>LR812534.1:65052065-65526255 GCA_903798195.1 Danio kyathit
AGGTTGGACATGTTGTGTGTTCAGAGATGCTCTTCTGCAGACCTCAGTTGTAACGAGTGTTTATTTGAGTTACTGTTGCCTTTCTATCAGCTGGAACCAGTCTGGCCATTCTCCTCTGACCTCTGGCATCAACAAGGCATTTGCTCCTACAGAACAGCCGCTCACTGGATATTTTCTCTTTTTCAGACCATTCTCTGTCAACCCTAGAGATGGCTGTGCGTGAAAATCCCAGTAGATCAGCAGTTTCTGAAATACTCAGACCAGCCCGTCTGGCACCAACAACCATGCCACGTTCAAAGTCACTTAAATCACCTTTCTTCCCCATTCTGGTGCTCGGTTTGAACTGCAGCAGATCAACTTGATGATTTCTACATGCCTAAATGCATTGAGTGGCTGCCATGTGATTGGCTGATTAGAAATTTGCGTTAACGTGCAGTTAGAGAGGTGTACCTAATAAAGTGGCCGGTGAGTGTATATTAAAGACAGTGTTATGGTATGATAACAATAACTTTATTAGACAAAACTGAATTTCCGTATAAGTTTAGAAAATGTGTAACATACAAATAAAAGCCTTAGCATCTGATGACCTGTAACTGACAATATTACTGTAGAAGTGAAAATGTTTTTTTGCATCACTTTCAGCTTCAGAAAGCGTGTGTGTTATATTCAAGAGTGTGTTAAACTAATGACGTCACTTTCACACTCATCCTCGCACTTTTACAGACGCGTCAGGAATAAACCAGGTTTAGGCTGTATTTAACAGAGCGGCAGAAGGTTTAGTTGAGCTTCAAAACACTGTAAAATAAATCTTTCTGCATTACATTTTTTAGTTGAATCAAATGAACATTTCTAGTCCTCAACTTATATATAATCCATTTCCAGTTTCATTTTAATTTGTTTAAATCTCAGTCATTTTTTTTTTACTTTAGTTAAGTTTATTTCTATTTAGCATTTCAGTTTGATTTTATTTCATCTCATCTCATTTTCTTCCGCTTTTCCAGGGCCGGGTTGCAGTGGCAGCAGTCTTAGGAGAGAACCCCAGACTTCCCTCTCCCCAGACACTTCCTCGGGGGGGATCCCGAGGTGTTCCCAGGCCAGCCGAGAGACATAGTCCCTCCAGCATGTCCTGGGTCTTCTCCGAGGCCTCCTCCCAGTGGGACATGCCTGGAACACCTCCCTTGGTAGGCGTCCAGGAGGCATCTGAAACAGATGCCCGAGCCCCCTCAGCTGACTTCTCTCGATGTGGAGGAGCAGCGCCTCCCGGGTGTCAGAGCTCCTCACCCTATCTATAAGGGCGTACTCACACTATGTACTGTTGCATTGAACCGGGCCAAAGCATGCTTGACCCCCCTCCCGTCTCCCCCGATGGCCCGCACTCACATTACATTCGGGCCTGGGCACACTTACGCCATCGATGACGCACTGTTTAGTTTAGGAAGAGAAGCGCTCTCGCTCAGCACAGTGGATATTTCTTTAGTTATATCGTTTAAGTCGTTTGATATGCGGTGACACGCAGTCAAATATTTCGCAAAACAGATCAGCCACTTTTGACGCTCATAAAGTCCTCGTGCTGCAGGAATTAGGAGGTTTGCTGAAGGTGCAGCTGTCGTGCAGTAAGGGGTTTGCGTCTTTATTAATCTACGACAGTTTGCGTTGAACAGCACGAATGATTAATTAATCCATATGAAACAGTCCCTTAAAAGTCACATCTCGCTTTCAGTTTCGGGCTTAGGCACGGTTGCGCTCATACTGCAAGCGTACCGCGCTCAGGCCCACCTCTTCCAACCGGGCCAGGGCCGGCCAAGTGAACCGTGCTTGAGCCCGGCATAGTGTGAGTACATCCTAAGAGTGCGCCCTGTCACCCTGCGAAGTAAACACATTTCGGCCGCTTGTATCCAAAATCTTGTCCTTTCGGTCATGACCCAAAGCTCATGACCATAGTTGAGAGTAGATTGACCAGTAAATTAAAAGCTTTGCCTTTCAGCTCAGCTCCTTCTTTACCACAACAGACCAGTACATCGACAGCATTACTGCTGCCGCTGCACCAATCCACCTGTCAATCTCACGTTTCATCATTCCCTCACTCGTGAACAAAACCCAAGATACTTAAACTCCTCCACCTGGGGTAAGGTGGAGAAATTCTTTTTAAAAAGAATTTTAAGTTTTTAATTGAATTTGTTTGGTAATTTTTCAGTAGGAATGTTTGGTAACACTTTATAATAACTACACACTATGAATCATTTATTATTCATTAGCATATAGTGAATTCATTATCTGTTAATCATTAACTCTACATTAAGAGACGTTAGTAAGCAGTTTATAACTGCAGCTACAAATGCTCTATTCTTGACTTACAACCACATTTATAATGTGCTTAATAATTGTACTTTCATACTTTGTTAATGATTTATTTTTCATTACTAAATTCAGTATTGCATTATTTACAAACCATTTATTTAAGCATAGTTGGTGTTTTTTTAAGATCATCCAGAATGAGTTAGTAAATAATTAATAAACTATTAAAATTAACATTTATAAATCTTACTATCCAGGCATTTACTAATAGTTAATTTGCATGTTAGTAAATGCTTTATTAACTCAACTTCATGCAGTTTTGTGACCTAATCTAAAGTGAGGACTATTAATGCTTTATAAATACCTTATAAATGACAATTAAAGGCTCAGTTAAATTCTAAACAGAAAAAAGAACATAAACTACATTATTTATTCCTATTCATTTGAAGATTCACAAATGAAACTTATCTAAAATAAAATTACTGTACAGTTTAAACTTTGCATCTTATTATATTGTTGTTGTTTTATCTAATTTTATGCTATATTTTGACACTCCTGTTATTCAGCAATGTTTAAACTTACCATAATTTTATGCCACAGCCATATCACCCTGCAGCTCAAGACCGATTACTCACTGAAGCTAAGCAGGGCTGAGCCTGGTCAGTACCTGGATGGGAGAGACCACATGGGAAAAACTAGGTTGCTGTTGGAAGTGGTGTTAGAGAGGCCAGCAGGGGGCGCTTAACCTGTGGTCTGTGTGAGTCCTAATGCCCCGGTAAAAGTGAAGGGGACACTACACTGTCAGTGAGCACCGTCTTTCGAATGAGATGTTAAACCGAGGTCCTGACTCTCTGTGGTCATTAAAAATCCCATGACACTTCTCGTAAAGAGTAGGGATGTTACCTCCTGGCCAAAGTCCCTCAATCGGTCCTTACTCATCATGGCCTCTTAATCATCCCCATCCACCAAATTGGCTCTATCACTGTCTCTTCACTCCACCAATAACTGGTGCCGTTGTCCTGTGGCTGCCGTCGCATCATCCAAGTGGATGCTGCACACTGGTGGTGGTGTGGAGAGACCCCCCCCCCCCCCCCCCCCCCCCCCCCCCCCCCTCATGATTGTGAAGCGCTTTGGGTGTATGGCCATACACAATAAATGCGCTATATAAATACACATTACATTACATTACTTTTTAGGTAAGATTGCAATGATTATTGTTCATACTGAACCTTTAATTGTCATTTATAAGGGATTTATAAAGCATTAATAGTCCTCACTTTAGATTAGGTTACAAAACTGGATGAAGTTGAGTTAATAAAGCATTTATTAACATACAAATTAACTATTACTATATGCCTGAATAATAAGATTTATAAACGCTGATTTCAATAGTTTACTAATAATTTACTAATTTATTCTGAATTATCTTAAAAACCTTTAACTACTCTTAAATACAACTTGTTTGTTAATAATGCAATTCTGAATTTAGTAATGAAAAATAAATCATTAACATGTGGTTGTAAGTCAGGAATAGATCATTTGTAGCTGCAGTTATAAACTGCTTACTAACGTTTATTAATGTAGAGTTAATGCTTAACAGATCAGGATTTCACTAGATGCTAATGATTAGTAAATGATTCATAGTGTGTAGTTATTATAAAGTGTTACCGAATATGTTTTTAAAAACAAACTTTTGTGCCTACCCTTCTAAATTTCAATGTAAAATATTGTATATTTGTTTTTTTTTTATACATGCATTTAGGCCCCGTTTACACTAATATGTTTTAGTTTTAAAATGCATAAGTTTTGCTACAGTTACGCCTTCGGTCCACACTACCCCAGAGTTTTCAAGCCCTGAAAACGGAACTTTTTGAAAACGCTGAAGAGGGCATTTTGGTTTTAAAATGCTGCTGCTCCGTCTCAGTAGCCATGTTTCCATCCACCTATTTTTTTGCGCATTTTGCTTATACGCATAAAAAAACGGTTGATGGAAACGACATGATGCGCATAAACTTTGAAAATGTCCATAAAATACATATGCGCATAACTGAGTAGGATAAACTTTTTATTCAATAAGAAAAGATGCGCATAAACTACGATGGAAACACTTTTACCGCACAAATTCCAGCATGCGCGTTAAAAAAGGTCATGTGATTTTGTTATAAGAGATCATGTGATGATAAAAATGTGTGTAAATGGACAAACCAGCAGGCTGAGCACATTATAAACCATCTGAAATGTTGTTTTGGTCATTCTAAAACGCCTTACCGTTTAAGTATTAGTGTGTTATTATATTATTAATGACCTCCAGAATCAAGAGCGTCTGTGCTCTGCGTCTGACACCTTCAAACGCCACCGCGCGTTCACTGCGTGTCAGGATCGCCTTCTGAAGCGCAAGTCATTTATTAAATGAAGAAAAGATTGACGCAACTTCTCCTACCACAGCAAATTCAGTTTTTACTGTTGATATTTGGGCAAGTTAATCAGGAAGTGATGGTTTTGTTCGCTTTGACTCGTTGGATGAAACAGCTTTATTCGCACGTCTTTTATGCGATAATCCAGTTTTGCGCATAAAGTTCATTCACATTTTTGGATGGAAACATAGCTAGTGTGGATGGGGAGAAAACGGAGACGTCTGAAAACAGAAGTGTGGCTGCAGACATTCGCCTATCTGATTGGGGCTTTTTCCTCAATATTAAGTGCACAAAGTTCTGTCTTGCATCCTTTCCTTAAGGTCAGACTTTGCAAGTTTGATATGGAAGACAAACTCCCGACGACACGTCGGGTAAAAACAGTGTACTGTATAACGTCTTTCACCCTGGCTACGTTGTTTCACTATCTTAACAATAACATAAAAAAATGATACAAGGAACTGCCTATTTTCATTCTGATATTAACTTAACAGACACCATAGATGTTGAGGCATCGTGTAGCTACATATTTATATGAGTGTCATCTTCACTGTATGCATATTTATAACAAAACAGAACCTATAACATTACTGCCTCCTTTCATTTTCATTGAAAATTATAAAACAGACCCTCTCTTTTGCTGAATATCAGTTTTAATAATCAATAGTGGCCATTATAAAAGTATAACGTACAATAAGTTTATACACTATAGAAATAAAAGGCAAGCAATCAGTCAAATGTGCAGAATCAGTGTACGTGGTTACATGAATTAATATATTAAATTATCTTTGCGCTCAGCCAATACACGTTACCAGAGAACAAGCCACAGATTTGAAAAGACCAAAGAGTCGAGACAAAATGAATTAAATATCACGTTTAACAACTACAGTGAGATGAAATCCAGCGGAAGATGCGTGATGAACTGTCTGACCTGTGCTGCTCTCACCCAGGCAGCTGTGCTCAAAGCACCCGCTGACTGCCTGGAGCTCAGACATGCGCATACGATGCAGCGCATGCCAGGGTGTGTGTGTGTGTGTGGTCACGTGATGTGCGTTTTCAGCGGTGTAGTGTGGACGGAGATCTGTTCAGAAACGCTAGGTGAAACGCCAGTGCGGACGTGGATCGTTTTAAAACTAAAACGTATTAGTGTAAACAGGGCCTGAGAATAAATCAGTTTTATATTGAGTGTTCATTTTTAGATGACATTTCTATCTGGCTTCACTTGATTTCATGCATTCCATATTTATTTTACACGCAACTGCAACTGTTTTATTGTAACATATAACATGACCTTCACTTTCACGTTGTGCCTCTGGAGTGAAAGCCTGTGTTTACCTGTTGACCCGTCGAGGGCACTTATCAGGCTTGATGTCCACCTCATAGTGAAACACGTCCATTTTGGGGATCTCCACCTCGAAGTAGTTAGCCAGCAGTTTGATGGGTTTGCCGACGGTGCCCATGCCGGGCCTGCGGGGCGCCTGAAACACCTGCTGCAGGGGCGGAGGGTACGGCCCGACGGGCACTGCACAGACACAAACACACACACACACAGAAGGTTAAATAGAGGAGTTCAGGGGGAGATTCAGGGATTAGGAGACTACAGATATGCTGACAGAAGTGTGTGTGTGTGCGCGCAAATGGGACAAAAGCAGACTAAAGGAACAAAGGAGACGACTGAATGGAGAAGGGGGTGGAAAGGCAACTGGAGGACAAAAATTAGAAAGTAAAGAAGATAGGGGTTAAAGTGCACTCAAAGGGAAAGTTGCATAAAACAGTAGAATTCATTATTCCGTTTTAGCTGGAAATACATCATCATACTGAAATAAATAGACTTCACATAGACTTTTAATCAGTCGTCACCAGCCTTTTTTAGCCCAAGATGAAAGGCAAGATCTAAAAGGCAAGATCGACCCATCAAAAAAATAAAGCTATTTATAAACAATTTTCCAGCTTCAGTCTTTTAATTTAACCCATATAACATTGTAAAAGCACTAGTGTAACCTGCTTTAAAAAAAACTTGTATTGAAGCAGCCAAAGAAAATCTGTGAAGATGCAACTGGTTGACATTTGGCGGGGGTAAAAATTTGAGTAAACAAACAAACAAACAAACAAACAAAAAGGATTGGTAAAATGATTTATATCAATAAAAGAGAGGCGTGGCTAAAAGAGTGACTAAAGCCATTAAACTGACATCATCAGAGAAGGACTGCGTCTGCAAACATAGAAGCAGGTGCTCAGACTTTGAAGATTATAAAAACAAACTCTTTTTTTTTTTTTCAGTGGATTAACTTGCACGTAATAATTGTTCACCTGAACTCTATCAATGTGCGCTAGCAGAATAAACACTGTCGTTTTTAAATTCACACAGACTTATGGTGTAGCAAGATGCACTTTTTTGCTTGGCAACCATAAGCTACAACATCGGAAACAGGGTTTTCAAGGATTAAAGGGTTTTTTTTTTTTGTGAGAAGTTGTTTCATTTTTATTTTCACAACAGCTACTTGAAAAATCTAGTGAGCTAAGCTATTAGCTACTCTACTTAAAATGTAGCTTAACTACACTAAATGCTACCCGAAATGTAGCAGGCTAAGATACTTGGCAAAAGAAGCTTAGCTACATTCCAGCGATTTTTGCAATTTTTATTTTTAAATCAAAGCAACTTAAATCCAAGTCAGTCATATCTTAGTGATAAATTAAAACGGTCAATGAAACATATGAGGCAGAATTGTTCAGTTCAATTATTGACTGCAATTAATATGCTGTACTAAACAGAAACAAATTATAGTATATAACTAGGGGTGTAACGGATCACTGTTGATCCGTATGGATCACAACCCACGGTTCAGAACGCACGTAACCCGCGGATTAATAACTTTTTAGAATGTGTAGGTTGATCCAACATCATAACAATAGCAGAGAGATCGCCTTCCGTGTCATTCAAATCACATGCATCAAAGCATTTTGTCTTCCCTGTAAGATATAATGATGATGGAAAAAGTTGTGGTGGGACCTACCTAAATGCTTTCTTTGTGTATTAATTTAAGGTGTTTTCTGTCACTGCTTGTTTAGCCTGCATTAATGCATTCAGTGTAAAGTCGCACAATTAAACATTAAAAGATCGTGATCTCAGTTCAAACCTGCGCAACATGAAGGATAAATGATAATGATTTGCATATGTTTATTAATCCTTCATAGCGCTGCATTCAACCCTGCTGAAAAATCCAGCTTAAACCAGCCTAAGCTGGTTGGCTGGTTCTAGCTGGTCGACCAGCCTGGTTTTAGAGGGGTTTTGGCGATTTACAGGCTAGTTTTCAGCCATTTCCAGCCTGGTCTTAGCTGGTTAGGCTGAAAAATGACCAGCTTAAACCAGCTTCACCAGCCAAAACCAGCTATGTCCAGCTTAAACCAGGCTGGTCAAGCTGGTTTAAGCTGGTCATTTTCCAGCCTGACCAGCTAAGACCAGGCTGGTCAACCAGCTAAAACCAGCCAACCAGCTTAGGCTGGTTTAAGCTGTTATTTCAGCAGGGGAATCTGCATCGAGAGAGATTCAGTTTTTACACTTTTTCATTTAGTTAAAAACAATTAAATACACAGAAGTACTGGGAGAAGTTTTTAGTTCAGATATGAACACTGATGTTTATGGTAAAGATTAAAATTACCGTTAATGAAACATGACGCTGGTGAGTTTTTGACGCAGGTGAAAGCAATTACATAGTGTAACCAACAGATGGCGACAAACAGCCATCAAAATTATGTCACTGAATAGATTTAAAAAGAATAATACACATAATGAAACATGAAGTTTTATGTGTGAATTGTTGAATCATTAATTGAAGATAAATATGATCTGTTGTACAAGATGTTAAATTTCTATATTTAGCATTATCAGCAACAGTAGCAAAGATCATATTTTGTATTGAATACTTTTCTTTTTTCAGCTGTTCTTTCTTGATTTTTATTTTTATTAAAATTACAGGTTCTAAGTTCTGTTTGTTAAAGGCAATGTTTTTTGCAGTAATATTTTTATATAAATGGAAAGCAAATGACATTTGTCTCCTCCCTTTTTTGCTGATCCGAAAAATGGTCTGATCCGTGACTAAAAAACCGTAGTGTGATCCGAACTGCAGATTTGTGATCCGTTACACCACTATATATAACAGTAAAAACAAAAAATCCAATAAAACCAGGTGTTACACATTTAAAATACTATAGTAATTTATAGTAAAGGGAAAGATTTAGGAATGACCATTTTATTCTATATATATTTACCATTCTTTAATAATGAATTACACTACATAATGTAGTATCATTAGTAACTATGATGAACTAACAGTAATTAACATAGTATACTTTGGGCTGTACTACAGTAAACTATATATATTCAATTTTTTTATATAAAAAAGTACCACAACAAATTAATTTGAGAACTTAACTATTGTGTAGTTCAAAAATATTACACAGGGTTCATGAACATTTTTACTACTAAAATTCCATGAGTTTTCCATGATTTTTCCCAGTCTTTCAAGTAAATTTTCATGACCTAATGTTTCATGCAATGTCTACTTATGCGTGGTAAAAGAAAAACATGTATTATAAAATGTATTACAGCATATCGGAAAACACATGGCAAACTTTAGTTTCAATTGATATTTATATCTATGTAAAATTGATTTAGATAACGCTTACACCGCACTAATAATGTGAGAGTATGTGATTGGCCATGGACAGAAAAGAAGTAAAGACAACTAACCTATATTCAAGTATAGAGATATTTGTTTTCCATGACTTTGTGGGGTTTTCTGTTTTTCCAAAACTTTTCCAGGCCTGGAAAATACCATGTCAAAATTCCATGTCGTTTCCAGGTTTTCCATGACCGTATGAACTCGGATTATAGTACTTACTATAAATTACTAAAGTATTTTTTGAGCACAGCATCAGAATTAACCTTATTGCATTGTAACGTACTTCTCAAGGTATGGTCACGAGGAAGATATAACTCCTCTCCCTCAGTCATCTTTCCATTAAGCAAATTTCTCGTGTTAGTCGGCAGCTAGCTTTCTGCAACTCTCACATGGTCGCCCATTGAAGCTAAGCAGGGCTATGCCTGATTGTAACCTGAATGGGAGACCACATGAGAAAGCTAAGTTGCTGCCAGAAGTGGTGTTTGTGAGACCAGCAGGGGGCTCCCAACCTGTGGTCTGTGTGGGTCCTTATGCCCCAGTATAGTGATGGGGACTCTATACTGCTCAGTGAGTGCCGTCTTTCGGATGAGACGTTAAACTGAGGTCCTGACTCTCTGTGGTTGTTAAAAACCCCTGATATGCCCTTCGAAAAAGAGTAGGGGTTTAACCCCGGCATCCTGGCCAAATCTGCTCACTGGTCTCTGTCCATCATGGCCCCCTAACCATCCCAGTACCACAATTGGCTTCATCACTCTGTCTCCTCTCCACCAATCAGCTGGTGTGTCGTCTGGCGCAAAATGGCTGCCGTCGTGTCATCCAGGTGGATGCTGCACACTGGTGATGGATGAAGAGATTCCCCACAATCTGTAAAGCTCTTTGAGTGTCCAGAAAAGCGCTATATAAAAGGAATTATTATTATTATTATTAGCCTTGGTTGGCGACGCCACCAATCAGAGCAAGAGGTGGCAGTAACGCACCAAAAAGTTTATTGTCTAACACTGTAAAACGGGAAGAAGAAATCGTTATTCTCGCCATCATATGCCGGCCTCACAGCTCTGTGAATGTCAGTGCCTTTACTTATTGATTTGCGATCTGTAAATGTAGCTTGTGTGGACGCTACTGCGCTACTTGACCTAAAAATAGCTTCACTATTTGATTTAGAAAGTAGCGACGCTACCGCCATGCTACTGAGAAATGTTAAGCTAGTAGCGTCACTACATGTAGCGAAGCTACTGCCCAACACTGCACATTTATATTAGTGGGTCAGCACGGTGACTCAGTGGTTAGCACTGTTGCCTCACAGCACGAATGTCTCTGGTTCCAGAGTTCTTCTTTAGGTTTAGAGCATCATATCTTTCTTTTTCTGTGAAAGTGATCTCATACAGGCTCTATAATATCCAGGTCTGGACAGTGTGGAGGCCATTTCATGACTGTCTGTGTTTCATCAGCGGTTTTCTTTCTCCAAAAAGGATTTAACTTCAATGAAAACTATTATCACTGAAGTCCTTTCCAAAAGGAATGGCATAATGGATTAAATCCAATCAGTACTTTTCAACATTCACAATTCCACCAATGCAGACAATATTGCTAACAGCACTGGCAGAAATGCAGCTCAGACCAGGACAAACAGCCTCTCTCCAACATTGTCTTTCACATGTCTTAAACCAAAATAATTCAACTCTTATAATAACAAACCATACATCAACTGAAAGATCATTTATTTACCCCTGTATATATCTCAATTTAAAAAAAAATGACAAAAAAATACATTTATGACTGGTTTTGTGGTAAAGGGAATGGCACATCTGGCCCAGCCAGGGCTCAAACCAGCGACCTTCTTGCTGTGGGTGCTAACCACTGAGCCATCATGTTGCCTAGCTTATAATTCTAGTTATGAAATGAAAACAACAACAAATGGGTTTGTGTTTTTTTATTTTAAGATGATATAGTCCAGTAACATCACACGAGCAAGAGTGTCATTTTCCCAAGTATCATTTCTACAAGAAACAATACAATAATATTGTTTTAAAGGTTTGCACTGATTTATCAGATGAGTGAACCTCCCTGGGTGCCGGTCACAGCACAAATATTATTAAAGGATGAGGAGTCAGGTGGTCAGATTGATGTACTGGATTGTCTTAGCAGAACATATGCCACAAATGTACAGGCAGTAGAGAAATTAATCCCTTTAATAAACATCTGCAGCAAACAACTAATATCGACAGGATTAGATGTCCTTGATCAGCTCCAACAGACAGTAAGTGAGCAGCAGAGAGTAGAGTTTCAACTCTCAGAACCGTAATGGCGGATGACGTTGCTGTGATGCCAGAATAAAAGTCTCCTCTCAAATAAGCCTTTGCAACAAATATAGAGGAAATGACAGATTTTGTTTGCTTTGCCTAGTAAAACTTTAGTTTTTATTGTGTATCATACAGTTAAAGTCAGAATTATTAGCCCTCCTGAATTATTAGCCCTCAGGTATATTTTTCCCCAATTTCTGTTTAATGGAGAGAAGATTTTTCTCAACACATTTCTAAACATAACAGTTTTAATAACTCATTTCTAATAACTGATTTAATTTATCTTTGTCATGATGACAGTAAATAATATTAGACTAGATATTTTTCAAGACACTAGTATTCAGCTTAAAGTGACATTTAAAGGCTTAACTAGGTTAATTAGGCAAGTTAGGGTAATTAGGCAAGTCACGGTGTAATGATGGTTTGTTATGTAGACAATCGGAAAAGGGGTAATAAAAGAGCTAATAATATTGACCTTAAAATGACTTTTAAAAAATTACAAACTGCTTTTACTCTAGCTGAAATAAAACAAGAAAGACTTTCTCCAGAAGAAAAAATATTATAGGAAATACTGTGAAAATTACCTGAATCTGTTAAACATCATTTGGGAAACATTAGAAACATTTACAGGAGAGCGAATAATTTTCACTTTAACTGTATTTAATTATATTACTACAAAAGACAGGTGTCACCCAACACTAACAATGTGCACAAGTATTGAAATCTCTAAAAGTTCTACACATTGTACCTTCATATCTGCTAATTATTTTGAGTTGAATCAGAAAAAAAAAACAAAAACAGATTCCTAGACTAAGTTGCCTTCCAGCTTGATAACTTTCCACTGAAACACAGAGTGACACTAACAGTGACTCCTGCTGTGATGTTGAGTAATAAAACTTACAACTCAATGTACATATTAACACACAACATTCGTGTACAGTCGAGAAAGCAAAAGAAATAGAGCACTTATTTGTCACTTTGCTAGTAATAGAAGACAGATGTCAACGGTTGTGTGGCTTGGCTTCGTCTTCAAAAACAAGAACAAAACACAAAGCCAACGAATGAAACAGACTGTCCAGACTGCATTTAAACCAGTACAAGACATTTAGAATATGGCATTTCTACCATGTCATTTTTAGAATTTTGAAAATGGTTGCATTCAGTGTTGGAGTTTAATTTACGGTAGATCATTTAACTGGATTTAATTTCATATTTTATGTTTTCACTTTAAAGGTGCGGTATGTAAGTTTGACACCCAGTGGTTGAATTAGGTATTGCACTCCTGGATCAAAACAAACGCAAGTGCGGGTTGCCAGATGAAGTACAGGAGCGAGTGATTCAAACTGTGTTAAAGCAATAGAGGGAATATTTTCCATATTAAAAGGAGTTTTGGTTCTAACCAACACCTCGAATAGATATATTAGAAACGGCTTCTAATTCTCACAGCTGAAGATTTGAAACCTATGACAGTGATCACCTCAGGTAAGCCTTGTGTGTTTTATTCAGTGCTAAATGCTAACAATGTGAGTTTGAATGGATTCTAAACCTTACCGTTTTGTGAGTGAGTTTATATTCTGTGCTTCTGAAAGGCTGTATTTAAATTTCTGTCGTGTTTCGTCTTGTGCAAACAACCAAAATGCTGTTTGCGCGTTGTTAGGACACGAGATTACAGTGTAACCTGCTCACCTAATGTTTATGTTCGTAATATTTATATCATTTGCTAAGTAATAACCTCATGTGGAACTGAATCGGTCTCATTTCGATGTCTGATACTGTCCATTTCGGTCACGGGCGCATGCTTTCAGAGCCTTTCTGAATGAATGAATGAATGAATGAAATACGCTGTTTTCCAACAAGGTAACCGGGGTGAAATATAATTGGCTAAACTGGCATTGTGCAGGTTAACTTTACCTAAACAAAGACAGCGTTCCGGCACAGAAAACCCATTTTCAAAGCAGAATATCTGACTTCAGCATTGTTTTTCAGTTAAACAAGTATGTTCACTTGGGATGTTTCTTAAATATCTGCAAACATATTATGGTATTTTTATGCTTTAGAAGAGTCAAAAACTTTCAATACAGCACCTTTAAATAAAATGTTCTATTTTTTTTTTCGCATTAATCTGTTGCATTTTCACCATTTTGATTAGATTTTCTTTAAATAAATATACATCTACACAGTGGTGGAAAGAGTACTGAAAAATCACACTTAAGTTAAAGTACTAGTACTTGTCTAAAAATGTAGTGCAAGTAGAGAAAAAGTATCTGCAGTAAATATTAAATATTTAGTATGAGTAAAAAGAGCTTTTAAAAGTACTCAAGAGTAGTGAGTATTACTCTGTAAAAAGCTGATGCATTTACATGTAATTTGTGAATGTGTGTAAACGTAACATTCTGTAGTGCATTTAGTTATTGCCCAGCAGGCACACAACATCATAAGACGCTAATATTAGGTTAGATTTAGGTTATGATGTCAGGTGACCAACATTCAATGTCTAGCCAGCGTCTCAGGACAACGTTATTTTGATGTCCAATAACGACGTCAAATGATGTTGATATTTGGTTGATTTTAGGTTGTGTTAGAAAGTGACCAAAATCCAACATCGTAAACCCACGTCATATTGACGTCAAATACTGACATTTATTCGTCAAGTTTGGCAACTAAAATCCAACATCTGATAGACATCATAGTGGTAACGTTATCATTAGACGTTGATGTTTGGTTGATTTTAGGTTGGACATTGTACGCTGACATCAGCCTGATGTTGGGTTCTGATGTCAACCTGATTTTTATTTCCAAACAAAACGCAATGTCCCCACAACGTCGGGGTACAATGTTAATCTGATGTCATGTTGCCATCCTGTGCCTGCTGGGTGTTTAAAGCCACTTTGGTCATCATACAGTAAACATTCGTCATCTTCTCATCAGTAACATGCATCTAAACATTCTCAGGGTCATTGTGTGTAAAGATTTTGGACATCCACTTTTAATGCTTCCGAACAGTTTGATGCAATTATAAATTGCCCATGTCTTAAGGTAGTTCACTATGATGTGATTTACCTTTTATGTGCGATTTGATAAGAATCACAGGACGGATTTTTCTAATCTCCATAGACAAGAAAAATAAAGTAGTAACTGCAGGTTGAAGGAAAGTAGTGGAGTAAAAGTACCGATACTGCACTAAAAATGTACTCAAGGGAAAGTAAAAGTAAGTCATTTTAAAACGACTTAGTAAATTATAATTTCTGAGAAAAACTACTCAGTTACAGTAGTTTGAGTATTTGTAATTTGTTACTTTACACCACTGCATCTACACTGTAAAAACTATTCATAAATTCATAAGTTTTCCGTATTTTGTGATTTATGTTTTAATTTTTCCACGTTTATTTCTGCTTTTCAGTTGCATTATGAGACCTCGATCTCTCTTCAAACAACTTTTAACCTTGTAAAGTTCGAAAAAGCTATTTTATTTACATTTGTTATGGTTTAAAGTGATATATTGTCTAGGTTGATGTTGTACAAAACTTTTGCTATTCATTTAAATAATCCAGTGAGATTTTTTTGGTTTGCGCGAGGATTTCTCGCACAGAGATCTGGGGTCTGTTCTTCGTACGTGGATTACTCAGTTAGCTGGATTTGGTTATTGACGATTTGACATGATCCAGGATCGTTTCATTCTTCAAAACTTGTCCGAGAGTTGTTGTCAAAGCAACAGTTCTGGTAGCTCAAACCTGCTCGGGAGCAGGCTTATTTCATATAAACAGGATAAGATCGGGTCAGTTCATGCAAAAATAATACTGAAAGTATGTACTGAATTCTGATATTTTCTTACAAATATTAAATATATTTTTTTAACTATATAAAGTTAAAAATATATATATTAATAAAACTTATGCAATCTGCACTCCGAAATAAAAGTACAAAGACTGCCACCTGGTGGTTTTAAAGAGAAAATTTATCGATTTTAACTTTTTAGATCGCTTTAGTACAATTTGTGCATGATAATAGACATGCACAATATGCAACTTTTTAAAGTTGTAGACACCTTTACCACTATCAAAATGCTTTTGTAAACATCCAGTTATTCTTTACTACTATGGCTCTTATAATAAAGAAAATCCGCTCTAACTGTAAAACTAAATAAATTGCTAATTACTCTTGACACATGAAAGTGTAAAGCCTGCAGCCCACAACAAAGGTGGAAAGTTATTGCGTAATAGGCATGGGACGATAACCGTTTTCAAGGTATACCGCGGTTTGGAAAAGTCAAGGTTTTAAAACTGCCAACATTTTCTTTAATACCGTTGCTAAGGTATGTGTAAGATTTTTTATTTACATTTTTTTAGGACAACAGTATCTCAAGCAGAAAAGACATCCAAAGATGCCATTTTAAAATGTAAAGAAATCTGTGTCTTTTTAAAACTAATGAAGACAGCAGAAGTCAATGATTCATTTGAATTATTTAGCCTGACATGTTTACTGCTCAAAAATATTTAAAATCTTTCACAAAGTAAAATATATTGTGCTCAAAGGGGGGAAAAGTTTTTGTTTTTAACCCAGACATTTTAAAATAACTTTTTTTAGAGTAGTAATCACAATACCGTGATACAGTGAAACAGTGATATTTTTGTCCAAGGTTATCATACCGTCAGAATCTTATACCAGCCCATGCCTATTATATAGTAACATATTTAACAAACCGTTTACTACGAATTTTATGTAATTTTGCTCACATGGATAATTGAATATTAATCAGATGATGTCATTACGCTGCTGTGCCATCAGCCAATCATTGCATTGCTGATCATGATTTCGAGGATCGATAGATCAGTCCCTCACAACACACGCAGCGATCTCAGATCAGTTCATCCAGACATTTTAATCTGATTCGCGAACTTGTTTGAAGAACCAAATTATCCAGAGGTCAGTGATCAAAATTAAAAGATCCAGGATCTGTCAAATTCTCTTAGATCATCTAAGCGAGGTACGAAGTACGGACCCCTGATCTCACCATCAACACAAAGAAACACAACAAACTGAGACGTTTATCCTGTAGCTAAGCAAAATACATTTTCTTTCAGATGAGATGTAAACTGAGGTCCTGACTCTCTTTGGTCATTTAAAATCCCCTGGCACTTCTCATAAAGAGTATGGGTATATAACCCCGGTATCCTGGCCAAATTCCCTCCATTAACCCATACCAATCATGGCCTTCCAATCATCCCCAACCACTGAATTGGCTCTATCACTGTCTCTTCACTCCACCTATAGCTGGTGTGTGGTGAGTGCACTGGCGCCGTTGTCCTGTGGCTGCCGTTGCATCATCTAAGTGGATGCTGCACACTGGTGGTGGTGTGAAGAGATCCCCCTCATGATTGTGAAGCGCTTTGGGTGTATGTTCATACATGATAAATGCGCTATATAAATACACATTACATTACATTCATTGAGAGGGCTAATAATACTAGAAGTCAAGTTATTATTTGTTGTTCCTAAAACTTGGATAGGCGACAAGACTTTAGTCAGATAGTGTATATCAAAGTTTTCATAAACCTTGTTTTGCCTTTAGATCACTTAATATAAGTTTTAAATTCACATTGAGAAAAAGTCATTACAAGTTTCATTACCGCTTATTAACGGCAGCGGCTGCGCTTGCTGGGTGGTGAGATCCGTCATCTGTAGGCTAGATTGTCTCATTTTAAAATGCTCAGTTTGGCCTGTGTGGACTTCGAAGGACTCACCTTGGAAGTCTACATCCTTCGGAGGATGCAGCCTCTGAAATGAGACTCAGCTATTGTGTTTAATGGAGAATAAAAGTTGTTGTTTTGAACCCAGACATTTAAAAAGAAACGTGTTTTAGGGCAGTGATCACAATACCGTGATATTTTTATCCAAGGTGATCATTCCGTCAGAATCTTTTGCCCATGCCTAGCCCTAAAATGAAGCGAGTAAAAGCTAGTTGTGCAGACGCCTTTAACCCCTCTTTAGCCCATGTTGAACACTCCCTCCACCATAACAAAGAGCCCAGCTGCCCTCCTTCTGAAACGAGCCGAGAGCGGAGCCCCATCCACGCCTCCACATCAGCACACACACAAACACAGGGGCCCCAAAACATTCCCAGCCTCACTATGGCAACAGCACAGCAACACACATTGTCATGGAGATCAGGGGACCCAGGGATACGTGGGGGTTTGGGGAGAGCTGGACCTTGGCCTTATTCATGGTATAGTGTCAGCGAGCAACTCAACATTACACGGAGACCAGGTCATCAATCTTATCCTACTCGGCCCACTATACAGCTCGCCTATGATTTAAGAGATCGGAGAAACCCTTGTGAGCATTTCTTGGTGAGGATATATATTCTGCTAAGTCTTGATCAATGGCAAACTCTCATTCTCCTACAAGAGAGCGAATGCAAACAGATGGCGAGAAATGAAGCCAGATCTCAAGAAACCTGTAAACAATGGCAACCCTCTGTTAGGGCTGGCTGATACACATATAAAGTGTGGTATTGATGATAAAATATTGCTTTGTACCTATAAAGCTTTAAATAATATAGCTCCTGTTTATCTAACCAACCTCCTGTCTCGCTACAATCCAACCCGCTCTTTAAGATCTCAAAATTCAGGGCTTCTGGTAGTACCTAGAATATCAAAGTCGAGTAAAGGAGGTCGAGCCTTCTCATTTATGGCTCCTAAACTCTGGAATAGCCTTCCTGATAATGTTCGAGGCTTAGACACACTCTCACAGTTCAAAACTAGATTAAAAACCTATATTTTTAGCAAAGCATACACTCAGTGCATCACTTACCGTAGGTTTTTGCATCTCGTTTATATACACTATAAACAGCAGCTACGCTAATTATTCTCTTTATTTTCTATTTTCACCTGGGGATACTCATCCCGCGGCCCTCAGACTATGCAGCGCCACTGATGCGATCCAAGACCAGCGACGAGATGATCCCAAGGTTTTCATAATCCTGGACCAGGCCGTATCCTGAGCAGCTGCTGTTGTGGTCATGGTAGAGTGGAGAGCATGAGACTGATTCCTGTGACGCTCCAGGGACAGACGAGTCTTCGCTGAGGTCCAGCATTCTCCAGCCTCCAGCGCCTAGACTGCAGCTCTACACAAGACGTTTGGCCATAGGAGAAATGGTCGTGCCCAACTGAGCCTGGTTTCTCTCGAGGTTTTTTAAATCTTCACTTTCGCCAATTGGTGAAGTGTTTTCCTTGCTGCTGTCGCCACTGGCTTGCATGGTTCAGGATCTGTAGAGCTGCGCATCGATGGATTTGCTCTTCAGTGTTTGGACTCTCAGAAGTGATTATTAAACCACACTGAACTGAGCTAAACTGAACTGAACTTAATCTCTGAAAACTGAACTGACACTGTTTCAATTCACTATAATCTTCCATGTGAAGCTGCTTTGACACAATCTACATTGTAAAAGCGCTATACAAATAAAGATGAATTGAATTGGATATAAATGTATATATACATACATAAAGCTGAAATACAACCTGAATGACGCCAATACAACGCTTACAATCAAAGACTGGTGATTATCAGCTCTTTTAATAGTTAATTTTACAGACTTGTTTAATATATTTTAACCATATTTGTTTAATTGAAATGGTCACTTTTAGGTGACATTACTTTAAATGACTTTAATTTAATAGTTTACGCACTGGCGTAATACAAATTAATACTGGTATGTTGACAGTACTTTTTGTTGCAGTATTACGTTATAATAGTATATAGTATTTTTTCCAGTGTTGTCTGTTAAAGAAAGGCTAATAAAGTATTTGTGTAAAAAGCCACTTTGTCCAAAATAATTGAATTCTGACACATAAATTCATCATTTTTTATTCATGACTTTTAATGCTGTCATTAAAAATCATGGAGGCCATACAAACTAGATAGAGTAGTTTCTGTTGTGGGGTACACTCATTTTGTATCCCTCTAATTTGAGTAAAGATAAAAAAATAAAATAGCAATCCAAGGTATTTTGTTAACCTTACGTTACGTTTAAGTAAAAAAAAGATACTTTAGATATCAGATATAGTAAACATAGTAAATAGTCTTGTCAACATTTTGAAAATTGTCTGTTTTCTTTGAGACATTCTTTTTAAATGTTACTTTTCAAAGGGGGTGTACTCATTTATGCTGAGAGCATATATATGTAATATTTTAACTCATATTTATCTCAATATTGTAATTCATTCTGTCTAACGTTAGTTATCCGTGCTGCTGTTCTATTGGAATGTTCATTCCAAAATGGCCGCCACGTTACACTAGCGGCATCTAGTGGCTGTTTCCCAAACAGCAATAGAGTGTCGCCTCTTGGTGATTCTATGCTCTTTGGACATACTGTGAAAATTTCCTTGCTCTGTTAAGCATCATTTGGGAAATATTGGAAAAAGAAATCACAGGAAGGCGAATCATTTTGACTTCAACTGTACACATACATATATATGTTAGTCAACATTTGAAGTGGATATGAAGAGTTTAGATGCAAAAACCTCTAAGTGCCATCTGAAATTTTCTTCTAATATTAGCCTTTTTCTCAGGCTCCTCTGTCTTGATTCAGTAACTTCACTTTTATGGAAAAGAATATGTTATTTTTTGATCACTTTTAACATGAAATAACTGAACATAAACACAAGAGGCTGAGAAAAGTGATCATTGGAGAAAAAAAATTCCAGATGGCACTTTATGGTCCCAGCGTATTTCCTCTTTTACATTTTTAATTTCCATAGCTTCCAAGAATCCAAAAAGAGCCACATATTGATAAATAATGTTACGATAACTGTTTAAGATGTGGTTGAATTGCCTCTTGATACAGTTATGAAATAGTCGAATAACAAGCAGGAAATGTTCTTGGGCCAAAGACATATATTTACCTCATCTGACGTCTGATGTTTGGGAAACTATAAGGAGTCATTAATTTTCTTTCGACTTAGTCACTTATTTATGAGGGGTCGCCACAGCGGAATGAACCACCAACTATTTACTCTCACATTCACACACACACTACAGCCAATTTAGTTAATCCAATTTACCTATAGTGCATGTGTTTGGACTGTGGGGGAAACCGGAGCACCCGGAGGAAACCCACGCCAACATGGGAAGAACATGCAAACTCCACACAGAAAGGCCAACTCGAACCAGTGACCTTGTTGTTGTGAGGAGACAGTGCTAACCACTGAGTCACCGTGCGGTCTTATAAGAGGTCAATTCTTTCTGTTTTTTTTTATATATTTTTCTGAACTGGACCTTAAATACGACCTATGGTGTGACAAGAAAAAACACTCTTAATTATACACAAACAGAATGAGAGCAGTTTTATCTTCATTATTGGACACTCGTCTTCATATAGTGCTTTTTATATGAAATAATGAATTTATAGATATCTTTTTTCTCCAAGATTTTTTGGACAATTTCAATAAATTGGGGTGTCACACCAAAGAACAACAAAACTTAATAATTGTATACTCTCAGAAATAAAGGTACAACATCTGTCACTGGGGCGGTAACTTTTCAAAAGGTGCATTTTGTACTTTACAGCTGCGCATTAGTACCTTATTGAGTGGTACAGAACGGTTCAGTACACTTTTATGGCCGTTTCCTCTGTGAAAAGGTACCTAAAAGCGAGCCATTCCATACAACTTTTTGGGATCCCTTTGCAAAGGGTACCTAGCAGGACAAAAGGGTACCAAAAGGCGGAGCTAGATGCGCAGCTGAACGCTATTGGTTTACAGAAAAACGTCACTCACGCGAACACAAGCAGTAGAATGACAAACAAACAAACTAACTGCCATTTTTAAATACACAGCTGAGACATTACATCGTAATACTACATGCATAAAATAACGAGCCATGGTAGACCCGAGCTAAAACAAACCTTGTCGTCGTCTTGAAGAACAGCCACAAAGCTAAGAAGAACAAAATCTGCTGTGTCCTGTTTTTGTTTTACGAGGCCGTCTAAAAGCGCGAGCGGTTTCACTTTCTCCAGGGAGCTCGTGATCGCTAGTGCACGCGTCTATATTTTGAAATAACGAACTTCTTGAGTTGTCATAATAACGTGCGCATGACTATTGAAGCGCTTCTGACCTACGATCCTTTCAGAAACGGACAAACGCGAGAGTAAAGCATGAAAAAACAAAAGAGAACCCGGAAAAAAAACACAGGAGCAAATGATTCTTTCAGCAACCTAAAACATGAACAAACTGCCATGTTTATCATCACCTTTCGGACTATTATGAACTTAGAATTACTCTCTAACAGAGGCTAAATGTGCTGGTGAAGATTACAGACACAGATGAGAGGTTTGCTCTGACTGTGGGCTATATGTTGTGTGTTGTTTCTGAACCCAAATAAGGACTAAATGTCTGCTGTGTGTAGTTTTTCTGTAATTGGTAACATATCGGAGACTGTAGGGGTCTGTATGTGTTCATACATGTTGCATTTATTTATTTATTTTATTTAATTGCAGATGTTACAGTAGGCTATTTCGCACTGTCATTGATCTGCAGGTATAATCAAATCATGTTCATAGAAACGTTAGTGATGAACATTTATACACAAGTATTTATGTGTATAAAGTATCTGTTTTGTGAGAAGTGCTTCTCGTATGATATGTGAACGACCCGTAAAGCTTTACTTTGAGCTAGATTTCCTCGAGTAAGAATGATGTTGACTGAAACTTTCTGTCGTACACCACGCCCACCAAAAGGGTGCCCTTGGTACCCTTTAGACAGTGGAAACGCAAGCCCGTACTGTACCAGTCAGTGGAAACGGGCCATTATGGTACTAAGTACTTTGAGGTACAGATTTGTACTTTTTATGTATTAAAATGTACATTTTAAAAGTCTGTTAGGAACAAAAAAGTACCACCCCAGTGACAGGCTTTGTACCGTTATTTCTAGGGATGTAATGGATCATGGTTGATCCGAGATTCTTACAGATCACAACCCATGATTCGGAACACACGTGACCCGCGGATGAATACATTTTTTTACTTGTAGATTAATCCAAAATTGATAACGATCGCAGAGAGATCACCTCTCGCATCATTCAAATCACATGTCTGAAAGCATTTAGGCTTTGCTGTAAAACATAATGATGACAGAAGAAGTCATGGTAGGTTACTCTGGATGTGTTGGGTTTCTTAGGTTATTAAAGGTGTTTTCTGTCATTACTTGTTAAGCCTGCATCAATGCATTCAGTGTAAGCTGCATGATTAATCATCAAAGATCAGGATCTCAACACCCACGCAACATAAATTATAAATGATGGTAATTTGCATACATTTATTAATCCTTTAAATCGCTGCATTCAAATCTGTGTTTGAAAAACACAAAAATCACGAAAGAGATTCAGTCTTTAGTCTTTTGAGTTAGTTATGAAGTTACAAACAGTCAAATAACACAGAAGTACTGGGATAAAACTTTATAGTTTAGATAAAACCACTGATGTTTATGGTAAAGATTAAAATCACCGTCATATGCATTTAACTTGATGCTCAGAAATGAAAGTTGTAGGCAGCAATTACATTATTTAACCAGGAGGTGGCGACAACCAGTAATAAAAAATATGCCACTGGATAATTCCTCTAGAATCAGAATCAGTTTTCTAAAAATGAAATAGAGGTGTGAACCTACACTGGTCTCAAGTTCGGTTAAGATTATCATGCCATTGATTCGGTTCAATTCGATATCTCGGTGCATCACGGTGCATTGACGATTCTTTCCATACACAGTTTTATATTTTCTTCACAGCACAACAATTCTTGTTAAAATGTATAAATATATTTATATACTATTTGTAAAACAATTTTGTCCTTTAATACAAACAGTCAGATATATAAACTGTACCTTTAAACAACACGAGCATTTATAGACCATTTTGAGGGATGTAAACAAAAACAATGGTCCTAACGTATTTCCTGTTTTACATTTTTAATTTCCATTGCTTCTGAGAATCCAAAAAGGTCCACATATTGATAAATAGTGTTATGACGGCTGATTTAAAATCAAGTTATGATTGAATTGCCTCTTGTTACAGTTAGGAAATAGTTTAACGTCAAGCAGGAAATGTTCATGGGCCAATGACATGACCACATTGAAATGGTCTATAGCAAATGAACAAATATAAATATCCCGCTCGCTTTCTGAGCCTTGTCTACCAAGTTCTTTCTTACACCCCTTTGATTGGTCACGCGCTCAACAGAAAGGGCTGCGATTGGCTCTTACCGGCTGGCGCTCTTCACAGATGCACTCATGGGCCACAGCGAGACAGAGAGAGAGAAATGGAGTTTACTTTCATTCTCTTAATCGCCGTGAAATAGGGGCTTTTGCTGTAAGTGTCAGTGAAACACTGTCCAGCAAACACACATGCAGTGAAATTGTGCACAGTTTCAGAGTTTTTACGTAGTTAGAGCGTTGTAAATACTCGCGGCTCGCCTCCCTTGCCATAATAAGCTACGGCGACATAGCGCATGTGAGATAAATGACGTCAGTATAATAACCGGTTATGATTATTACTGAACCGTTACCGAATTGTCCGCGTCTGCATCGCGGTGCACCGAAGAAACGATTAATTTTGACACCCCTAAAATGAAACATGAAGTTTTATGAGTGAATAACTAATTCACTTATTGAAAATGAGACTCAAAATAAATATTTGTCAGATATCTACATTTAGCGTCATCAGCAACAGTAGTAGTAACAGTAAATTTTTCACAGTACTGAACAGAATTTATTTGTATTCAGCTGATTATTTCTTCATTTTATTGTTAATAAAATTACAGATTCTAAGTTCTGTTTGTTAAAACCAAACGTTTCTTGCAGTACTGTTTCTGTAATAAATGGAAAGCAAATTACGTCTGTCTCCTCCCCTTTTTGGCTGATCTGAAAAATGGTCCAATCCGTGACTAAAACAACCATAATGTGATCAGAACTGTGAGATACGTGATCCGTTACACCACTAATTATTTCTAAGAGTACTTCCCAAAAAGTTAAATATGTGAAATTCTGAGAAAAAACTAAACATCTGTAGGTGAAGTTCCTTGTGTATTTATTAATGATTTTTATGATTTACTTTTTGATTTAGAAGAGCTGTAATTTACTGAACTATGCTTAAGAATTTTGAGATTTGGTTAATAATCATTTTAAAAACACAGCAGTTTCTATAACAGGAGGTATTCATTTATTCATTTTCTTTTCGGCTTAGTCCCTTTATTAATCTGGGGTCGCCACAGCGGAATGAACCGCCAACTTATCCAGCATATGTTTTACCAGCCTGATCTCATGAGGAAACACAAGCATTTCACGTTTTGTCAGTTCAGTGGCTAATTCGTACGAATTCGTATGAGTTCAGTCGTATGAAAATGTACGATTTTAAAAAGGAGGCGTGGCACCCAACCCCACCCCTAACCCAAACGGTCATAGGGTGATGAGCAAATCATACTAATTTGTACGAATTAGATCGTACAAATTCATACGAATTAGCCACTAAATCCAAAAGTTACCAATTGCCGTGAGATTGCGTTGGTTTTACGCAGCGGATGCCTTTCCAGCTGCAACCCATCACTGGGAAACATACATACACACTCATTCACACACACACACTACGGACAATTTAGCCTGCCCAATTCACCTGTATCGCATGTGTTTGGACTGTGGGGGAAACCCCAACAGTCCAAACACATGCGCTATAGGTGAATTGAATATACTAAATTTGCCGCAGTGTATGAGTGTGAATAAGTGTGTATGGATGTTACCCAGTAAGGGCATCCGCTGTGTAAAACATATGCTTGATAAGTTGGTGGCTTATTCTGCTACGGAAACCCCTGATAAATAAAGGGACCAAGCCGAAGGAAAATTAATGAATGAATGATCCCGCTTTCTATCCTAAATAGCAGGAAAAATATGAATGAGGATGTTAAATGAACATGAATATCACAGTTATTTATGTTTATAAACTTTAGCATAGTAGTAATATGCCTGATCATTTATTGTGTTTTATAAACTACTGATGCATTTAATGATATTTTACTGTTCTGTAAATCACAGCAAAATGTGTAGTAGTCAATATTAACTTTTCAGAATATTAACGATTCTAATGAAACTAATTACACATGATGGTTCAATACTTTTTTCATCTTTACCACATTTTTGTTTTCATAAAACTGCCTCCTAATTCTTTAAAAAATGAATTGTGTTATATATTGGCCAGCCCTACGGTCCATAAAGAAAGCAGATGTGGGCAGAACTGTGACAGAGGAACAAACCCAATGTTTTGGCATGGTTCTGACTGGGATAGCACTGCTCTGGGGTCCCAGATGTCCTGCTGTTGAGGCTCAAGAGCATAATGCACTGAAGTGTGCAAGATCTACAGAGACGCCACCTGGCCAATGCAAAGCCCCGGTGACCCTTCCCCTGCCGCTCATTAATAAAGGCCACCCTCAAGTTTCAGAAAAAAGCTAAATCAAGAAGTTTTGCTTTAGCAATGAGGGCTATTATTATTATTATTATTATTATTATTATATATATATATATACAGTTGAAGTCAGAATTATTAGCCCCCCTTTGTTTTTTTTTTTTCTTTTTTAAATATTTCCAAAATGATGTTTAACAGAGCAAAGAAATTTTCACAGTATGTCTGATAATATTTTTTCTTCTGGAGAAAGTCTTATTTGTTTTATTTTGGCTAGAATAAAAGCAGTTTTTAATTTTTTTAAAACCATTTTAGGGTCAATATTATTAGCCCCTTTAAGCAATTTTTTTTCGATAGTCTACAGAACAAACTATCGGTATACAATAACTTGCCTAATTACCCTAACCTGCCTAGTTAACCTAATTAATGTAGTTAAGCCTTTAAATATCACTTTAAGCTGTATAGAAGTGTCTTGAAAAATATCTAGTCAAATATTATTTACTGTCATCATGACAAAGATAAAATAAATCAGTTATTAGAGATGAGTTATTAAAACTATTATGTTTTAGAAATGTGTTGAAAAAATATGCTCTCTGTCAAATAGAAATTGGGGGAAAAAATAAACAGGGGGGCTAATAATTCAGGGGGGTAAATAATTCTGACTTCAACTGTGTGTGTGTGTGTGTGTGTGTGTATGTATGTATGTATGTATGTATGTATGTATGTATGTATGTATGTATGTATGTATGTATGTATGTATGTATGTATGTATGTATGTATGTATGTATGTATATATATATATATATATATATATATATATATATATATATATATATATATATATATATATATATATATATATATATATATATATATATATATATATATATAAATATATATATATATTCAGATGTGTCTTTTATACACATAACCAAACCTATCCTTTTTATTTACAGAGTATATACAGGAATCAGAGAGTGAAATGCAATACCTTTTAAGACCTTTATTAAGACTCTTTCCATACATTTTAGGACCTTATAACTAGGGATGCTCCGATCGATCGGCCAGAGATCGATATCGGCCGATAATCACATTTTATGACTCGATCGGTACTCGCCAATCTGGCCGATCTCATGAACTGATCACAGGTGTCTGTTTACGAGTTTATATGCAGAGGAACCAGACATGCTAGTTGGAGAGCAAAATATTGGAATGGTCTTAGACCTTTTTACATATATAAGAACTGAGAGTTCTGCGTTTTTGACATTTTTACAAGTTCCCTAAAGCCTGGCTGAAATGCAATTAAAAATGTAAAAAAAAAATGTTTTAATTGAATATTTCATAATATACCTTTTTGTAATATACTTACTGCAATAAACAAATATATATATTTATAGATGTGCATTTTAACATCTTATGCATCAAATATGTACGTTTTCTTGATTGAGACATGTCGAATTCTTCTTCCATCATTTGCAATGTTTCCAAATTGCTTTGTTAGTTGTTTTTCTTACCATTTTTTTGTATCTGTTTTATCTATTAATTTCTGTAAAGTTGCTTTGACCATGACATGTCCACACTAAATGATTATAAGAGCTTGAAGCTTGAAGCATCAGAATCGGTACTCAGTATTGGCCGATCACCATCACAAAGAATCGGTACTTGGTATCGGCTGCAAAAATCCTGATCGGAGCATCCCTACTTATAACCACTTTAGGTTTCAACCGTGAACATCGGCGAGATTTTAACTTACAGTATATTTACTAAATATTAATGTAAGAAACTAATCCAAAACTAAAACATTATTCATATACTAATTAAAAACAAAGTCCCTTTAAGGCAAGTCATTTCACTCAGTGGTCATCTTTGAAATGCCTCTCGGCAGTATGCTCGGGCATTCTGTCTGAATGGGGACACATCAAATTCTCCAAAACTGCTTGCCAAGCTTACTATTGAATTTCATATCAGGAATCACCAATAAAATTAAACAACAACTGTCTCTTTAGTTTCATTTCTAAACATCTAAATCACACAAAATCTGCAGAAACTCAAGTCTGGTCTGAGCCCCTCCCCCGGAGAATTCGCAGTCTATAGCGATCGATGATTGGCTCCTGAACTAGTAGGCGGGGCTTTATTCACCATATTGACTGTTAGGCTGCATCCGAAACCGCCTACTATTCAGTAGGTACTGCATTTGAATTTAAACGTACTACTCGGCCGTTGGAAAAGTACGTTCTATACAGTATGAATGTGAGCAGTATGAATGGAATTCGGACGTACTACATCCGCCATTTTGTCATGGTCACGTGACCTACCTGCGTCAGTTGCGTCGCTTCACGTCCATTCATAAATTCTCTCGCGGGGCATCATGGGATAGCGCAGCGTCCATGGGATGCGCACTTCAGAATCTCCCCGGGAGTAGTAAGCCATCCGGGTACTTCTCGCATACTGATTTTCGAATTCTAAGAATTCGGACATACTACTCAGCTCGCATACTGATTTAAGCGTACTGTATAGTATGGAAGTATGCGGTTCCGGACGCAGCCTTACTCTTTTGCCCATTCAAAAAGGTACATGTGACATGTCTTGTGTATTCTATAGTCTTTGATAAAAAATATATTATATCGAGCTAATTCAGCAGGTTGGCGCCTATAGAACTGCAGAAATAATGGTTCTGCCTTGGTTACTGCAGTATACAAAGCAGCATGATGTCAAATCTAGCAGGATTTCATTGATTTCATAAACTACACAGCATCCTGATATTCGCAGAATTAATTCAGGCAAACTTTAGCATACAACCATGCATTGCATAATAAAAAATTAAATATAAATGTAATACCTTGCAAAATAGCATTTAAGACTTTTTAATACTTTTTAAGGGCCTTAAATTTCTCTACATTGATTTATCAACTTTTAATACTTTTTAACACCCCGCAGACACCCTGATTTAAAGTAAAAAAAAAAAGGGACATGAGTAGGGCCAGACGGAATCTGCAGACATTTTTTGCAATTTCTGCGGAGAATTTTGGTAAAAATCTGCGGATTTCTGCGGAATTATTTTGGGAGTCTCATAACTAAAACCTTAATATGTGAAATATGTGTAATTTAAAAACTGAATAAATTCAGATTTACACAATTTTACTTAAGTAAATAAACAGAATTAGTGATGGGCTAAAAATCTGCGGAATTCTGCAGAAAATCTGCGGAATTCTGCGCGCGCAGATTCCATGTGGGCCTAGACATAAGTGAACTTTTAGGCACAAGTATTACTAAAATTTGAAATGAAAAGAAAAATGATTGTTTTTTTAAACAGGTTTCCCAAACACTCCTGCCCATCTGCTATTGGTCAGTCCAAAAGATAGTCCCGCCTTAAACTCGCACCATTGGCTGAGTCCATGTTACATCATTGTGACGTTCAAACAAGCAATCCAGCATTTCTAGAGCATCAATGTTTCTGCCTACATATTGCACATTAGACTGAGATCAATTATAAGTATTTACATCTCAAGCTCAGCTTTAATGCATTAAATATTCTGCAAAATTTGGCATGGAAAAGAAAAAGGGAAATCACTGATTAATGACTACCATTAAAATCCACTCCTATAAAGATTATTTCAAATTAGTCTTTAACAAAGTTTATTTATGCATTATGCTAAACTCAGATTTAAGTCTGATGATCTCAAATAAAAATATCAAGAGCAATAAAAAATAAGATAATATAAATAAAATCTGTGATTTTAATAAAAAAACATGTTTTAAAAAGTTTTACTCGTGCAACACAACAAAGCAAATATACAAACTGATCAATCTATTTCTTTCAATGCAACTTAAACAAATTTACAATGTATCCATCTAACATTTACAAACAAGCCAAATCAAATTATACTGCAGAATCCAGGCAGCTTTTATCCATCTTAATATAAATCATTTATCTGCTCATACCCTTGTGGATTTATAGTGTTAATGGAAGTGAAATTGGTAACACTGAACTGAGCCACATTTTAGCAGGATCAATAAAGACCCCTGGGGGTCACTTTCCCCTGCTGCATCTGCTGAAGGCGGGATTCAACCTCCTGTCTTCCCACGACCCCTGACCTGAGGCAATATCCCTGCTTCCCTGCATCATTTTCCCCTTCTATCACCAGTCTGTGTAACTTATCTCCAGGTATCGCCTAATAACGCACATTCTGACAAAACGTTACACTGTTTCCTTTCAAAACGATACAATGTTTCCTTTTAGAACTTTGACTTTTAGATGTCATTAGAGAATGTTACAATGTCTCCATACGGACGGCTATGGAACATACAATGTATCAAGTGTGTCATATTAGAATGTATTCCTTCGAAAGGCTTTAAAATGTTAGTATGTATCATTTAAAAATGGTACAAGTGTGTCACGTTTAGAATGCATTCCTTTGGAAGGCTACAAAATGTTACAATGTATCATTTTAGAAAGATATAAGTTTGTAATTTAGAATGTATTCCTTTGGAACGCTATAAACCGTTACAATGTATCATTTTAGAAGTGTATAAGCGTCATTTAGAACGTATTCCTTTGGAAGGCTATAAAACGTTACTATGTGTCATTTTATAATTATAGATACTATGTGTCACATCAGTGCCTCGTGCGGCAAACGGCAAACATTATGTCATTCATAAATTTGTAAACAACTTAAAAAATCCAAACCCACCAGCGCCAGATGGTCCCGGCTCCATCCCATCCACTGAGCCCCTAAGGGTTCACCAAAGTCCAGATACTCAATCGCCACGGCGCCTGGCCCTGCAGGCTGGAAGCGTCCCCGACTTCCAGCCTCCTTCCCTGGGCGAGCGGGATCTTCTCCGCCGCCGCCGCTGGAGCCCCCAAACCCGCAGGAGTTGAGAGAGAAACAAAAGCTCCGTAGTTCCGATCCGTATTGACCCGCTCCTCCGTGCACTTTCGCCCGTGGCTGGTCTGGCTGCTGGGTGTCGGGTTGTTGTGTCTCCTGCTCTCCGTTAGAGCAGGATTCACCAGTGGAACAAAACGCTCGACCCGTCCGTCCGTCACCCCCCTCAGACCGAGCGAGCGCCCGTTTCTTCTTCTTCTTCGTCTTCTTCTTCTCCTCCCACTGCTGAGATTCTTGCCTGGAACTAGTCTGTTTTGTGTTCGCCCTCTAGTGTGCGCTTAAAAATCCCACTATATGTTCATTTTTAGAACGAAAAGGAACACAAGAGCACTGCATACTACACACTACACTGCATAGGCAGGTTTACTAACTGGCTGTGTTCAAAATCGCTTCGAAAAAAAATGGCCATACAAAGATGAACAAAAACAAAAACAGGAAATAAACAGAGTACAATTACAAGCTAAATTAGAATAAAAATAAATAAATAAATTGGCACTATTGATTAATGACCGTCACTGTCGCTCAATGGTTAGCACTGTCGCCTCACAGCAAGAAGGTTGCTAGTTCAAGCCTCAGCTGGGCCAGTTGGCATTTCTGTGTGGAGTTTGCATGTTCTCCCCGTGTTGGAGTTGGATTTCTCAGGGTGCTCCGGTTTCCCCCACAGTCCAAACGCATGTGCTATAAACTAAATTGGCCGTAGTGTATGAGTGTGTGTGAATGTGAATGTGTATGGGTGTTTCCCAGAACTGGGATGCAGCTGGAAGAGCATTCGCTGTGTAAAACATAAGTTGGATGAGTTGGCAGTTAATTCCACTGTGGCGACCCCTGATGAATAAAGGGATTAAGCCGAAGGAACTGAACACAAGCACACTACATAGGCTACTTACTGGCTGTCAAAATCGCTTCCTATTTAGTGCACTACATGAACTGCAACCAAAAACGGCAGACAGAAGGTTTGTTTTAATTATCAAGAAATATATCATGTAAAAGTAAAGACAGAGACAACAAAACTGAACAAGGGCTTAAAATATAAAAATAAAACAACAGAAAAATAAAACTTCAGAGCACAATTACAATGAAAATAAATAAATAATTTTCCAATTAATCATATATTTTTCAAGTAGATTAAAAATCTTCATTCATTCACCCATTCATTCGTTTTTATTTCGGCTTAGTCCCTTTATTCATCTGGGGTCGCCACAGCGGAATGAACCACCAACTTATCCAGCATATGTTTTTACGCAGCGGATGCCCTTCCAGCTGCAATTCATCTGAGAAGTACCCATACACACTCATTCACACATTTCCCGGTGGCCTGATGGTCATCTGGCCTGCCACCCTGACCCTGCACCCCCCCGCCCCCCACTTTTCATAAAAATCGCGCTCCCTCCTACCCCACTCCTCACTTTTTATTTTACCTTCAATAACTTTTCCAGGGTGAAAAAGCTGTCCCAGTTCACACTCATGTACTACGGACAATTTAGCTTACCCAATTCTCCTATAGCGCATGTGTTTGGACTGTGGGGAAACCGGAGCACCTGGAGGAAACCCACGCCAACACGGGAAGAACATGCAAACTCCACACAGAAATGCCAACTGGCTCAGCCGAGGATCGAACCAGTGACCTTCTTGTTGTGAGGCGACAGTGCTACCTACTGCGCCACCTTACTGCAATGCAAATAGTTAAAAATGGCTTTTCTTTAGTGTATTTGCATTTATGAATATAACCTTTTGCTAAAATAAAAATGTAATTCGTAATATCTATTGTCTTCTTTGGTACGTTAATAACAGCCAAAAACAAAAGGAAAAAGCAATGTTTGGGAGAAGATTATTTTGTAAAATAAATTAACAGAATTTTTCAACGTGTACAAGTCAAGAATAAGTGAGTTTCAGGAGTCTCAGGGCTTCTGGTAGTACCTAGAATAGCAAAGTCGAGTAAAGGAGGTTGAACCTTCTCATTTATGGCCCCTAAACTCTTGAATAGCCTTCCTGATAATGTCCGCGGCTCAGACACACTCTCGCTCTTCAAAACTGGATTAAAGACCTATTTTTTTAGCAAAGCATACACTCAATGCACCACATAGCAGTATGATGCATAAATGTGCTCCACGCATCTCGTTTATATACACTATGAACAGCAGCTACGCTAATTATTCTCTTTATTCTCTATTTTCACCTGGGTATACTCATCCCGAGGCCCCCAAAGATTATGCAGTGCCACTGATGCAACCCAAGACCTGTGAAGAGATGATCCCAAGGTTCCACAATCCTGGACCAGGCCGTATCTGTCACGGTTTATGGGTTTGTGTTTTCTTTCTGTATGTTATGTGTGATGCCTTATGTGTTGTCATGTGCGAGGGTGTGTGTTTGTTTACCTTTTTGTGTTGACGGCATCCTATCGAATCAGCTGACTTTATCAGCTTACTTAATCATCCTCCAGCTGATCCCTATTTCACTGGCTATATATTTCAGTCTGTGGTTACTGCTGGTTATCAGTCCGTTGTTTGTTCTTGTTCCCGTCTGTTGTTCTCAGGATTCTTTGCAGTCTGTGCGTTCGGTTGACGTCCTCGTTGTGGCCAGTGGGCTCTCTTTGTTTTGAACATTTCTTTGTTTCCGGAACATCCAGTTGTATCCTTTGATACTTATTGTAATTTTTATTAAAATACTTGCAATTGGATCCTCTCTGTCTAGTGCCGTGACAGTATCCTGAGTAGCAGCTGTGGTGGTCATGGAGCAGTGGAGAGCATGCGTCTGTTTCGTGTGACCTCCAGGGACAGCCGAGTCTTCGCTGACGTCCAGCATTCTCCAGCTTCCGGCGCGTACACTGCAGCTCTGCACAAGACGTTTGGCCATAGGAGAAATGGTCATGCCCAACTGAGCCTGGTTTCTCTCTAGGTTTTTTTCCTTCACTTTCGCTAATTGGTGAAGTTTGTTCCTCGCTGCTGTCACCACTGGTTTGCATGGTTTGGGACTTGTAGAGCTGCGCATCGATGGATTCTCTCTTTAGACACTCAGCAGTGAATATTTAACCATGGTCACTCTTTCAATTCACTATGATCTTATGTGAAGCTGCTTTGACACAATCTACATTGTAAAAGCACTAGAGATAAAGATGAATTGAATTGAATTGAATTGAAGATTACTACAGAAAGCACAGCGGGTGTCAATATCATTTTTAAATCTTTGGCTGCATCCGAAATCGCCTACTACTCAGTAGGTACTGCATTTGAATTCAAATGTACTACTTGACCGCTAGAAAAGTATGTTCTATACAGTATGAATGTCAGTAGTATGCAGTGATGAAAAGAGTACTGAAAAAGCAAACTTAAGTAAAAGTACCATTACTTGACTAAAAATGTAGTTCAAGTAGAGTAAAAGTATCTGTTGTAAATATTACTCAAAGTATAAGTAAAAAGTAGACCTTTCAAAAGTACTCAAGAGTAGTGAGTAGTGAGTATTACTCTGTGAAAAGCTGATGCATTTACATGTAATTTGTGGATGTGTGTAAATGTAACATTCTGTAGTGCATTTAGTTATTGCCCAGCAGGCACACAACATCATAAGACGCTAATATTAGGTTAGATTTAGGTTGTAATGTCAGGTGACCAAAATTCAATGTCTAGCTAACATCTAAAAAATGACCTTCTCAAAATGGCGCCGCGGATGGTCGCCTCGGTGTGGAGCTCTCCAGTTTTTGCACTGTTTTTGTTAGTCTGTCCTGTTTAATGTTTATCAAACACGATCAGTTACACCAGGGACGAGCTGCTGAACATTCGAGTACCGCGCTGCAACAGCTTTCTGATCTGATCACAGAGACTGAACAACGACACTCGGACTCTGTTTTTATCATTCTCGGTGACTTTAATCGGGCAAAACTCACACATGAGCTGCCTAAATTCACACAGCACATCACATGCCCCACCAGAGACAATAACATTTTGGACCATTGCTACACCACAATAAAGGATGCATATCGCTCCGTCGCCAGAGCAGCTCTGGGACTCTCCGACCACTGCCTGGTGCATCTTATACCAACTTACAGGCAAAAACTTAAAACTACTAAGCCAGTATTAAGGACTGTTAAGAGATGGACCAATGACACAGAGCAGGTCTTACAAGCCTGTTTTGAATGCACGGAATGGAGTGTTTTTGAAGCTGCAGCCACCGACCTGGACGAGCTCACAGAGACTGTAACATCATACATCAGTTTCTGTGAAGAGTTATGCATCCCTACCAGGACCTACTTATCATTTAACAATGATAAACCATGGTTCAAACCAAAACTTAGACAGCTTCGTCATGCAAAAGAGGATGCCTACAGGAGTGGGGACATGATTTGGTACAAACAGGCCAGGAACACACTGACAAAGGAGATTGGTGTGGCTAAAAAAAGATGCCAAAAAGCTGCAAAACCAGTTTTCTGCCAACGACCCTGCATCAGTGTGGAAAGGCCTGAAAGGCATCACTAACTACAAGACACCATCCCCCAGCATCAACAGCAGATTTGCAGATTTGCAGATTTGACACCTCTGACCAGACACCCCACACCCGCCCGGACCATCTCCCTACACAGCCATCAACACCTCCAGCCATCTCCCTCTCCCCCTGCACTTCAGATCAGTGAGGATAATGGGCGTCAGATCTTCAGTAAACAGAAGAGAGGGAAAGAACCAGGCCCAGACGATTTTTTACCAGCCTTTCAGTGTAGAACCTGCTCTGACCAGCTGGCTCCTATTTTCTCACAGATCTTCAACAGATCACTGGAAAAGCGCAAAGTTCCATCCTGCATCAAATGCTCCACCATCATCCCAATCGTCAGCTGAGGAAGTTCAACCTGCCACAGGAGCTGCTCGTACAGTTCTACTCAGCTGTCATCCAATCCATCCTCTGCACTTCAATCACCGTCTGGTTCAGCTCAGCTGCCAAAACTGACCTCCGTAGACTACAGCGAATAATCTGGACTGCTGAACGAATCACTGGCACTACCCTTCCTACACTTCAAGAGCTGTACTCTTCCAGAGTGAGCAAAAGGGTTCGCAAAATCACTCTGGATGCCTCGCACCAGCACACTCCCTGTTCGAACTGTTACCGTCTGGTCGGCGCTACAGAGCACCGAGCACAAAAACAGCCAGACACAGGAAAAGTTTCTTTCCTCAGGCCATCTACCTCATGAACAGTTAAATATTCCCCTACTGTGCAATAAACAAGCAATACTTTCTCATACGCACTTGTACACAGCACCTTATAACAATATACAATACAATACTTTCTCCATTCACATTGGTACACAGCACCTTATAACCTGTATATTTATAACAAATCTGTACATACAATTCAACATTCAGATCTTTTTGACTAACTGCATCTCTGTTTAATGTTTATCGCCTTTTTCTTTTCTCATATTTAATTTTGTGTTGTCAGTTGTCACTTTATGTACACTGGAAGCTTCTGTGGCCAAAACAAATTCCTTGTGTGTGTAAAGCACACTTGGCAACAAAACTGATTCTGATTCTAAGGACAACGTTATTTTGATGTCCAATAACGACGTCAAATGACGTTGATATTTGGTTGATTTTAGGTTGTGTTAGAAAGTGACTAAAGTCCAACATTGAGCCAACATCTTAAACCAACGTCATATTGACGTCAAATACTGACATTTATTCGTCAGGTATGGCAACTAAAATCCAACGTCTGATAGACGTCATAGTGGTAACGTCCACACAACGTCAAGATGTAATATCATTTGATGTTGATATTTGGTTGATTTTAAGTTGGCCGTTGGACATCTTCTTAGACACTTTTAATGCGTCCAAACAGTTTGCTGCAATATTTGCCCATGTCTTGAGGTAGTTCATTATGATGCAATTTACCTTCTATGTGCGATTTGATTGGACTCGCAGGACGGATTTTTCTAATCCCTATAGACGGGAAAAAATAAAGTAGTGACTGCAGGTTAAAGGAAAGTAGTGAAGTAAAAGTACCGATACAGCACTAAAAGTGTACTCAAGGGAAAGTAAAGTACACATTTTTAAAACTACTTAGTAAATTACAATTCCTGAGAAAAACTACTCAATTGCAGTAGTTTGAGTATTTGTAATTTGTTACTTTACACCACTGGTAGTATGAATGGAACTTGTCGGTTCACTCCCATTCACGAATTCTCTCGCGGGGCATCATGGGATAGCATAGCATGCATCTGATGTGCACTTCGGAATCTCGCCGGAAGTAGTAGGTAGTAGGAACTTCTCGCATACTGTTTTTCGAATTCTATGAATTCGGACATACTACTTGGCTCGCATACTGATTTTAGTGTACTATATAGTATGGAAGTATGCTATTTCGGACGCAGCCTGTGTGAGATAAAATAATTAATATAATATTTTATAAATAATTTCTTTTACTTCATTCATTCATTCATTTTCCTTTGGCTTAGTCCCATTATTCATGAGGTGTCGCCATAACGGAATGAACCGTCAACTTATCCAGCGTATGTGTTACACAGCGGATGCCCTTCCAGCTGCAAGCCAGTACTTGCAAACACCCAGGGGAAACAGCAATTTAATTTATTCAATTCCCCTATAGCGCATGTCTTTAGACTGTGGGGGAAAACCGGAGGAAACCCATGCCAACACGGGGAGAACATGCAAACACCACACAGAAATGCCAACTGACCCAGTTGGGATTTGAACCAGCGACCTTTTTGCTGTAAGGCCACAGTGCTAATCACTGAGCCACCGTGCCACCTCTTCATATACTTCATACTGTTCATTTTTAGAATGAAAATAAACCCAAGCAGACTGTATACTACACACTACATAGGCTACTGACTGGCTGTGGTCGAAATGGCTTTCTATTTAGTGCACTACAAGGATTGTGTGAGATGAACTGCAACCAAAAAAGGCAGACAGAGAGTCTTTTTTAAAGTATTGATGTCAAAAAAATATGTATATGGTCACAACAACTTTGAACATAGATCAAGTACTCAAAAAATAATTAGGCCTAACAAATAAGATTATACCGGCAGCTAGCTTTTTGCAACTCTCACAACTATGTGCCCAGTCAGTATACCTGGATGGGAGACCACATGGGAAAGCTAGGTTGCTGCGGGAAGTGGTGTTAGTGAGGCCAGCAGGGGATGCTCAACCTGCGATCTGTGTGGGTCCTAACGCCCAGTATATTGAAGGGGACTCTATACTGCTCAGTGAGCGTCGTCTTTCGGATGAGATGTTAAACCGAGGTCCTGGCACTCCGTGGTTGTTTAAAAATCTCAGGATGTCCTTAAAAAAATGAGTAGGGGTTTAACCCCGGCCAAATCTGCCCACTGGCCTCTGTCCATCATGGCCTCCTAACCATCCCCATATCATAATTGGCTTCATCACTCTGTCTCCTCTCCACCAATCAGCTGGTGTGTGTGGTGTGCAGTCGGGCGCAATATGGCTGCCGTCGCTTCATCCAGGTGGATGCTGCACACTGGTGGTGGAAGAGGAGATTCCCCTGAAAAGTGTGTAAAGCGCTTTGAGTGTCCAGAAAAGCGTTATATAAATGTAAAGGCTCGTACATACCAGGACGCTTTTCGTTTGTGTTTATCGTCAGCGTTTTTCGAGACGTTTTTCCGCATTCAAACCCAAGCAATTTTCACTGGCGTCGAGCAGAAGAGCATGCAAAATCACTCCCTGACGTTAGATGTTAGTTGTTTCACAACTTTAAGCTACTGACACCCGCTTTAACACAGAAGAAGACAGAAAGTTAACACGCTTGTTGTTAAAGTTACTGGCGATTCGAATAAGCTTGGATGTTTCATGTAGCAGCTCCAGCTCTAGTGATGAAGAAATGATTACTGTTGACCAGTGCAATAAGCAGCTCCACGTTCATATCGCCTCTTGGCATCTTCTGCAATGTGCTGTTTACTGTAACTTCAGGAGCTCCATGCACGTGAACAAAAGTGCCAATCTGATTGGTGGAGCCAAACAAGCATGAGGTGTTTTTTTTTAAAATGACGCTTTTACGCCTGCCGTTTTGCGCGTTGGTGTGCAGGATCACATTGGCGCCCTTTATTTATGCTGCGTCCCAATCCGCATACTATCCGTCCTAAATAGTATGTGAAAATAGAATTAGTATGTCCCAAATCGTAGTATGTTGAAAAAAGTATGCCAAAAATTCCCGGATGGTTTACTATTTCCTGTCAAAATTTTAAGTGTAGAAGCGTCCGTACTCTAACCGCTGATATTGCCCACAGTACATTGCGCGTTGGACGTGAATTCGATTAGAACTACAAAACGTGGGTGAAAAGTGTAAACAAACTACAAACATGACGGACGCGCGAGACCAACCGTCAAGCAGAGAGGCTTCGGTAAAGATGTTTGTATGACTGTTAATTAATATCTAGCCCACTGGAGAATATTTAAATAGCGTTGTCTGTGTTATATTTCATCTGCAACAACAATACTGAACTTATATAAAGACGTGTTTGGACATTACCGTCTGAATGCATCCAAAGACCTGAGGAGATTTCTCTGCATGAAAGACTCGTGAATGGGAGATTATCCTGCTGCTGCTTCTCCAATAAGGTAGGAAATTAAATACGACAGAAATGTGGATGATTGACAGGGCTCCTAACTAAGCAACACAACGATCTGTGTAACGAGGAAGTAGTATGTCCCAAAGCTGGCATACTTTTCTGTTACTCACTCAAAAGTATATATTTTTCCTCCACAAAAAAAGTACATACTTTTAGGGTGTAGCATAAGTATGCGAATTGGGACGCAGCATCAGTCACGAGGCATTAAACGTCGACGGAAAACGCTAGCAAAAAGCGTCCCAGTGTGCATGGGTCTTAAGGAATTATTAAGATTGATGTATTCTGATTGCATATAAAATTTCCATCCATGTGGATTACATTCATTCAAATTGAACTAATAAACATTATGTGATTGATATTTATTAGCTAAACATAAATTAAACAAATAATAACAAGATTTATTTAATAGTATCAATCAATACAATGTGTTTTAAATGCTTATTAATTAATCTGTTGTGGGTTTTATGGAGCTGTGTCAGTTTTGCCCCTCAATATTAAGTAAACCAATCTCACAGAATTGAACTAATTGGATCTGGCTTTTTCTACAGCTAGATATATTTATACCACATTCATTTGTTTCAACTGATTAAATCTAATACCATAGGCGACGCAGTGGCTCATTGGGTAGCACGTTCGCCTCACAGCAAGAAGGTCGCTGGTACGAGCCTCGGCTGGGTCACTTGGCATTTCTGTGTGGAGTTTGCATGTTCTCCTCATGTTGGCGTGGGTTTTCCTCCGGGTGCTCCGGTTTCCCCCACAAGTCCAAACACATGTGTTATAGGTGAATTGAGTATGCTAAAATTGACCGTAGTGTATGTGTGTGTGTGTATGAATGTTTTCCAGTGATGGGTTGCAGAATTGGCCGTAGTGTATGAGTGTATGAATAAAAGTGTATGGGTGTTTCCCAGTACTAGGGTTGCAGTTGGAAGGAGATGTGTAAATCATATGCTGGATAAACAAACACATGCGCTAGGTAGATTGAATAAACTAAATTGGCCGTAGTGTATGAGTGTATGAATAAACGTGTATGGGTGTTTCCCAGTACTAGGGTTGCAGTTGGAAGGGCATTCGCTGTGTAAAACATATGCTGGATAAGTTGGTGGTTTATTCCACTGTGGAGACCCCAGAATAATAAAGGGACTAAGCTGAAAAGAAATGAATGAAAATGAATTAATCTAACACTATTCGATTTTAACAGATTAAGATTGATTCTAAGCAATCTGACAACATTTTAAAAAATGACAAATTAAATTAAATAAAATCAAAAAAGTTACGAACAGTTAATGATGAACTTCATTTAATTTGATCAATTACATTTTTTTTGAGCGTATAGAAAAAAGTTACGATAGGCAGATCAAGAATATATATATATATAAAAAAAAAAAGTGGACAGGCAGAACGGTGGCTCAGTGGTTAGCACTGTGGTCTTACATGTTCTCCCCATGTTGGCGTGGGTTTCCTCCAGGGTGCTCCGGTTTCCCCCACAGTCCAAACACATGCGCTATAGGTTAATGGAATAAACTAAATTGGCCGTAGTGTATGAGTGTGTGTGTATGAATGAAAGTGTATGGGTGTTTCCCCGTACTGCTGGAAGGGCATCCGCTGTGTAAAACATATGCTGGAATAGTTAGCGGTTCATTCTGCTGTGGCGACCCCTGATAAAGGGACTAAGCTGAAGGAAAATGAATGAATGAATGAATGAATGAATAACAAATATGTTTTGCTCATTAGAATGTGTTTTATATTGTGTGCCCATGGTCGTTTTTGAGTTACCTTAAAAAAAAACAACCATAGAAAGATGAACAAAGAAGCGTATTTGAATTAATAGTCATTTCGTCACTTAAATAGGCTAGTTTAATTTGCATTAAAGTTTTGCATTTGTTGATTATTGTATTAATTTTGCTGATGTCTGTCTGCAGTTGATATTAGAAGATAATGATTCAGCACACGCGGTGGGCTATATATGCACAGCTAGTGTTTTTCAGCTAATGATGCACTTTCGGTGAGAGCTTTATATGACTATTTCAATTTCATAAGGTTCCTTTTACAGCATCGCTGTTGTAAGGTAGTTCAAATATAATCAGTTAAATAGACTAAAGTATGCATTTGGTTGTTAAAGCGTAAAAAAGACGAAAGACCATTTAAATGCAGGTCCCGTCATTAGCAGCAGGGGTAAAATATACTGGGGTAAAATACTGGGGTAAAATTAATTTCCATATTTTAATGGCGTGGATCAATAGAGTTTAATGCAGTGCTTCTTGTTTGGTCTGATACCCACTTTATATCGTATCTCAGCCAGGCAGTGAAGATCATGTTTTTTTTAAAGAAATCAGATCTTAAACGCGACGATTTTGTATGGGTTGACAATTAACCGGAAGCCCTGGGGCTGGCTGACTGAAATTAAAAGTGTGTTTTCATACTGTATACCCCATTCCTAATGTTTTGTTTTATTATTATTATTCATTCATTCATTCATTCATTTTCTTTTCGGCTTAGTCCCTTTATTAATCCGGGGTTGCCACAGCGGAATGAACTGCCAACTTATCCAGCATATGTTTTACACAGCGGATGCCCTTCCAGCTGCAGCTGGTAGGAAACATCCATACCCACTTATTCACACACACACTCATACACTACGGACAATTTAGCTTACCTAATTCACCTGAACCACATGTTTTTGGACTGTGACGGAAACCGGGATACACACACACCAACATGGGGAGTACATGCAAACGCCACACAGAATTGCCAACCTGACCCAGCCGAGGCTCGAACCAGCGACCTTCTTGCTGTGAGGTGACAGTGCTACCCACTGCACCACCGTGCTTCCCAAAGAAATACAATGAAGCTTATTTGAATGAATTATTAATGAATGAATTATTAATTTAATGTTTTTAATAGGCTAGTTTAATTTGCATTTTGCATTATTAAATCTGCTGATGTCATTCTGCGGTTGATATTACAAAGTAGTGATTCAGCACACGCATTTAATAACGTTTTGTTTTTATTATTATTATTATTATTATTATTATTATTATTATTATATTTTTTTTCTTCACATTTTTAGGTTAGTATGAAATTAAATTTTATATTCAGCCTGTCTTTTGTATCAGCGTAATATATGCAATGCAGGAAATGGGATTTAATTTTCGTCCACTTCTCAAACCAATGTTATATATGATTAAATTTATTATTACTATTTTTTTACATGTATTATTTATGTATCGTCTTTTATTTAGTTTTTTTTTTTTTTTGTTTTGTTTTTTGGCGTTAGCTGTCGCGTTTCTGTGTCGTCACGTCCTGTCAGCGGAAGAAGGCGTCATCTTACAGACAGGCTGTGAGTTGGAGCTTTAAGATTTCTCTCAAATACATCAAATTAATGCTTCGTTTCAAGCTGATTTCGGTTTCTCTGAATGAAAGCCTCCCTTGAATGAATGTGATGATAGTGACATGTTGTTTTAACATCGCGATGTTGTTATTTTGAGGCTAGTTATAGCTCGCTCTTGTGCTTCCTTAGACGAGCAGGTTATTTAGCATAGTATAGTGTTTCATTCAGATGAACACCAGGGGCCTGTTTTAGAAAGGAGGTTAAGTGAAAACTCAGAGTATTTTAACCCTGAAATGAGAGAAACTCTGGGTTTTCCGTTTCAAAATGGCAGGTTTGTCAAACTGGAGAAAGCAGCGTAAGTCAAGCCTGTTTCTGAAAGAGAGGTAACTTTAACTCAGAGTCAGTTACCGTGGTAACTTACTCTATGAACCTAACCTGGTCAGGAGCAGGTTTTAATCTCTAAACTCTGAGTTTCTGTCGGTCTGCTCCCCTTTTTTAAAGACGTAGCGGTATTTCTCACCTTAGACTTACGTTTCCACACACCTATTTTAATGTGCATTTTGGATATGTGCATAAAAAATTGGTTGATGGAAACGCCAAGATGCACATAACTTTTAAAAATAGTCATAATAAACATATGCGCATAACTGAGTAGGAGAAACTTTTTATTCGATAAGAAAAGATGCACATAAACTACGATGGAAACAGTTTTACTAAACAAATTCCAGTATACACATTAAAAAGGTTTGTTATAAGAGATCATACGATGATGAAAATGTGTGTGAATGGACAAACCAGCAGGCTGAGCACGTTGTAAAACATCTGAAATGTTGTTTTGGTCATTTTAAAACGCCTTAACCGTTTCAGTATTATTATATTATTAATTACCTTCAAAGAGTCTGCAGCGTGTCGCGTCTGTTCTCCGTGTCTCATGCACGTCTCAACGCCACCACGCGTTCATTGTGTGTCGGCATTGTCTTGAGGCACAAGTCATTTATTAAATAAAGAACATGTTCACGCAGCTTCTTCTACCGCAGTAAATTCAGTTTTTACTGTTGATATTTAGCGGCAGTTAATCAGGAAGTGACAATTTTGTTCTCTTTGACTGGTTGGATGGAAACGCTGCTTTACTCGCACATCTTTTATGCGATAATCCAGTTTTGCACATAATTTTAATTCACATTTTTGGATGGAAACATAGCTAATACATTTCAGTCACACAAAGAACAAAGTCACGTACGAGAATAGCTTGTCCTTTTTTAATAATTAATTAGCTTAAATTCACTGACCTACTAACTAGATTAATGGGATTACTCCTTTTAAAAACTATTATTTTTAGTTCTGCTTACATTATAAATCATCATATTATCATCCTCTACCACTCAAACTAAAAAAGGCAGACACACAAGTGCCCTTAAATCTATTAAAAGTGATCAATGTGTGCAAAAGTGGGAACCTTAAATTAAACATTTCCACTGAACATTAAGTTAAGGTTATCTGCATTCTTGTTTTGTCAAATTTGTTTGTAGAAATGCGCTAGCCTATTTTATGTAATTTAATGCAATTACATCTGAAATAACTTTAAAATTATGGCCAATAAACGTCACACATTACATTACTTTTTTATTATACTTAATTATTTAAATACTTTAAATGTAAACTTGTGCATTAACTTGAGCAGCTATGTTTTCCCACGCTAACTGTCTTTGTTTCACTAAAGCAGTGGTGTTGCTTTTTTAAATATATGCTCATATTTGCTATAACTTTGCATGAACACATCAAGTTCAGCTGGAGAACTCGTAGTATCTGCGCTCCATTGATGATGCCTTTTTATAGTTGCGGTGTGCGCGCTTAACTCTGAGTTGGTCTACTCAAAGTTGATTAACCCAACCCAGATCAGCTATTCTGAAACCGAAAACTCTGAGTTTTTAATCTCTCGGTAAATCAACTCAAAGTTCAAGTTTAAACTCCGAGTTGATTGAACCTCCTTACTGAAACAGGCCCCAGGACTGTGAGACGCTGTTTACTGGTGGAGTTAAGTTTGTTCGTGTTCAGGTTTACATGGAGAATATTTTATGTAGCCTAAGTTATTTGTGTACATGCTGTCAACAGACAGAAGTGACGTTACGCAGACTAATATTTAATAAGAATCCTTCGAGGACACTTTCGGATATAACTATGGCAGTATACAATTAGTTTCATGTCTTAAAAAAAACAAAAACAAGTGACTTAATGGTCTATAAATAATCAAACTTTTTTAAAATGAATTTTAGTCTTTAGGGCGACACGAGCTGGTTAGCGCTGTCGCCTCAACAGCAAGAAAGTCGCTGGTTCGAGTCCAGGCTGGGTGAGATGAAGTTGGTTTTATATTCGGATATTCAGACATTCTCCTTAATAACATAATTTCAGAAAAGTATTCTTTGCAAGTTCTAAATAGGGAAATCATATAAGCAGCCAATGACTATCAAAGTACAACATTGTTCACAGTCAAATAGATAGTGTTAATGTTGATTTGAAGTCATACTTGCATGCTAATTCCGATTGAATATTTAAAGTAACATGGTAAACAATATATTATAGAGACTTCTAAAGGAACGAATGTGTGAATATAAAACCAACTTTACCTCTATCTGGGTCAGTTGGCATTTCTGTGTGGAGTTTGCATGTTCTCCCCGTGTTGGCGTGGGTTTCCTCATAGAGGTAAAGTTGGTTTTATATTCGGATATTCAGACATTCTCTTTAACATAATTTCAGAAAAGTATTCTTTGCAAATTCTAAATGTGGAAATCATTGAGCCAAAGACTATCAAAGTACAACATTGTTCACAGTCAAATAGATAGTGTTAATGTTGTTTTGAAGTCATACTTGCATGCTCATTTCAATCGAATATTTAAAGTATCATGGTAAACTATATACAGACTTCTAAAGGAACGAATGTGTGAATATTAAACAAACTTTACCTCTATGGTTTCCTCCGGGTGCTCCGGTTTCCCCCACAGTCCAAACACATGCGCTATAGGTGAATTGAATACATTAAATTGGCCGTAGAGTGTGTGTAAATGTGAGAGTGAGAGTACTGGGTTGCAGCTGGAATGGCATCCGCTAGATAAAACATATGCTGGATTTGTTGGCGGTTCATTCCACTGTTGGTGTTGTATATTACGCTACAAAAACCTTGTAATAAGCTGCTAGTATATTTTCTGTTATTTTAATACATATTTTAGACTTAATTCTCTATATATTATACATTAGGTTACATGCATTACGTTAATAAAATGTCAATAAAAGTCACTGTTAAACTGTAGAGTTGAATTTTCAACATCAAAAGTCGACAGAGCAGAGATCAACATCCCATAATGTAATTTACTACCTTAAATAAACAGAAAACACTTGTGAATCACAAAATACGGAAACTGTTCTTTAACAGATTTTTTTTTTTACAGTAATGAGAGACTTTAAAGGAAATATTTTAACTGTGTGTCCTTCAAAAATGGTAAAAATCTTATTTAAGTAAAACTTAAAAGACTGTTTTACTTCTTGATCTTATGTGCTATTTGTTGCTGTTGATGTATTTTTATTGTTATAATTGTTTTTATTAATATAGAAAAATTATTTTTCTAAAATGTTGTACATTTGATCTGATTTTGCTATGAAGTAGCCAGAGAAGCTCTTATGGCAATAAATAAAGAAAACTCTCTCTCTCTCTCTCTCTGTTCCTACCATTTATTCATTTTCTTTTCGGCTTAGTCCCTTTGTTTATCTGTGGTCACCACAGCGGAATGAACCGCCAATTTATCCAGCACATGTTTTACGCAGGCGGTTCATTCCGCTGTGGCGACCCCGCAAAGGACAAAGCCGACAAGAAAATGAATGAAAATGAATGAATGTTTTACGCAGCAGATGCCCTTCCAGCTGCAACCCATCACTGGGATACAACCACACACACTTATTCACACACATACACCTATACCACATGTCTTTGGACTTGTGGGGGAAACTGGAGGAAACCCACATGAACGCGGAGAGAACATGCAAACTCCACACAGAAATGCCAACTGACCCAGCCGAGGCTCGAACCAGCGACCTTCTTGCTGTGAGGCGACAGCACTACCTACTGCGCCACCGCGTCACCTGTTCCTACCACATCCTTTTAAAAAAATCCCACATAGGTCATCCTTTGTATTACCTTTTTTCATTTTCTTTTTTCATGTATTATCCTTTTTTCCACAGAAAGAGCTGTCATGTCGTGGATTCGAGAGGAGAAACTGTCCCTTTTAGAAAGGCTCACTGCCAACATCTTAAAGGTGTGTTTCTCAGGATCATACAGTAACAGAAACATAATGGAACAGTTCACACAACACTGAAAACGCTGTCATCATTTACTCACCCTTCACTTGTTCCAAACCTGTTTGAATTTCTTTTGTTGAACACAATAGAAGATATTTTGAAAAATGTTGGATACCACTTTACCTTATTACCTTACTATGGAAGTCAGTGGTTACTGGTTTCTAACATTTTTTAGAATATCTTCTATTGTGTACGACAGAAGAAAGACACTTGTAAAGCTTTGCAGCCACTTGAGGGAGAATTTAATTTTTTGGGGTGAACTCTCTTTTATCTCTTTAAAAATCTGTCTGGTGACCCTAATGTTTTTTATTATGTGTCAGGCAGGGCCAATGCCCAAACATGTGGCGTTTATCATGGACGGGAACAGGCGTTATGCCCAAAAGGAGCATAAGGAGAGGCAGGAGGGCCACACACAGGGCTTTGAGAAACTGGCGGAAGTGAGTGTGGAGATAATGACATTTGACCTTTGAGTAATGGGTGTCTAAATCAGTTGCTCCTCTAAATTAATAAACTAAACATTTTAGTTATTTTTGATTAAGTATAATTCAAAGGAATTTTACTATTATTGTCGCAATTTGTGCATACATACATACATACATACAGTTGAAGTCAGAATTATTAGCCCCCCTGTTTATTTTTTCCCCAATTTCTGTTTAACGGAGAGAAGATTTTTTCAACACATTTCTAAACATAATAGTTTTAATAATTCATCTCTAATAACTGATTTATTTTATCTTTGCCATGATGACAGTAAATAATATTTGACTAGATATTTTTCAAGACACTTCTATACAGCTTAAAGTGACATTTAAAGGCTTAACTAGGTTAATTAATTTAACTAGGCAGGTTAGGGTAATTAGGCAAGTTATTGTATAAAGATGGTTTGTTCTGTAGACTATCAAAAAAAAAATAGCTTAAAGGGGCTAATAATTTTGACCTTAAAATGGGTTTTAAAAAAGTAAAAACTGCTTTTATTCTAGCCGAAATAAAACAAATAAGACTTTCTCCAGAAGAAAAAATATTATCAGACATACTGTGAAAATTTCCTTGCTCTGTTAAACATCATTTGGGAAATATTTAAAAAAGAAACAAAAATTCAAAGGGGGGCTAATAATTCTGACTTCAACTGTATGCATGTATGTATGTATGTATGTATGTATGCATGCATGCATTTTTTTATATAGTAAAATATATATAAATATATTGTAAAAACAGAAATACACTACCTGACAAAAGTCGTAGTCAATCTCAGTTGTAAGAGCAAAAAATAATAACTTGACTTCTAGTTGATTGTTTGTAAAAGTGGCAGAAGGTGGATTTTTCTGATGAATGATCTGTTGAACTGCCTCCCAATCATCACAAATACTGCAGAAGACCTACTGGAACCCACATGGACTCAAGATTCTCACAGAAATCAGTCAAGTTTGGTGAAGGAAAAATTATGGTTAAGGGTTACATTCAGTATGGGGGTGTGCGAGAGATCTGCAGAGTGAATGGCAACATCAACAGCCTGAGGTATCAAGACATTTGTGCTGCCCATTACATTACAAACCACAGGAGAGGGCAAATTCTTCAGCAGGATAGCGCTCCTTCTCATACTTCAGCCTCCACATCAAAGCTCCTGAAAGCAAAGAAGGTCAAGGTGCTCCAGGATTGGCCAGCCCAGTCACCAGACATGAACATTATTGAGCATGTCTGGGGTAAGATGGAGGAGGCATTGAAGATGAATTCAAAGAATCTTGATGAACTCTGGGAGTCCTGCAAGAAAGCTCTCTTTGCCATTCCAGATGACTTTATTAATAAGGGATTTGATTCATTGCAGAGATGTATGGATGCAGTCCTCCAAGCTCATGGGAGTCAGACACAATATTCATTCTGTTGTTTTATATAAGCCAGTTCTGATACCAAATGATCAACTAGAAGTCAAGTTATTATTTGTTTTTCCTAGAACTTGGATAGGCCACAAGACTTTTGTCAGCTAGTGAATTATTACTATTTAAAATAGCACTTTTTTTATTTGACTATAATCTAATAGGATTTTTTTCTGTAATGAAAAGCAGAATTTTCAGAATCATTTTCTGTCACATGATTCTTCAAAAATTACTGTAAATTTACAGACACCAAAATGGGAGGTCTCAACCTTTGACGCATATTTTTCTCTCTCAACATGCATTATTGACTCCCACAGACGCTGCGCTGGTGCCTAAACCTGGGCATTCATGAGGTGACCGTATATGCGTTCAGCATCGAGAACTTCAAGCGCTCAAAGGAGGAGGTGGACGGCCTGATGGAGCTGGCTAGACAGAAGTTCAGCCGCCTGCTGACAGAGCAGTGAGTTACTCTTCTACACGATCTGCTCATCTTTGTACAGTTTTGCACAATCCATAATCCACATTCTGTCCTAATTACATAGGGAGAATCTTGAGAAGCATGGTGTGTGTATTCGTGTGCTGGGAGATCTGACTCTGCTGCCTGAAGATTTGCAGACGCTTATTGCCAAAGCTGTGGTATCAACCAGAGCGCACAACAAGTGAGTGTTTGTCACCCAACTCATTTTGGAAGTTGCTAAATTATGTTGTGATGTCATTAAGTAACTCAAAACTGCATCTTTATGTAATATACACTCACCGGCCACTTTATTAGGTACACTTTACTAGTACCGGGTTGGACCCCCTTTTGCCATTAGAACTGCCTTAATTTTTCATGACATGGATTCAACAAGGTACTGGAAATATTCCTCAGAGATTTTGCTCCATATTGACATGATAGCATCACGCAGTTGCTGCAGATTTGTCAGCTGCACACCCATGATGTGAATCTCCCGTTCCACCACATCCCAATGGTGCTCTATTGGATTGAGCTCTGGTGACTGTGGAGGTCATTTGAGTACAGTGAACTCATTGTCATGTTCAAGAAACCAGTCTGAGATGATTCACGCTTTATAACATGGTGCGTTATCCTGCTGGAAGTAGCCATCAGAAGATGAGTACACTGTGGTCATAAAGGCATGGACATGGTCAGCAACAATACTCAGGTAGGCTGTGTTGTTGACATGATGCTGAATTGGTTCTAATGGGCCCAAAGTGTGCCAAGAAATATCCCCACACCATGATACAGCCTGAACCATTGATACAAGGCAAGAGGGATCCATGCTTTCATGTTGTCTTCAAATTCTGACCCTACCATCCGAATGTTGCAGCAGAAATCGAGAGTCATTAGACCAGGCAACGTTTCTCCAATCTTCTATTGTCCAGTTTTGCTGAGCCTGTGTGAATTGTAGCCTCAGTTTCCTGTTCTTAGCTGACAGGAGTGGCACCTGGTGTGGTTTTCTGCTGCTGTAGCCCATCCGCCTCAAGGTTGGACGTGTTGTGTGTTCAGAGATGATTTCTGCAGACCTCGGTTGTAACGAGTGGTTATTTCAGTTACAGTTGCCTTTCTATCAGCTGGAACCAGTCTGGCCATTCTCCTCTGACCTCTGGCATTAACAAGGCATTTGCGCCCACAGAACTGCCGCTCACAGGATATTTTTTCTTTTTCAGACCATTCTCTGTAAACCCTAGAGATGGTTGTGGGTGAAAATCCCAGTAGCTCAGCAGTTTCTGAAATACTCAGACCAGCCCGTCTGGCACCAACAACCATGCCACGTCCAAAGTCACTTAAATACCCTTTCTTCCTCATTCTGATGCTCGGTCTGAACTGCAGCAGATCGTCTTGACCATGTCTACATGCCTAAATGCATTGAGTTGCTGCCATGTGATTGGCTGATTAGAAATTTGCATTGGGGAGCAGTTGGACAGGTGTACCAAATAAAGTGGCCGGTGAGTGTACAAAATAATGAATTAGTTTTATTAAAAATAACTGGCCATTTCAGCAAAAACATTATCATTTTTTAGTCACTTTTAAAATTTGTTTAAAAGTTGCTAGTGTAGCATGAAAAGTTGCTAAATCTAGCAACAAAAATGCTAAGTTGGCAACACTGCTGCTTGTTTATTGTGGCCAGGACTCAATATGCATTTACAGATTCACTTTATGATATTTTCCTGAAAAAAAATAAGACTCTTTAAACTTAAATATGAATTTTGTTTATTTCATTTTTCTCATTATATGTGTGTGTAAATTATATGCGTTTCATATACAGTTGCACTCAGAATTATTAGCCCCTCTTTGAATTTTTTTTTCTTTTTTAAATATTTCCCAAATGATGTTTAACAGAACAAGGAAATTTTCACAGTATGTCTGATAATATTTTTTCTTCTGGAGAAAGTCTTATTTGTTTTATTTCGGCTAGAATAAAAGCAGTTTTTAATTTTTTTAAAGCCATTTTAAGGTCAAAATTATTAGCCCCTTTAAGCTATATATTTTTTTCAATAGTCTACAGGACAAACCATCATTATACAATAACTTGCCTAATTCCCCTAACCTGCCTAGTTAACCTAATTAACCTAGTTAAGCCTTTAAATGTCACTTTAAGCTGTATAGAAGTGTCTTGAAGAATATCTAGTCAAATATTATTTACTGTCATCTTGGCAAAGATAAAATAAATCAGTTATTAGAGATGAGTTATTAAAACTATTATGTTTAGAAATGTGTTGAAGAAAAATTCTCTCCGTTAAACAGAAATTGGGGAAAAAAATAAACAAGGGGGTTGAATAATTCTGATTGCAACTGTATGTGTGTGATGTTGTTCAAGCTACGCTTTGATGTAATTCACATCACAGGATTCATTCGTTCATTCTTTTTTTTGGCTTGGTCCCTTTATTTATCAGGGGTCGCCACAGCGGAATGAACTGCCAACTATTACAGCATATGTTTTACGCAGCGGATGCCCTTCCAGCTGCAACCCATCACTGTGCAACACCCATACACTCTCATTCACACACATATACTACAGCCAATTTAGCTTACCCAATTCACCTATAGTGCATGTGTTTGGACTGTGGGGGAAACCGGAGCACCCAGAGTAAACCGACGCCAACACCGGGAGAACTATACACAGAAACGCCAACTGACCCAGCCGAGGCTCAAACCAGCAGCCTTATTGCAGTGAGGCAACAGCGCTACCCACTGCGCCACCGCACCGACCCACAGGATTCAATGACTGAATAAAAATGCAGAATTTATTTCAAATAGAAACTATAAATAGTCTTTACTTTCATTTTTGATTATTTAATACATCCTACGTAATTTGACCAACCCCAATATTTGTAGCATTAATGTGTGCTTTCGCGTCATAGTCTCACATGTTTCTCTGCAGGTGTTTTCTGAATGTGTGTTTTGCTTACACATCAAGACATGAAATTGCAAATGCAGTGAAGGAAATGGCATGGGGAGTCGAGCAGGGACTGATCAAATCCAGGTAAACTCCATTTTATTAAAATAAAAAGTGCAGCAAAACAACAGCAGCAGGTTTATTACTATTAATTGTGTTTTTTATATTTCAGTGATGTGTCTGAAGTTCTCCTCGGTGAGTGTCTGTATAGCAGTAATTCTCCAAACCCTGATCTGCTCATCCGTACGTCTGGAGAAGTGCGTCTCAGTGACTTCTTACTGTGGCAGGTAATGGAGATTTCTATATTAGTCAGTATCATAGCATACAGTGCATCTGGGAAGTATTCATAGCACTTCACTTTTTCCACATGTTTTTATGTTACAGCCTTATTCCAAAATGGATTAAATTAATTTATTTCCTCAACATTCTACACACAATCCCCCATAATGACAATGTGAAAAAAGAGTTTTTGAAATTGTTGCAAATTTATTAAAAATAAAAAAGCTGAAAAATCACATGTACGTCAGTATTCACAGCCTTTGCTCAATAATTTGTTGATGCACCTTTGGCAGCAATTACAGCCTCAAATCTTTTTAAATATGATGCCACAAGCTCGGCACACCTGTCTTTGGGGATTTTTGTTCATTCCTCTTTGCAGTACCTCTCAAGCTCTATCAGGTTGGATGGGAAGCGACGGTGTACAGCCATTTTCAGATCTCTACAAAGATGTTCAATAGGATTTAGGTCTGGGCTCTGGCTGGGCCACTCAAGGACATTCACTGAGTTGTTGTGAAGCCACTCCATTGATATTTTGGCGGTGTGCTTTGGGTCATTGTCCTGCTGAAAGATGAACCGCCGCCCCAGTCTGAGGTCAAGAGCACTCTGAAGCAGGTTTTCATTTAGGATGTCTCTGTACATTGCTGCATTCATCTTTCCCTCTATCCTGACTAGTCTTCCAGTTCCTGCTGCTGAAAAACATCCCCACAGCATGATGCTGCCACCACCATGCTTCACTGTAGGGATGGTATTAGCCTGGGGATCAGGGCCGGCCCTGTACATTTGTGGGTCCTAAGCAGAATAATTTGGAGGCCCTACATTGCTGTAAATAGTGGAGTTTTGCCATTGCAAACCGCCCCACAATGATTTTATTGCTTATTAAATACAATCAATGAAACAGAAAAGTAAAGCCTGATTTCTTTCACTTAATACCTCTCTTAATGATTTGGACATTTTAAAACAGCACTGTTTTTGTCAACTAGCAGCTTCAAAAATAAAGAATTAAACTATCTTTAATAAAGGGACCAGTGATTCCTACTTTGCATCCTTCTAGAGTGTTTAAAATATATTTCATTAATTTAGCAAACCTAAAAGGAAGATTTTTATAAAAGATTCCATGTTGAGTTTTTTTATTTTTATTTTTTTATAATTTCCAAAAGTAAAAACCCTGCAACGAAACGACACTGAACAAGAATTAGCCAAAAGTAAAAATGCACTACTTGGTAATAAAATATACATTCTGAGCTCATTAATAACTCACGAAACAACAATAAAACAATTAATATTAATGCAAAGATTGATTGATTCATAAATAAGAAAATCAATAAGCAAATAAAATAAAGTAAATATGAAAAATATTCATAGAAAAAAACATAGAAAAAGGGAAGCAACAAATACTGGGTTAATGTTATTACCCAAACACAAACTTTATTATTTCTTTCAATTAGGACTTTTATAAACATGTCTCAGGAAAAAAATATTACCAGCGTGCAAAATATGTCAGTGAAAGACACTTCAGTACTGCATTTCAGTAAAATGCGTTTTAGACTGAAAACGGGTCTGTAAAACCAGGAAAAACTGAAATATTTAGTGTAAGTAGACAACGTTTACTAATCTGTAATTGCCTTTTTTCGATAAATGTGCTACTAGATTGTGTCTTTAACATCATCATTAGCACTTAAAAGTGATGTTAAAAATGATTTTGTGCTTGTCTGTTTTTCTACGTCTGAAGTCGTTTAATTTTCGCGGTCCAATTTCCAAAATAAATCAGGTCTATTAAGGCAGGCAATGAAGCAAAGGCCATGGCTGTGTCCGTGCACGGGCTCGCGTTCTTGTGGCGACCGGTCAGTCTTGCAGGTTACCTTGGAAGAACAAACTCGAACCATGAGAACACAGAATGCATATGAGAAATGAGATGCTGCGGGCTTCCTGTTGATCATGACTTTCACACAAAAACTATTTCAACTTTAATAAAGTTGTGATTTTTATTTATTTTTTTTTTTTTCAGTGAAAATATAAATATTCAAGTCCTAAGTCACTGTCAATGAAGATCATTTGTAAAATGCAAATGAAAATGATTTCAGCAAGGAAGCGGCTCGCACCACTAACAGGTTGAGGGGGCCCCCTAGGGGCGATGGGGCCCTAAGCAGCCGCTTAGTTCGCTTATGGGGAGGGCCGGCTATGCTGGTGATGAGCAGTGCCTGGTTTTCTCCAAAAGTAACGCCTGGGATTCACTCCAAAGAGTTTAATTTTAGTCTCATCAAACCAGAGAATTGTGTTTCTTATGGTCTGAGAGTCCTTCAGATGCCTTTTGGCAAATTCCAGGTGGGGAGGTGGCTTCCGTCTAGCCACTCTACCATACAGGCCTGATTGGTGGATTGCTGCACTGATGGTTGTCCTTCTGTAAGGTTCTCCTCTGTCAACAGAAGATTGCTGGAGCTCAGACAGAGTGACCATCGGGTTATTGATCACCTTCCTGACTAAGGCTCTTCTCCCCCGATCACTCAGCTTAGATGGCCGGCCAGCTCTAGGAAGAGTCCTGGTGGTTCTACTTATGGATGATGGAGGCCACTGTGCTCATTGAAACTTTCAGAGCAGCAGAAATTTTTCTGTAACCTTCCCCAGCCTTGTGCCTCGAGACAATCCTGTCTCTGAGGTCTACAGACAATTCTTTTGTCTGCTTGGTTTGTGCTTTGACATGCACTGTCAACCCTGGGACCTTATATAGACAGGTGTATGCCTTTTCAAATCATGTCCAATCAACTGAATTGACCACAGGTGAACTCCAATGAAGCTGCTGAAACATCTCAAGAGTGATCAGTGGAAACAGAATCTACCTGAGCTCAATTTAGAGCTTCACGCCAAAGGCTGTGAATACTGATGTACATGTGATTTTTCAGCTTTTTTATTCTTAACAAATTTGCAAAAATTTCAAAAACTCTTTTTTCACATTGTCATTATGGGGGGTTGTGTGTAGAATGTTGCTATACATTTTGGAATAAGGCTGTAACATAAAAACATGTGTAAAAAGTGAAGCGCTATGAATACTTTCCGGATGCACTGTATTTTGATTATTGTGACAGGTCTAGTTGAAACAGAAAATAACTTTTTAATACGGTGTTAGCAACAAGCAAAAGCAATCCATACCATTAACTAACATTCCATAACTATAAATAATATTCCACAATAATAATCATCAAATTAACACCATGATTCTGTCGTCTCATTCCTACCCTAATAACCTTTTTCTAAATAAATAAACTGAAGGCAAAACACCAATCAAATTTGTGCTTCTTGCATGTATCTTCTAAAAACTTTAGATTTTACCCCACACACAGAAATACAAAAACTTCTTAACGTTGTAATGAAGTTGCATCCCATTCTCCATTATTAAACCTTTTCCTCAATGATGTTATACTCCACAGACCTCGTATTCGTGTCTGGTGTTCCAGTCCGTCCTGTGGCCCGAATATTCCTTCTGGAATCTGTGTGAGGCTATTTTGCAGTTCCAGCTGAGTCATCGATCTCTCCAGGTGTGCCATAACGCTTCTGTGGTCCTGTTTGTATGATGATTGTTCAGCTTATTTAATGTACCTGCTGCACTGGGTGCCATTCACTATATATGTGCACAGATTTGCTTTAATGTCTCAATTAGACATATAGCTGAAGTCAGAATTATTCACCCTCCTGTGAATTTGTTTTTCTAATATTTCCCAAATGATGTTTAACAGAGCACGGGATTTTTCACAGTATTTCCTAAAATATTTTTTCTTGTGGAGAAAGGCTTATTTGTTTTATTTCGGCTAGAATAAAAACAGTTTTTAATTTTCTAAAAGCCATTTTAAGGTCAATATCATTAGCCCCCTTAAAGGGTCACGAAACACCAAAACACATGTTTTGAGCTGTTGACAGTCATATATGTGTCCCACGCTGCTATAAACACTATTAGGGCACATATATTGCACTAAAAAGTGAAAATTGGTTGTTTTTGCGTTATTTTGAGCAAATTCGTTCTTCTGGTTTGAAATTAATTTTTGAAGCTACGTCACGGTCATGAGATACTTAGGTGTAAATCCAGCCTGGAGAGTGGCTGTCTGTCTTTTCGAGAAAATTGTGATGTATCTGAGTGTGCGGCATTAATTTATGACAAAGACGTGCTTCAAACCAATCAGCGCGCTCTATTGTGTATGATGTGCAACTTCATTAATATGCATGATAGCTCCGGAGTCTGTTTACAGTGTTCAGACGGCAGAGACGCCACGTTGTGTTGCCAAAACAAGTGAAAGAACTAGAATTTGGAGACACGGGTCGTCAGTGTTGCGTTTATTGATGTGCTGCAACGAAGGTTTTGTTTTCATTTTCCCTCTATGAGAGAGCTGCTGCAATCGCGTGTGGATTACAGTGCACGTGACACGCGGCAGAATGCGTTTGTAAGGAACATTTTTTACCCGAGAGCTTTTCGCATCTGGAAACGGTGAAATCCGGATTTGCCGCTCGTCTCCTTTTAATAAAAAGACACAGCTCCAGTTTGATTGTCTGTCTACAGATTTGGTAAGTGTTTGTGCGGTGCCCTTTGTTTAACCCAGATTGCAAAGTTAGTTTGTACCGTCAGCAGTGCTCTTTCAGTTTTTAAAGATATACCTCAGTCAAAATGATTTAGTTACCGAGTTTACAGTATGTTAATATCACTACAATATTATAGACTGAAACATCTGCTGTAAATGCTGCTCTCCGAGTGTAAACATGTTAACACAAACTATTCCCGTCGTGTAGGATTTTCGCTGCATTTTGTGACAGGATAGTCTATACACACACGGCTTTCTGACGCTACCTACCGAGTACATAAGTTACAGAGAAATGCGGAGGATTTTTTTCTCCCATTCGCCGTGCGGTATCAAACATACTGCGTCTGTGTGTTTTGCCTGTGAAATCAGCACGTGCCCAAATGGAAACTCCCTTCTTTGCAAATCCTACCCTCTTTCCCTCCCCCAACACTCCCACACTTTCCTGACTGAAAATACCCTGCTGAGACGGGGGAGTTTCGTGGCCCTTTAAGCAATATGTGTTTTAGATTGTCTACAGATCAAACCACTGTTATAAAATGACTTGCCTAATTACCCTAACTTGCTTAATTAACCTAGTTAGGCCTTTAAAAATCACTTTAAGCTGAATACTAGCATCTTGAAAAATATCTAGTCAAATATTATTTACTGTCATCATGGCAAAGATAAAAGAAATCAGTTATTAGAAATGAGTCTTTCCTTTAAACAGAAATTGGGGAAAAATATACAGGGGGGGCTAATAATTCTGACTTCAACTATGTCAATATTCAGTAATTCAATATATATAGTAGTAATAAACATGCTCAATATTGATATCATGGGCACTTTAAATTACTGTAAATAATTATTTAAAGGTGCAGTAGGTGATTTGCCACAATGCTAGCCGGTTAGCATAAATCTCTGAAACACAGTCCCTCCCCTGCCGTCTAAAGCCACGAAAACACGAGCGTGCGTACCTTAAAAAGGACAGCAGAACCCTCCTCATGTGTTAAGCTAAAGTTAAAGCTTGGCCGACTGCGTGCAGGAATTACACTCATTTCTGAGCCATACTTACATGCTATTTCTGACAGAATATTCAGAGTAGCGGTAAACAATATATAGAACGTGTCACAGGCTGTCATTGTTCAAAAATTAACCAATGTGAATATAAAACCATCTTCAGTTCAGTAAAGCAGGCTAGGCGGAATAGCGCTATTTACTTGTGTTTTGTTGTTAAACTAAATAAAAATCTACATTATCGATGCTGTAAAAGGGCCTTATGAAACTGAAAATAGTCACATCGATCTTTCGCCGGGTGATTTCAGTGGCTGAACAACACTTCTGTGCATATAACCCATTCATAACAACACAATCTACATCAGCTCTGCGTGACAAAACAGAACATTACCTGTCTAAGAGAAATACCTCAGCCATGGTGTCGTCCTTCCTCCGGCGTGCAAAACTAACTCCAATATTGATTCTGGATTTTAAAAAGTTTCGATTCAGCATGTTTTTACCGCTCGCTCTCTCTCTCTCTCTCTCTCTCTCTCTCTCTCTCTCTCTCTCTCTCTCTCTCTCTCTCTCTCTCTCTCTCTCTCTCTCTCTTTCGTGAACGCGCAGCACGTCTATACACAAACGGCAGAGCTGCGTACAAACCATAGACTGTAAAATATATGGACGTAGTATCCGTGACGTCACCCATAGGTTTATGAAGAACTCAAAAGAAGCCACCAAAAGGCGTGGCCGACCGTCGCCATTTTGTTCGCGCGTCATCGCACCATCCCGGGCATACCATACAAGGGCAAAGAGGCGGAGCGTGAGCGGAGCTACAGACACATGCTGGCATTCTGCTTAGACAGGCTTTTCCTATAGGAGAAACGCTTAATACTTCATCACCTGCGACTCGTTTGTGTTCTGACCACATGTGCTTGGTTGTTCACTTTATCAATAAAGTGTTTAGACTTTTAAAAACACTGTTTCATAAGCAACGTCATAAGCGCAATGCTTAGTGGCTCAATGTGTAATGCATTGAGCCACTAAGCATTGCGCTTATGACGTTGCTTCCAAAGGGCGAATTACTTCCAAAAACTTCAGATATAGTCTGTGTTAGTAAATGCAAGGCTGTTTATGAAGTCCAGGCAGAACACTGTATGACAACGCTTCAGATGACTGTTCTAGAGCCTACAGCTAATAATCTGTCAGATTCTGGAGTGCAATACAGCTCTAAAGAACATTTAAATGATAAATGATCTTAAATAAAGCAAATACATTCATAGAGATGGTATATAATTTCCCTCACCTGGGAAATGGAGGCCACCTGAATGGCTTGTGAGCACAATTAAGTGCACACAGCATGCTATATCATCTGATAATTGTAGGAAATAACTCCAAAAGGCAGCAGACTGTGTAAAGTCACATAAAACAACACAAAAATACGATGAATATGCCAAGATCAGCGGCTAATCAGCCGTAATCAGCTGAGGTGAAGTGACGGCGACCAGCGAGAGCTAGCTGTCACTCAAGTGGCCACGCCCTTAATTATGCAAACTTAATATAACTTAATATAAAGGAAACTGATGAGTTATAAAAAAATTCACCCCCCTCACAGTTGTCACGTAGGGTAATAGTACCTATATGAACCAAAATCGTTCTTTGTACCAGGCTGTAAACACCTTTTTTTCTGCTGTAAAGTTGGCCATTCTAGCAGTGGGCTCAATAGAAATTTGCTCTATTATGGAGCCAGGACTAGCGGAATTTCGATGAATTGCAGTTTCAGTTACTTCCGTATTGGCTTCCCGAGGGAGAGCGGGAGGTTGCCGCTTGGTGCAAACAGGTGCGCAGTAGCTCAAATCTGCATTTGCTGACAGACAGTTTGAGCTACGTATCAGAATTATGGGAGATGTCGGCCTGACACTATTTAATTGGATGAACATTTTTTTAGTCTTATGCCTTACCCAGAATATAAAAATACATTTAGATCATTTACTTTAATCAGTACTATTGGAACGTGAAGAGACTTTCAACCAGAACAACAAAAAATGTTTCTGAAGACAATCACCTACTGCACCTTTAACCAGGGCCGGCGCGTCCATTGAGGCGACCTAGGCGGCCGCCTAGGGCGGCATAATAATGAGGGCGGCAAATGCGCCCCGCCCCCTAACCCAACTGACTTTCATCCGCAACATCATCAACACAACACTGGCATAATAGGGGTCTGGCACAATAGTGAGGGCGGCAAACGCGCTCCGCCGCCCAACCCAACGTACTGACTCTCATCCGAAAAAAACTGAGTGGGAGAAAAAAAAAACAGTGATAGGAAAATATATATATATATTTTTAAAGTTTTTGCGTTCCCTCGCAAACTGTTTTTCCACAAACACTTCCTGTTCACTTCATACATGTCAACCCTCCCGTTTTTGCCTGGATTATCCCGTATTTTACAATTCTATCCTGCTATTATCATATCATTCAGTATCAGCAAATGCATGTATGAGCCAGAGCCAATGACTGGGATAAGTGCTGACTGACAGAAGCGCTCCGTATGATAAACTGATCCCAGATCAGCTTCTAAAAAGAGTGAAAACACCATTTAAAGTGACACCTCTGTTATTAAACAAGTGAAGAGCAGCAAATGAATCTCTCGTTTTGTATTTGATAACAGTGGTGTCACTGTAAGAATGCACAGATCTATAATGAAAGAATTCCATTGCTTTCGTAACCGTTTGTGCATTAGTTTGTCATTAGGTGTGTTTAAAATAAAACGCACAGGACGGACATGTTTACATATTATTAAGAGTATTTGTCTTGTTTAAACATACACCCGAATATCCCCAAATGCCCTGCACTTTCGCTCCTCTTTAAATGCCGTGTACGAAGCTGATGTGGGATCAGTTTATAATACGGAGCGCTTCTGTCAGTCAGCGCTTACATACCAGTCATTGGCTCATACATGCATTCGCTGATTGAGAGGTTGCATATGAAGGGTGATGATCGACGCACAGCTTTAATGGAAAGAAAGTGAATGAAGACATTTTTATATTCATTTCAGCGTGCATTCAAGATTAAAATACATGAGAAATATGGGAAAATACTGAATGATATGATGATAGCAGGATAGAATTGTAAAATACGGGATAATCCAGGCAAAAACGGGAGGGTTGACATGTATGAAGTGAACAGGAAGTGTTTGTGGAAAAACAGTTTTGCGAGTTTTTTCCTCCCACTCAGTTTTTTTCCACCATCACGTCTCTTCCGGGTCTCCTTAAGTTTTCACTTTCGGGTTGAGGGCGGCGTGATAGTCTTTGCCTAGAGCGGCAGTTCAGCTTGCTCTGGCTCTGCCTTTAACCTTTTATCAACGCTTAGAGACCTCATTGATTATATTTGTTTTATAATTATGTTGGATTTTCACAATAATACAGACATAACAATAAGTCTTCAAAAGACATGCAAAGAAAAATATCAACACTCAAAAAAAAAATGGAGACAAAAAAAGAGGAAAATAAATTTAAAAAAAGCTCAGATTATATATAAAACAGGACTACCCCAAATAAAACAGATCAGAAAAAGGGCTTAAACATTGCTTATCTTTCAGATAACAATACAGTTGCAATATTCCTTTCATCATGATGGGGCAAATACTAAGTTCCAAATAATCCAAATATGGACTCCAAACCTCAAATATGGAGTCAGTTTTTTTGTGTAAAACATAGGTAAGACGTTCCAGGGGAATTAACTCAAAAATTATCTTGCGCCAACTTTTAAATGATGGAGATTTATCACTAATACAAAAATTAATATATTATACAATTGCATTGAAACTGATGAAGCTGATGAAACATTGATTATATATTAATAGCTCAAAGTATTTTATTTTAATCTGGCCTACAACATGCTGAAATATTGATTGAACTATTGATTTCTAGGACTATTGTACGCTAACACTGTTGCTATAAGACTCCAATAGTCAACATTAGTTAATTGAACTAAACTCACAGTGAATACTACAAAAGTTTTTATTCATCTTAGCTGATGTTAATTTCTTAGTTAATGCCTAAAAACACGTTAAAAATATAGTGCCAAGGTTTTCATAATCCTGGACCAGGCCGTATCCTGAGCAGCTGCTGTGGTGACCATGAAAGAGTGAGAGCATGAGACTGAGTCCTGTGACGCTCCAGGGACAGACGAGTCCTCGCTGAGGTCCAGCATTCTCCAGCCTCCGGCGCCTAGACTGCAGCTCCGCACAAGACGGTTGGCCATAGGAGAAATGGTCGTGCCCAACTGAGCCTGGTTTCTCTCGAGGTTTTTTTAAATCTTCACTTTCGCCAGTTGGTGAAGTTTTTTCCTCGCCGCTGTCGCCACTGGCTTGCATGGTTCGGGATCTGTAGAGCTGCGCATCGATGGATTTGCTCTTCAGTGTTTGGACTCTCAGTAGTGATTATTAAACCACACTGAACTGAGCTAAACTGAACTTAAACTCTGAAAACTGAACTGACACTGTTTCAATTCACTATAATCTTCTATGTAAAGCTGCTTTGACACAATCTACATTGTAAAAGCGCTATAGAAATAAAGATGAATTGAATTGAATTGAAATATAGTCGTAATCTGATTAGCAGTCGTAATCATTTTATTGAATTGAGTTAATAACTAATAAAATTCAGTTGTTTTTTGTGATATTAACATAGCAGCTGCAAATCAGGCTTTTCCTCAATGTTGATTTTAATCCATTAACTAACATTTACTAATGAGACTTTATTATAAAATGTCTCCTATTGTACTTTATAATGTTTTTCCTTTAAATAAAAATAGGCAAGATGTTATGAGCATTTTGGCCAGCCTGAACACACAGGATATTGTATTACAGCATGTGCCATTGTTGCGCAATGCACAAGTCATTTTTGCAAACGTTAACTACGAATGTTTCCCTAAATGGTTTATTGATGGCATAATTTTAGGAAGTTCAGAAGTTTATTTAAAGATGCAAAACAATGCATTTTAATGCAAACAGTAGTTGCATTTAATTTAGTTCATTACCACAGCAAAGTTAACTTATCATAAGCTAAACCAAGACCTATAGGTTGATTAACTATTTACATGCCTACTCAAGGTATGTAAGTTTCAGAATTACTCAGTGAACGTTCTGTTTAACCACAAACACACAAAAGACTAATCGAAACCACGAGTCACCAGAGGCCTGTTGCACAAAACAAGTTGAACAAAGTAAGTTTCGGGTTGACAAATCAAAAGAAATGTTTAAGATCAAGTTAAATTGTTCACAAAGCTTGAAATAAACAATCTCCGCTAACTCTGGAGCAGTCACTACACATGACGGTGCCATTCTGATTCAGTTCTCGTAAGAGAGTCAGCAGATCACTTTTCTGTTGAATGATAAGAGATTTCATCAGAAATATAATTAATTAATTTATTTTTATTTTTTATTTATTTATTTATTTATTTTTTATTAGAATATGAAATGGTACATAAAAAGGGATCATACAAATACAAAGAATTGACAAACAAAAAACAAAACCAAAAACAAAACCAAAAACAACAACAACAACAATACAGTGAGGTACTGGCAGGTGCGTGTATGTGTGTGTGTGTGTATGTAAAGGTGACATGGTGGACAAGTCAGGGTACATAAATAAGGGGTCAATAACAATCAATAAATGAAGCAAGTATCATAGATATAAATAAACAAATAGAAAGAGAACAGTCAGTGGTAAGGAGTGTCAACAGTGCTAGTAATGTATGATAGTAATAATGACAGAAAAAAGAAATGACAATAGTAATAACTGACAACAATAATAATAATAATAATAATAATAATAATAATAAATAAATCACCACTACACCAACTACTACTACAGAAAGTTATTAATATTACGACTACTTACTGCACACAACCACTACTACCACTACTACTACTGATACTACTACGACATCTACTACAATTGATACTACAACAACATCTACCACTGATATTACTACGACATCTTCTACCACTGATACTACAACAACGTCTTCTACTGATACTACTACAACATCTTCTACAACTGATACTACTACAACGTCTTCTACTGATACTACTACAACATCTTCTACCACTGATACTACTACAACGTCTTCTACTGATACTACTACAACATCTTCTACAACTGATACTACTACCACAATGTCTACTACTACTACTGATACTACTACAGCAATCGCTGCTACTACAACATCTACATCAACAACATCTACTACTTCTGATACAACTACAACAACGTCTCCTACTACTACTGATACTACTTCAGTAAATCACTACTACTACAATATCTACATCAACAACATCTACTACTTCTGATACTATATAAAAATATAATTAATTAAATAAATTATAATTAAGAAATATAATTAATTTAAACACATACTGTATACAAGGCTGAAATAAACACTGTTGACACAGCAAAAAATTAAGAAGGCAACCTAAAGAAAATATTATATCAGTGCAAATGTATCATTTATTTTAATAATGTAACTTGGCAAACAGCTCAAAATACAGACATTTTAAAGGGTGGTCCACAGTGTATTTTTAAGGCTTGGTTGTGTTTATAAGATGCAAAGCAATGTGTGCTTGTGCCTTATTTGTAGAAAATCACGTAATTTTTTTTCATATATCTTTGATTATATACAGCTACTCAGCTAACATAAAAACGTCTGTCATATTTCCTAGTTCCTCTGAAAGGCCCTCCCTCAAGAGGCTCTGATTGGTCAGCTAACATAATGTGCTGTGATTCGCGGATCGGCTCCACGTCACTCCCCTACAAGCTCGTGCACTTTTGCACTGTGTAAACAGTCCAGTCAGAGGCTTAGAGCAGCTGTTAGCAGTGTTAGCTGCCTGAATCAGACAGAAATGAAGAGCACACAGCCGAGGCTCACGCCTGCTCTCTAAAATAAAATCTGACTAGTGTCTTTCTCATATAGTCGGAATAAACATGTGTAAGTAATATAAAACGTTCTCTTATCTTTTGCAAATTTGTTATTCGAGATGTAGGGAAACACAGAGAAAGCGGACGCATAGAGAGACACTGCAGCGCTGCTGAAGATTGTGGCTGTTTACAGAGGTTTGACTTGATAATTATGAATTTGTAGCTAAATTTTTAGTGGTGCATTTCCCGTTGTTTACATCCTTCCCTGCTGAAAAAAACTCCTTAAACCAGCCTAAGCTGGTTGGCTGGTTTTAGCTGATCGACCAGCCTGGTTTTAGAGGGGTTTTGGCCATTTGACCAGCTTAAAGCAGCTAAAACCAGCTTGACCAGCCTAGTTTAAGCTGGACGTAGCTGATTTTGGCTGGTCAAGTTGGTTTTAGCTGGTCAACTCCCAGCCTGACCAGCTAAGAAACCGGAAAGCAGCCTGAAAATTGCCATAACCCCTCTAAAACCAGGCTGGTCCACCAGCTAAAACCAGCCAACCATCTTAGGCTGGTTTAAGCTGGATTTTTCAGCAGGGTTGTTTATGTCCTCACTACAACATACCGTTAACGCTAGAAACTGTGCCTGTAGTTGATCAGTTTTAACAAATGAAAGCGCGTACAGGTTGTGGCTCACAATCCACAGCTTCGTCTGTTGGAGGAGCTTTAACCGAATCCAGCACTGAACTGGGAGAGATTCTAGAAGCTGTCCTTTATTAAATACTCTTTTTTAAATATAGTTCTCTGGAACATAATTAAAATGAAACTGTAAGCACTTCTCTCTTTGTGTCGTGTCCTTTGGAAACCCAAATACAGAAACAGAAGAAGCTCTGTGGAAATAGCAGCGTTTGGACGCCATTTTAGCTTTCTCTGCTATAACATTGCAGAGCCTCTAGCCACGCCCCTTCGCCGTGCAGGGTGTGTGGTGAGGTGAATGCACGTAACCGGAAGCCCTTGTGATCTCACTAGCCCGGATGTATTTTTTTTAGTCCCCAAACTTCGTTCGCTGTAGGCTTTGCTAAGCTAACTCTGTAAAAGCCAATGTCTGTCTTTGCATTGAACTTTGAGCGCCTTACATTCAGAGATGTTGTTTATGTTCACACAGCTACATTACACATCAACTAAAGTTTCAAATATGATATCGCAGTGGACCACCCCTTTAAAAGCTTTATATTAAAGCTAATATATTTGTTAATATTGAAAATGTAAATGTTAAAGTTAGGGCCATAGTAATATTAATTGACACTTTGTAAGTATTTGAATTATATAATATGAGTTATAATTGATATAATATAAACAAATTATTAGCAACAAAACAAGATTTAAAAACGCTTTTACTGTAAATGACTTTGATTTGGAGCAAAACAAAAAACGACTATCAGGCATATAAGATATAAATCACTTTACTCACAGCTGATTGGTCCAGTTTGAATTTGCAATCTCTAAACCAGAATAAAAGCTGCTTTAGAGCAAGTTAGCATGATGACAAAACCTGATTCTGATGTACTTTTTTTGTACAAATAACATGTTTTGACATTGTACACCTGCATGTAATTACACCTGTAATTAATTTCTGTAATTACATTTATAATTACACTGCTGACCATCTCCTTAAACCACCCTTAAAGGGCACCTAGGTTACCCCTTTTTCCAGATTTAATATAAGTCTTTTGTGTCCCCAGAATGTGTCTGTAAAGTTTCAGCTCAAAACACCCATCAGATTATTGATTATAGCTTTCACTGGTTTGTATTTTATAGCTCTCAACAGCTTTTTGCTGTTTTTGTGTACTGCGCCTTTAAGGCTAGTCCTCCCCGCCCACCGTTACCACGTGCCTCAGTCTCCGCCCTCGGGTGCCTCAGACAACTGACAGACATAAAAGAAGCAGATCTCACGTAACGTTTGTGAGGAAAAACTACAGTAAGAACTTCACCAATGATTATTTGATGCATTTGTTGTGGAGCTGCAACGAAGAGTCACACACAATGTCGTTACAAAGTTCACGTACACACACAGACACATACACAGCGCGGACACACACACACACACACACACACACACACACATACAGCGCGCTCATTTAGCTTTGCACTGTCTTTGCACGCAAATGTGAGAGGATACAGGTTAATATCCACTGCTGTATGGATATCTGTTACGTTAATGTACAAAATAAACCTGATTTGACGTCCACAAACCCGGATTTAAGCGTCCTCTTTTATAATTGTTCTGACATGCGGCTGTGGTGATGAAGTAAATCTGAAGTAAATCGCTGTAATTTATTACAAACATGCACTGTTTTAAAAGATTTTAAACTTGTAAAACTCACTCTTGATCACATTTGATGATGCTAGCAAACTGAACAGACCTTTTATTCCCGGTTGCTTTGCGCACGTCCTGTCTTGTTGATATGATTATAAACGTTACTACGGAGACATGTTAATACGCAGCTGTCAATCAATTCGGTGGGCAGGGGGGCCGCACTCCTGCGTCAAGTTGCGGTCAATCTCAAAACCGCTCCAATTGGTCCACCATTATTATGTTGTTAAATTGAAAAAAAAAGCACTGGGTGTGTTTATATCCCCCCAATATGACGGTCTACACACTATACCCACACACATGTCTGTCCAAACAGCTTGAAAAGTAGATTTTCACCATAGGTGCCCTTTAAACCAACTCATACCACCAAACCGGTCCCTAACCCTGCCCATATCCCACCTCAAATATTTTGCAACACATTATGAACACAGTATATTCAATTCAGCTTCTCTTTATTTTTATAGCGCTTTTACAATGTAGATTGTGTCAAAGCAGCTTAACAAAAAGGTTTTAGTAAATTGAAACTGTGTCAGTCCAGTTTTCAGGGTTGAAGTTCAGTTTAGCTCAGGTCAGTGTGGTTTAATTTTCACTGCTGAGAGTTCAAACACTGCAAAGCAAATCCATCTATGCGCAGCTCCACAAGTCCTAAACCAAGCAAGACAGTGGTGAGGAACAAAACTTCACCAATTGATGAAAGAGAAGGAAAAAACCTCAAGAGAAACCAGGCTCAGTTGGGGATGACCATTTCTCCTATGGCCAAATGTCTTGTGCAGAGCTGCAGTCTAGACGCCGGAGAACGCTGGACGTCCATCTTGGAGAAGCTGCAGGTGGGAGTGATCACCGGCTGGTGTACAGGCAGGCCCTTCAGGATCAATGCGAAGACTCGCCTGTCACTGGGGTCTTATAGGAGTCTCTTGCTCTCCACTCCTCCATGACCACCACCTTTCTCAGGGTAGGGCCTGGTCTAGTATTATGGAAACCTTGGGAATAATAAAAAAAGACTAACATAAGCGCAGATGCCGTTCAAATTATAATGTCTTTTTGGGAAGTGTTCCCGGTTGCCCTAAATACAGGGAGTGCAGAATTATTAGGCAAGTTGTATTTTTGAGGATTAATTTTATTATTGAACAACAACCATGTTCTCAATGAACCCAAAAAACTCATTAATATCAAATCTGAATGTTTTTGGAAGTAGTTTTTAGTTTGTTTTTAGTTTGAGCTATTTTAGGAGGATATCTGTGTGTGCAGGTGACTATTACTGTGCAGAATTATTAGGCAACTTAACAAAAAACAAATATATACCCATTTCAATGATTTATTTTCACCAGTGAAACCAATATAACATCTCAACATTCACAAATATACATTTCTGACATTCAAAAACAAAACAAAAACAAATCAGTGACCAATATAGCCACCTTTCTTTGCAAGGACACTCAAAAGCCTGCCATCCATGGATTCTGTCAGTGTTTTGATCTGTTCACCATCAACATTGCGTGCAGCAGCAACCACAGCCTCCCAGACACTGTTCAGAGAGGTGTACTGTTTTCCCTCCTTGTAAATCTCACATTTGATGATGGACCACAGGTTCTCTATGGGGTTCAGTCAGGTGAACAAGGAGGCCATGTCATTAGTTTTTCTTTTTTTTAGACCCTTTCTTGCCAGCCACGCTGTGGAGTACTTGTGATGGAGCATTGTCCTGCATGAAAATCATGTTTTTCTTGAAGGATGCAGACTTCTTCCTGTACCACTGCTTGAAGGTGTCTTCCAGAAACTGGCAGTAGGACTGGGAGTTGAGCTTGACTCCATCCTCAACCCGAAAAGGCCCCACAAGCTCATCTTTGATGATACCAGCCCAAACCAGTACTCCACCTCCACCTTGCTGGCGTCTGAGTCTGACTGGAGCTCTCTGCCCTTTACCGATCCAGCCACGGGCCCATCAAGACTCACTCTCATTTCAGTCCATAAAACCTTAGAAAAATCAGTCTTGAGATATTTCTTGGCCCAGTCTTGACGTTTCAGCTTGTGTGTCTTGTTCAGTGGTGGTCGTTTTTCAGCCTTTCTTACCTTGGCCATGTCTCTGAGTATTGCACACCTTGTGCTTTTGGGCACTCCAGTGATGTTGCAGCTCTGAAATATGGCAAAACTGGTGGCAAGTGGTATCTTAGCAGCTGTACGCTTGACTTTTCTCAGTTCATGGGCAGTTATTTTGCGCCTTGGTTTTTTCCAGACGCTTCTTGCGACCCTGTTGACTATTTTGAATGAAACGCTTGATTATTCGATGATCACGCTTCAGAAGCTTGGCAATTTTAAGAGTGCTGCATCCCTCTGCAAGATATCTCACTATTTTTGACTTTTCGGAGCCTTTCAAGTCCTTCTTTTGACCCATTTTGCCAAAGGAAAGGAAGTTGCCTAATAATTATGCACACCTGATATAGGGTGTTGATGTCATTAGACCACACCCCTTCTCATTACAGAGATGCACATCACCTAATATGCTTAATTGGTAGTAGGCTTTCGAGCCTATACAGCTTGGAGTAAGACAACATGCATAAAGAGGAGGATGTGGTCAAAATACTCATTTGCCTAATAATTCTGCACTTCCTGTAATGCAGACTAACAATCCTTTAGAGGATTTGGATTTCAAAAGCATTTGTGTTTTATGTGTATGCTAATGCAAAGAGATGTGTCTTTAATCTAGTTTTAAACTATTACGAAATGAACATGTAATGTTATGGAGGTAATCACGTGGGAGGATCGGCACATAAGCACAGGAAAGAGATGTGTACCCACAAAAGATGTTGTTCAGTCGGAAATGTGTGTGAGTGAGTGAGTTGGGGTGGTGTGTATGGGGATGTTCTCTGTTTGATGGTGAATATAGTCTAGATATTCATTCATTTCCTATGGCGGTCACTTTTGACCACGAACACCACAGGTGTGACACGATTGATTAAAACACTCAAAATTCAATGAAAGAGTTGATCATCACTTTTATATTTTCAAGTGCACAGTGTGGAGGATATCATGAGGCCTTGAGTAAAACACAATATTTATGAGTGCTTTAAGTTGTAAATCTGTAAGATTTGACCCGAACATGACAGGAAGGTTATTGTATTTAAATTGTATTTATTTTTTGATGCAAGTACCTAGTAGTTAAGGCCACCTAATATAAAGTGGGACCCAAACAAAAAGCTCTTTCACCCTTTTATGGTTAAACTTTTCATGTGTTTTGAACTGTTTTCTGCTTAATTATAATCCCAACTTGACATTGCACATCCTGCAATGTGACTATTGCAGATTCCCACATTTATGCTGAAACCATATTATGTGCAGCATCAAAAACAGGCTTCTACAGCAGGGTGTCCGCAGGGTCTTAATGTATTAAAAGTTGATAAATCAATTATGAAAAAATGAAGGCCACATGTAGCGAAACCATAGAGCGGCAAAATGGAAATATTCCTGGTTGGAGAAAGACGAGTTTAAACGGTGGCTGAAGCCTGTCGCTGAAAACAACCACCTAATTTATTCCTTTAAGCTTAGTTTTTTCCTGTTCTGTTGCATGGTTGTGCTCCATAGATTTATTTAACTACAACTGAAGAGTTCAGATGCAAAAACCTCTAAATGCCATCAGAAATGTTCTCCTAAAATCAGCATTTTTCTCAGCCTCCTATGTTTATGTTCAAGTATTTCACTTTAAAGGCAATGAAAAGAACTTATTCATCACTATATAAGTCAAATTTCTGAGCCTACACACAAGAGTTTCAGAAGAAAATATCCATTGGCATTTAGAGGTTTTTGCATCTAAACCAGGGATGTCAAACTCAGTTCCTGGAGGGCCGCAGCCCTGCACAGTTTAGTTCCAACCCTGCTTCAACACACTTACTGATAGGTTTCAAACAAGCCTGAAGGACTTAAGCCTGGTTTATACTTCTGCGTCAAGTGATCGGCGTGACCCACGGCGCAAGCCTCGCGCGTAGCCGTGCATTTATACTTCTGTGCGCTGTTTCTCTACACTTCCGGAACGCTAGCTGGCAGTAGGTGTTTATGTTGCTCTGTGTCGAGTTAAAAAAAAAAAAAAAAGCAACTCGCAGTTTCAGCTTCGGCTCTCTTTCACTCGCATTCGTCGAAATTCATGCTACATTTTTGAGTGTGGTGTCCAGAAACCTTCTCTAACTAGTAAAAGCTAATTTTTACTATTACAAGTCTTATCAAAATATTTTCACACAGACAGCAAGATACTTTCTAAAACTATTTTACAGATAAAAAAAAACTAACTACACAGATTGTCACATATTTTTATGAAATTATATTTTGTTTGTCGCGAGTAGTTAACTGTTTATGTGATGTGGGTAAATGGTGTGCTTCATCCTTCAAGCCTGGATGGGAGACCACATGGGAAAGTTAGGTTGCTGCCAGAAGTGGTGTTAGTGAGGCCAGCAGGGGGCGCTCTACCTGTGGTCTGTGTGGGTACCAAATGCTCCAGTATAGTGATTGGGACTCTATACTGCTCAGTGAGCGCCGTCTTTCGGATGAGGCATTAAACAGAGGTCCTGACTCTCAGTGATCGTTTTAAATCCCAGGATGTTCTTCGAAAAGAGTAGGGGTTTAATCCCGGTATCTTTGCCAAATTTGCCATCATGGCCTCCTACCCATCCCAGTGCTTCCCACAGGTCTGCAATATACTTGCGGTGGTAGCCGGATTGAAGCACACCATTTTCCCACATCACATAAACAGTTAACTATATGCGACAAACAAAACATCATTTCATAAAAATATGTGACAATCTGTGTAGTTTAGTTTCAGCTTCGGCTCTCTTTCGGCGAAATTCAAGCTACATTTTTGAGTGTGGTGTCCAGAAACCGTCTCTAACTACAGGGCTAAGTAACTGTGGGTGCTAAAAGCTCATTTGTACTATTATAAGTCTTACGAAAACACAAGTCAACAATTCTAAAATATTTTTTGATATGCTGTAATAAATGAACGTGCATTGTTTCACATAGTGTACGTAGACATTGCATGAAACATCAGCTCATGAATATTTACCTGAAAGTTTTGGAAAAGTCCTGGAATTTTAGCAGTAAAAATGTGTATGAACCCTGCCTCTAATCTTAACCAGGTTGGATATATTTGGTTTCGTCAACCCCAAACTTACTCTACAACCTGCAGTTTGTTCAACTCCTTTTGTGCAACCAGCCTCAGCTTTGTCAAGTAACCTGCTTTTTATATTTAGGCCTTGATGTCATGTGTGTGCTGTGTTGCAGAAAGCCTGGGAGCTGCACGGAGAAGAGCAAGTGCTTCAACAGATGGAGTCGGATCGCACCTGTGTGGCCGAAATCCTCCAGCATCGCGGCAATGGAAAGCCTATGGACGGTCAGAGTCGGCAGAACGCACTGCTAAACTACAGTAGCAGCCGAGAGGAGAGGGTTCAAGGCTTTCTGAACGCCCTGCAGCACAAGAGAGACACTTTCTTCAATGATTTAAGCAGCCAGGCTGTTGTGGCTTAGAGCTGAACTGTTTATCTGCTGATCTGTAAATACTGTAGATCTGGAAGGACGCTTCACCCCGTTTTATGGGGCAGTGGTTATGTATACTTGATATTGAAATGAGCTTAAATCTGATAATAAATTCGCTTTGATTGACCACAGGGGCTTCTTTTATCAACTAAAACACTGTTTGATATCAATGTAATTATTTAATGTATTTTTTAAAATTATTATTCAATTAAAAAAGTGCACGTCAGTTTAAGTAAAAAGTCATTATTGTTCATTAACTGGTCAGTATTGGTGATTATTACTTCATTGGATGATTTTCTTACTGCTTGTGTAAAGAAATACACAAGGCAATTTAGTATAAAGCTTAATTACAGTAACAGAAAAGTGTGTGTGTTTCCTTAAGCTTAGTCCCTTATTTATCAGGGGTTGCCACAGCGGAATGAACCGCTAACTATTCCAGCATGTGTTTTATGCAGTGGATGCCCTTCCAGCTGCAACCTAGCACTGGGAAACATCCATACTAACATTAACACGCACACTCATACACTAGAGCCAATTTGTGTTTGGACTGTGAGGTAAACCGGAGCACCCGGAGGAAACCCACGCCAACATGGGGAGAACATGCAAACTCCACACAGAAATGCCAACTGACCCAGTTTGATTATATATTATGAATAAAAAAATGTTGCAGACAAATGGGTGAAACCTAGAGTTTTAAAGAATAATGGTGAAGTATTTACCATTGATTAATATTTTGGGACCAAACTGTTAAATTCATTTTGGTCATTATTTACTCACCATTTACGTGTTTCAAACCTTTATGAGTTTCTTTCTTCTGTTAAATACTAAAGAAGATATTTTTGAAGAATGTTGGAAACTAGTAACCACTGACTTGCAAAGTGTTCGTTTACTGTACACTCACCGGCCACTTTATTAGGTACACCTTACTAGTACCGGGTTGGACCCCCTTTTGCCTTCAGAACTGCCTTAATCCTTCGTGGCATAGATTGAACAAGGTACTGGAAATTTTGCTCCATGTAGACATGATAGCATCACGCAGTTGCTGCAGATTTGTCGGCTGCACATCCATGATGCCAATCTTCCGTTCCACCACATCCCAAAGGTGCTCTATTGGATTGAGCTCTGGTGACTGTGAAGGCCGTTTAAGTACAGTGAACTCATCATGTTCAAGAAACCAGTCTGAGATGATTCACACTTTATGACATGGAGCGTTATCCTGCTGGAAGTAGCCATCAGAAGATGGGTACACTGTGGTCATAAAGTGATGGACATGATCAGCAACAATACTCAGGTAGGCTGTGGTGTTGACACAATGCTCAATTGGTACTAATGGGCCCAAAGTGTGCCAAGAAAATATCCCCCACACCATTACACCACCACCAGCAGCCTGAACTGTTGATACAAGGCAGGTTGGATCCATGCTTTCATGTTGTTGACACCAAATTCTGACCCGACCATCCGAATGTGGCAGCAGAAATGGAGACTCATCAGACCAGGCAACGTTTCTCCAATCTTCTATTGTCCAGTTTTGGTGAGCCTGTGTGAATTGTAGCCTCAGTTTCCTGTTCTTAGCTGACAGGAGTGGCACCCGGTGTGGTCTTCTTCTGCTGTAGCTCATCCGCCTCAAGGTTGGATGTGTTGTGCGTTTAGAGATGCTCTTCTGCAGACCTCAGTTGTAATGAGTGGTTATTTGAGTTACTGTTGCTTTTCTATCAGCTGGAACCAGTCTGGCCATTCTCCTCTGACCTCTGGCATCAACAAGGCATTTGCGCCCACAGAACTGCCGCTCACTGGATGTTTTCTTTTTTCTGACCATTCTCTGTAAACCCTAGAGATGGTTGTGCGTGAAAATCCCAGTAGATCAGCAGTTTCTGAAATACTCAGACCAGCCCGTCTGGCACCAACAACCATGCCACATTCAAAGTCAGAATGTATAAATCAATGGTTAAAGGGATTTATCTTTTTTTTAAAATATATTTTCTGTTATGTTCAACAGAATATTTGCTTTTTATAAAGGTTTGTAACCACTTGAGGGAGAGTAAATAGTAAGTAAATTTTCTTTTTTTTTTTTGGTGAACCATGTCTCTAACGTGCCATCAAATGATTCCTGAGGAGGTGTTTTGGACTTTTTATGCGTTAATTGGAAATCTTGGAATAACAGCCAATTTTAATTTTTTTTTTTTAAATAAATTAATAAATAAACGAGACACGTTCTAATGTTAAACTTTTTCAATTGTTTTGATGCATGAAACCTTGTTTCCATCTCTTAACTTGATGGGAGTGAAACATATATTTCTGTACGATATGTAAAAGAATAAATGACCTCAAATTTGAATCAATATGAACAAATTTGAAAAATTGGGTAAAACCTAGAAGTTATAATAATAATAAGAATTATAAGAATAATGGTAGAGTATTGACAATTGATCAGTATTTTGGGGCCAAACTGTAATCTATAAATACAGTATTTTATAATGTTATCAAATATTCCTGTTCTAAATGTAAAGTATCTCAATAAATTTAATTATATGTGTCAAATGGATAAAACCTATAGATTTGATGAAGTATTGACAATTAATCTATATTTTGTGGCCAAACTGCTTAAACAGAGTCTCTTGTCATGTCACAATGTCATCAAAAGTATTACTTCTCTAAACATGCGCTACCTGACTAAATGTTTTAGACATTTTTACACCAAATTACATGTTACTGTGTTATCTGGAATCTTGGTATAAACCTATTATTTTGGCTTTAAAAAATAAATAAACACAACCTGTTCTAATGTCAAAATTGTTCTGTTGTTTTAATACATAAATCCTCATTTAATTCTCTCAACTTGTCATGGAGTGTAACATATATTTCTGTATATATTTAAATACCCTACAAGAATAAGTGGCCTTAATAAATTTGATTGTGTTTGTCAAACTGGTGAAACCTTTAGACTTGAAGAATTATGGCAAAGTATTAAAAATTAATCTGTATTTTGGACATTTTTACACCGAATTACATGTTACTCTGTTTTGGGGCCAAACTCCTTAAATAGAGTCTCTTAAAATGTCATCAAAATGATTACTGCTCTATACATGCGCTACCTGACTAAATGTTTTGGACATTTTTACACCAAATTATGTGTTATCTGGAATCTTGGTAGGTCTATTATTTTGGCTTTAAAAAAAAAATAAATAAACCCAACATGTTCAAAATGTTTCTGTTGTTTTGATACATAAACCCCATTTCCATCTCTTAACTTGTCACGGAGTGTAACATATTTCTGTATATATTTAAAGGTATCTACAAGAATAAGTGGCCTTAATAAATTTGATTATATGTGTCAAACTGGTAAAACCTTTAGATTTGAAGAATAATGGCAAAATATTAATAATTAATCCATATTTTGGACATTTTTAGACATTGTTTTGGACATTTTTACACTAAATTACATGTTACTGTGTTATCTGAAATCTTGGTAGGTCTATTCTTTTGGTCCTAAAACATATACATAAACACAACACATTCTAATGTCAAACTCTTTCTGCTGTTTTGATACATGAAACCCCATTTCCATCTCTGAACTTGTCATGGAGTGTAACATATATTTCTGTGTATATTTAAATACCCTACAAGAATAAATGGCCTTAATCAATTTGATTATATGTGTCAAACTGGTAAAACCTTTAGATTTAAAGAATAATGGCAAAGTATTAACAATTAATCTGTATTTTGTGGCCAAACTCCTTAAATAGAGTCTCTTAAAATGTCATCGAAATGATTACTGCTCTATACATGCGCTACTTGACTAGATGTTTTGGACGTTTTGACACCAAATTACATGTTATTTGTGTTATCTGGAATCTTGGCCTATTATTTTTGGTATTAAAACATAAATAAACCCAACACATTCAAATATTTTCTGTTGTTTTGATAAATAAAACCCCATTTCCATCTCTGAACTTGTCATGGAGTGTAACATATTCTGTATATATTTAAAGATACCCTATAACCTAATAAATTGTATTATATGTGTCAAATGGGTAAAACCTTTAGACTTAAAGAAAAATGGCCAAGTATTAATAATTAATCCATATTTTGTGGGCAAACTCCTTAAATAGAGTCTCTTAAAATGTCATCAAAATGATTACTGCTCTATACATGCCCTACCTGACTAGATGTTTTGGACATATTTACACCAAATTACATGTTACAGTGTTATCTGGAATCTTGGTAGGCCTATATTTTGGTCCTAAAACATAAATAAACACAACACATTTTAATGTCAAACTTTTTCTGTTGTTTTGATACATAAAACTCCATTTCCATCTCTGAACTTGTCACGGAGTGTAACATATTTCTATATTTATTTAAACATATCCTACAAGAATAAGTGGCCTTACTAAATTTGAATACGTGCCAAACTGGTAAAACCTTTAGATTTGAAGAATAATGGCAAAATATTAACAATTAATCAGTATTTTGTGGCCAAACTTCTTAAATAGAGTCTCTTAAAATGTCATTAAAATGATTACTCTTCTATTCGCTACCTGACAAGATGTTTTGGACATTTTTACACCAAATTATGTTACTTTGTTATCTGGATTCGTTGTAGGCCTATTATTTTGGCTTTAAAAATAAATAAACCCAACATGTTCAAAATGTTTCTGTTGTTTTGATACATAAACCCCATTTCCATCTCAGAACTTGTCATGGAGTGTAACATATATCTGTATATATTTAAAGGTATCTACAAGAATAAGTGGCCCTAATACATTTGATTATATGTGTCAAACTGGTGAAACCTTTAGATTTGAAGAATAATGGCAAAATCTGTATTTTGGACATTTTTAGACATTGTTTTGGACATTTTTACACCAAATTACATGTTACTGTGTTATCTGGAATCTTGGTAGGCCTATTATTTTGGTCCTAAAACATATAAATAAACACAACACATTCTAATGTCCATATTTTTCTGTTGTTTTGATACATGAAACCCCATTTCCATCTCTTAACTTGTCACGGAGTGTAACATATATTTCTCTATATATTTAAAGATAAGTACAAGAATAAGTGGCCTTAATACATTTGATTGTGTGTGTCAAACTGGTAAAACCTTTAGATTTGAAGAATAATGGCCAAGTGTTAACAATTAAACAGTATTTGGGGGCCAAACTGAATCATCACAATGATTCCTGCATACATATGCTAGGCTACATGACGAGATGTTTTGGACATGTTTGCACCGAATTATACCAGTGTGTGATCTGGAAACCTCGGTTTTATTTTTGCTTCAAAAAATAAACAAAAGGGACACATTTTAATGTGAAACTTTTTCTGTTGTTTTGATACATAAAACCTCATTTCCGTCTCTGAACTTGTCACGGAGTGTAACATATATTTCTATATTTATTTAAAGATATCCTACAAGAATAAGTGGCCTTGCTAAATTTGAATACATGTGCCAAACTGGTAAAACCTTTAGATTTGAAGAATAATGGCAAAGTATTAACAATTAATTAGTATTTTGTGGCCAAACTCCTTAAATAGAGTCTCTTAAAATGTCATTAAAATTATTACTCTATTATTTACTCTTCTAACTGTGTTATCTGGATTCGTTGTAGGTCTATTATTTTGGCTTTAAAAATAAATAAACCCAACATGTTCAAAATGTTTCTGTTGTTTTGATACATAAAATCCCATTTCCATCTCTGAACTTGTCATGGAGAGTGATATATATTTCTGTATATATTTAAAGCTATCCTACAGGAATAAGTGGCCTTCTAAATTTGATTGTGTTTGTCAAATGGGTAAAACCTTTAGATTTGAAGAATAATGGCCAAGTATTGACAATTAACCTGTATTTTTGGGCCAAACTGAGTCTTTTAAAATTTGCTAGGCTACCTGACGAGATATTTTGGACATTTTTAAACCAAATTACATGTTACTGTGTTATTTTGAATATTGGTAGGCCTATATTTTCGGCTTTAAAAATAAATGAACCCAACATGTTCAAAATGTTCTGTTGTTTTGTTAAATAAAACCCCATACCCATCTCTTAACTTGTCATGGAGTGTAACATATTTCTGTATATATTTAAAGATATGTACAAGAATAAGTGGCTTTAATGCATTCAAACTGGTAAAACCTTTAGATTTGAAGAATAATGGCCAAGTATTAACAATTAATCAGTATTTTGGGGCCAAACTGAATCATCACAATGATTCCTGCATACATATGCTAGGCTACATGACGAGATGTTTTGGACATGTTTGCACCGAATTATACCAGTGTGTGATCTGGAAACCTCGGTTTTATTTTTGCTTCAAAAAATAAACAAAAGGGACACATTTTAATGTGAAACTTTTTCTGTTGTTTTGATACATAAAACCCCATTTCCGTCTCTGAACTTACGACGACGTTAGCAGTTTTTGTCTGTTCGTTTCATTATTTACATTAAATTCCCGATGCATTCCCCGGACTGGCCACCAGGGGCGCCATTATTACCAAGACGAGCAGCAGCATCTGTATGTATCTGAGCTCTGAAAAAACCCGGTAAAGTCTAAATAGGATACAGCTGCGGATACTCAGCTTAATTTCTGTGGCACTGTACAACATTAATTAATATTTTACATTACTGTGACGGTCGGATTTAAGGTTGTAGTAGTGGTAAACGTTAATAAAATCCAATTTAATTGGTAATTTAATAAATAACATGATTATTACTCTGTGCAATTACTGTTTATAGATTACTGTGAATGCTGGGGTAAGGGGAGACGTTAATAAAATACAATTTAAAGGTAAATAATATAAATAGTTATCGTTAACTTCCGACCGCGGCTGTATCCCTTCTGAAACCCGAGCGGGGAATTCAGTCATTGTTGCTTTAAGAGATAAGCGACGCCCAGCGATACGTCATCGTCCTCGCGGCCAATCGTCGAGCGGAGTATGTAAAATCTGGTTTAAACCGGTTTCTATCTTAAATTTCAATATAAAAACTTAATAAAACATATAGAGCCGTTATTGTATTTTACGCGAGACGCTGTGAGGCGTGTTGGGAGCCGCTGCTGACGAGCATACTATATACACCCACATTCAGATTTTTTGCCATTTTTTCGGGGTTTTTCTGCAGCCAAGATGCCCAAAAGAAAGGTAAGAGTGCACTGAGATATTTTTATTTTTAACAAAAATCGTAAAATTTGATATTTGTGTACATATGTGTGTATTTTTCGCATTTTTTGTTACTGTTATCCACTGTGATGGTGTAGTTGTTTTTTTAATAATGGCGGACGGTCGATTTTACATATTCACTGTCTGGGATACAGTCACTCTGTGACGAAAACACGAGCAAAAACGCCTGAAAATAAAACCACACGAGCTTTTTCACATCGATTTATACTGTAGCATATACATGCATTATGATTTCGATAATTATCCGAAGAAAACAAATCCGAAACATCCTGTGTGATCGCCTGATCACTCGATAATATAAATGGAGGGAACTTGCAGGTCCTGCGACGCTGGTCGAACTATTGCTCAACTATCACTCATATTACCACACACAAACATTCACACTATATTAAATACCATCCTTTTATCATCACAAATATGATTTTGATGATTATAATGTTCGAAGTACATTTAAAAAAATAATATCGTGATAGTAATTTGGTTTAAAATCACATTTCAAACGTGAGTGTACATGTAGTCATTTTTATTAATAAAATCATGTATTGCACTGTTTTATCGCGTCAGTTAAGCTGGTCCTGTCATTGTTGATGTGCAGTATTCCGCCTACTCGAAACGTCAAGCTGCCATCTTTACAGCACCTGTGTGTCTTGTGAAGACGGCGCATTGCTAGTTATAAACCTTTAAACTGCACGTTAGTGTTATTTTTATACACCCTATCGAAGTATTCCATCGTGCTTTTATGCAAGCTGCAGATTTTTCGTGAGGAAAACAAAGGAACTGTACGCAGAGGATCGCCCCTCTGTCGTTTATAGGCGCGTAGTGATGCAGACAAACAAAAGGAAGCCGTCTTTGCCCGCGCGCTCTGACAGCCCGGATTTGAATTTGAATATGCGCGGGAAGACAGCAGAAATAAAGTCATCCGTTATGAAAAATAGCTTCGCGCCTGTGACGTAAAGACTCGAGGCTTTAACAAAGAACTTTGTATCGGTCGTTGTGTTATTATTTATTAATATTATTGTTATTAAATTACATTTTTTTAGATTTTTAAACAATCTTTGAATTCTTTAACGGATTATATTTTTTGTTTTGCTCATTTAGATTGATGGTGAGAAGGGCGCCAAAGGCAAGGAGGAGGTTTGTCTCGTTTATTTAAATTTATATTTGCATATATTTGTTTTTAAGTATTATTATTAATAATAATAATTAATGCAAGCCTAAAATATATTTATGAATATTTCTGTTATTCGAAAAACTAACTTTAGATAACTTGTTATATATATATAAACATTTTAATGTACATTTCTAATCTGAAATTGTACTAATGATGGTTGAGAAATCACAACCTCTGAATTTATTTAGTTTGCTAGTGTTTACGTTTCATTAATTAACGTCAACCACCATAGATATTCACTAATAATAGATATGACCAAATAATACTCTTAATTAATTTACATTTTATAAAAATATATATATTTACTGTCTTCCCCAGTCATCGTATTTATTGTTAATTAATTAATTTGCATATTTTTTTTCCAGCCAACAAGACGCTCCGCGAGGTTGTCTGCTGTAAGTATCATCTTTATGATGTATTTAGCAAATAAAATAAAGAGTTTATTAACTTCTCCGTCTAATTAATCAACGAATGTTTATTTTAATAGAAACCAGCTCCTCCTAAACCAGAACCAAAGCCCAAGAAAGCCGCCCCTAAGGTAACTTTGCTTAACATCCGATCATTTTGGTGACATTTATTATATTTGTAATCACATTTAATGTAATTGATTATACAGAAGGCAGCCAAGGGAAAGAAGGGCAGCAACCCTGCTGAAAATGGAGATGCCAAGGCAGACCAGGTCCGTTTAAAGTGTTATTTACTCATTGATAATATAATTAATTAATTATAATACTTTATTTTTAACCTCAACACACCACAAATCCTATATTTAGGAGTTACACAAGTTAAAGAGAGATCCCTGAGTGCTTCCACTTCTCCTTTTCACACTAAACTAATTAATGAAGTGATTTGTAAATTGCTCAGCTAAATCATCTGACTGATGTTTATGCTTATTTTTGTTCCAGGCACAGAAGGTTGACGCTACTGGCGATGCCAAATGAGAAGCTAACGAGTGTCTGATCCTTCTATGTACTTGGTGACTGTACAGTTTGAAATAACTATTTTTTACCAAGTTTTATATTAAGAATAACATTTATAGTTGACTTGTTGACTTGCTTTTGATGTACTGATTGATTTGACAGGAGTTACTATATTTCATTCATATCCATTTGTATCCCATTTTTTAATCAAGCCGTCTGTATCTTGCCAAAATGGTTTGCACTCGCTAAATCGGTTGGCGGAACGCAAGAATACTGTCCTTAAGTTTGTTTATTGCTTCTCTATCCATCTATCTTTCTCTCTTTTTGGTTTATCTTTGGATTTTAATCACCAAACATTCTCAAAAGGCAGCTTAAGAGTGTTTCTAAAGTGTTTTCGGAAGGGTTTTCACCATGTTGTTAGCATTTAAACGTATAAATACTGTGTTTTTATTCTTCTTTTCTCTTTTTTTTTATTTGTAAGGAAATTACAATGAAATTGTCACAAGAAAAAAAAAAAACGAATAAGGCAACAATGTTAAATAAATTTACAATGTGAACCTTCAATTTCCTTAGAGTTGTGTGTTCTGAATTTGTCTTTTTTTATTAAGTTATGTTCTGAAACAGTGGAAGGATATTCAGTGGCTCTTAAAATGCTTTGTTTTAAATGGTTTTGAATAAAAAAAAAATAAAAAACTGTCCAGAAAGAAAACGTGTTGTGTTTTTAAGTGTTTTGGTCAGCTAAATGTAAGTAAATGACATTTTGCTTATAAAAACATGATACCATTATAATAAAATGTTGGATATATATATATACACACACACACAACATTTGAATATAATATATATACACATTTAAACAATTGGCAATAAAGTACATTAAATTACCATAAGAGATCAAGTTCAATAAGGTCTCATTCATAAAAAATACCCTTTCAACACTTATGTCCTTTAATAAATGTTAATAATATTTATGAATGTCATGTTAGTTCACAGTCCATTAACTTAATGTTAATTGATTGATTCCTTAATTTGTCTTATGGTGGGGTAATTTTTCTGTTAAAGCTGTCAGAGTATAAAAGTAAACCAGAATTACCATAAGAGATCAGGGGCAATGAGGTCTCATTTTAAAAAAACACATTAATTAACATAAATATATTCATTTCAGCATGTCTTTTTATAAATGTTGATAAATAGTATGTATATATATAAATGTCATGTTAGTTCACAGACAATTAACTTAATGTTGATTGATTCATACCATTGTTTGTCTTATGGTGGGGTCATTTTACTGTTACAGCCGCATATATATATATGTGTGTGTATATATATATATATATATATATATATATATATATATATATATATATATATATATATATATATATATATATATATATATATATACATACTATTTATCAACATTTATAAAAAGACATGTGCTGAAAAGAATATATTTATGTTAATTAATGTGTTTTTTTTTTTATTTTTTAAATGATATATATACAAGGTGGGCCATTTATATGGATACACCTTAATAAAATGGGAATGTTTTCCTGAATACAGTTTCCTGAAAAGTGAATTGGTCATCGTGGGCCAGTTGAATGGCCCCCAAGGTCTCCTGATCTGTCCCTCTTAGACTTTTATCTTTGGGGTCATCTAAAGGCAATTGTCTATATAATTTATTAAGGTGTATCCAAATAAATGGCCCATCATGTATATATAAATATACATACCCATGTAAACACTTAACAGTGAAATGAACATTAGATTGAAATATGCCTAGATGTATTGTTTGTTATAACTAACAGTTTTTTTTTTTATATAATTCAAGTTTTTTTATTGTTTTCTTCTGGTTCATGACAAAATAATACACACATAACACATATTACACATGATCACTTGTGGCATACTAAATGTAAGGCCAGAATGTATACAGTGGTTACTATGGACAAAAGTACAATATTATTAAAAGAAGAACCTGGTGAGTAATTTTAAATTGTATTACAAGACATCGTCACATAAGACCAAAAGTCTTCCCACACTGGGATACATACAGGGACCTCTGCTTTGTCCTTATTATGTAATTTGCAAAGTAGACGTTCATATGAAGCTGTTTTAGTCATTATATTGGCCCATTCTTATAACTAACAAAGTTAAATATTGTTAACAAATGAAATTTTATAAAATACTCCCCATATTTACATAAATTAAAACTGAGTCTGCTGATGTTGTTACATTAATTCTCCACTAGATGTCACTATCCTTTAAAATATGAGTGAAAAGGCTTTAAGCTGTAATTTAATCACTGCCCGGCAGGTGGCTCACTTTGCTAACGAAAACCAAAGCGCTCGATTTTCTCGTCAAGGGATCAAATAAATATTTCTCACTCAACACCTAAATGTCTTCAACACGTTAAAAACTCAATCTCACCTCCACTGTGAAGATATTTTTACAAGAGTGAGAAAGGGTTTTCTAGGAAAACATCTGCTCAGCACAAAGCCGCGTGGCCTACACTTTTCTTTAGCTGACACCCATTAAAAGAAATGTTTACACAACAACACAATATGAAACCGTATATGTTGAGAATAGATAGCATTAAGATCGTGTTGTAAATATCGGCTTAATTTTACGGTTGTGTAAACCTGACCATGCAGGAATCAAACAATGTCCTGGATGTGAAGGTGTTGTGATCGTTTATGAATGAAAAATAAGATTTCTTGTTTGAAACGTTAACTTAAACTTAGTTGTAGACTGTTGTTGCAGGTTTGTATATCATCACTGATCCTGTTTATGTAGCTAAAACTCATTAGGGGGGTTTTATTGACCAGGAAAGCCGCCATATTTTAAACTAACTTCTACTGGTTGGTTGACATGTAGGCTACATTAGGCTAATTGCTCAAAATTGGTGATTCATCTGTAGCCTATTAGCTCTATCAAAATGTAGCTATATGAGCAAAGAAAAGACAATCTGGTTTTGCTTTTTAAATACGCTGCAGAGCTCGTCTTTTCACCAAATCATGTATTTTCACTCAGATGGGCCTACTGTTAGCTAAAAAACAATACAAATACATCTGACCCTGGACCACCAAACCAATATGTGCTTGGACAGGTATATTTTTTGGTAAATACTTTAAGCTAGTTGTATGGGTCAAAACTGTTTTTTTAATGCCAAAATTTGGATATTAGGCTAAGTAAAGGTAACTTTCCATGAAGATTTTGTAAATGTCCTTCTGGAAATATATCAACCCTGCTGAAAAAATCCAGCTTTTAACCAGCCCAAGATGGTTGGCTGGTTTTAGCTGGTCAACCAGCCTGGTTTTAGAGGGGTTTTGGCCATTTTCAGGCTGGTTTCCAGCCATTTCAAGCCTGGTCTTAGCTGGTCAGGCTGGGAGTTGACCAGCTAAAACTAGCTTGACCAGCCAAAACCAGCTATGTCCAGCTTAAACCAGGCTGGTCAAGGTTTTAGCTGGTTTAAGCTGGTCATTTTCCAGCCTGACCAGCTAAGACCAGCCTGGAAATGGCCAAAACCCCTCTAAAACCAGGCTGGTCGACCAGCTAAAACCAGCCAACCAGCTTTTTTTTTCAGCAGGGAAACTTTATTTGTGATTAGAAATTAGCAGCATTGCTAAGCATTTCAACATCTTTAAATGTGAACTCTCAGATTTACAACCTGAACCCAAATATTGTAAACAAACCTATAGGCTAGCTATCAATGGAAAGCTTAATGTATAAATATGACCAACGACTAGTTTGCTAGTCCACAATCTGGCTGAAAAAAAAACAGCATATACTGGTATAAGGTATGTTTTGATGCTGGTATGCTGGTTAAGCTGGTTTCAATGCTGGTCTTGCTGGTTTCAATGCTGGTGGTCAAGACCAGCATCAAAACATACCTTACCAGTATATGCTGTTTTTTTCAGCAGGGAAATCAAAACAATGAGCAAAAATGACATTAATTGAAGGGTTAAATCATTGAAAACCAAAAATGACATGATGGGGTAAATCATAGTTTATTAAAAACCCAATTCAACTCCAACACATAGCTGTTCATTCATATGATGGAGTAAATAATATAAAAAATCAATTCAACTCCTCCAACACATAGCTGTTCACTCATATAATGGATTAAACAACATTAAAAACCCAATTCAACTCCAACACATAGCTGTTCATTCATATGATGGAGTAAATAATATAAAAAATCCAATTCAACTCTTCCAACACATAGCTTCCTGCTGAAAAATCCAGCTTAAACCAGCCTAAGCTGGTTGGTTGGTTTTAGCTGGTCGACCAGCCTGGTTTTAGAGGGGTTTTGGCCATTTCCAGGCTGCTTTCCAGCCATTTCCAGCCTGGTCTTAGCTGGTCAGGCTGGGAGTTGACCAGCTAAAACCAGCTTGACCAGCCAAAACCAGCTATGTCCAGCTTAAACCAGGCTGGTCAAGCTGGTTTTAGCTGGTTTAAGCTGGTCATTTTTCAGCCTGACCAGCTAAGACCAGGCTGGAAATGGCTGGAAACCAGCCTGGAAATGGCCAAAACCCCTCTAAAACCAGGCTGGTCGACCAGCTAAAACCAGCCAACCAGCTTAGGCTGGTTTAAGCTGTTTTTTTCAGCAGGGCTGTTCACTCATATAATGGATTAAACAACATTAAAAACCCAATTCAGCTCCAACACAGAGCTGTTCATTCATATGATGAGGCAAATCATCGTTTATTAAACACCAAATTCAACTCCAACACAAATTCAACACTCCAACTCCAACCAATGTAGCTGTTCATTCGCCATTGAGCGGAAATCAATCAGGATGATGGTTCTACATAGCTATGAATGTAAGTAAACAAAGCGACGAGGAAAACGTGCAGGTTGTGTCCCAAACGCACGCTCATAAGTCACACTATTGAGGGTCTGCACGTCCACATGGTCTTCAGCGTGCACGACTCCGCCCCCAACTCAATGTATAGGCGGACTGGTCTTCATATAATGTGGAGGAACATCGTGTGCTTGTGAGTTTTCTGCACATTTCAGCTCAGGACGGTCCGCACAGGTGAGTAACTCACAATCAAACACAACAGCAGTAACTTTCATGACGGAGATGTCTGCGGAATATGCGCAAAAGTATGATCAGCGCGCAAGTTGGGGCTACTATCATGCTTTTAAAACTACTTTGTTGACAATTGTCGACAAAGTTATGCTTTACAATGATTGATTAGGGAATCAGCTGCCTGTTGTTAATGTGAGGTGCTGCTGGTTATAAATATAACCTATATATCGCGCACAAAATGCATGCATCCTGACATAATGGGTGCAAACGCGGCTGAAAATTAACACTTTTTTTTAATCTTCCAACTTTTAATTTACTTTTGTTTGGATTTTATAGTAATGCATAAGCTTTAAAAGTGATTCAAAACTTCATTCGAAACTTCAGATCCTACTGGTTTTGCTCATATCTTGAAATAATGTGGAGTCGGGCTGCACGATATTGGAAAAATCTAACAATATTTTGTGATTCTGATATATATTTCGATATGAAATCTATTTCAGCATATGACTTGGTTATATTTGGAAAGAATTAGTCATTTTAGAATGATTGGGATGATTTTATAGACAAGTGCATCTGAATAAAATATAATAAACCATCTAAAAGCATAGAACAAAACAATAAAAAGCTACTATTAAAACAAACAGAATTCAGGTACAGTAATTGAATATAATTCAATAAAATTAATCATTTTTAAAGTTACAAATGGTACAATTTCTTATCCGTGAATTCTTTTAAAATCATTATACAATCCCAGAGCTCAAAAACACATGAAACTTATATAATATAATAATACATAGACTCACTCAACAGTGCAGATTCTGTGATGTGACTATTGCGAATGATCAGAGTGCGATATCGATGCTGAAATGATAAATTGTGCAGCCCTAATGTGGAGTTTTTCTACTACATACATTAAGTTTTGGTCAATTTGGAGACATTATTTAACACTGAATGAATCAATACTAATACAATCCAAATTTTGAGACATGCATGTACTTCTTTATTCGTCTTGTTGTGTGCTTGTCTGCATTTGATTGAAATAGTTTAGTGTTGCAGTGTGTTTTTAAGTATATATGAAATTGACTTCAACATGGGCAAGTAAATATTTTATTTGTTACTTTTGGGCATAATTTTGGAGCCTGTGAATTTTCTTTTTTATTTTATTTAGTTGTTGACATTTTTATTAGATTTTAATTAAACTTTTTAAGTGAAACCTGTGAAAATGCACGTTTGAGTGGGACATTGTGTTCTCGTGTGGACCATTTAAAGTGATTGAGTGTCTCAGCTCAGAGATCAAGCGTCTCCTGTCAATGTAACTGCATTTTGTTGTCATTTTAGTGTAGAAGTGTGAATGTTAGCCATTTGTTAAAGACTATTGAAATTCATTCCAGTTGATTAGGCTTGCGGGGCTGAATATTCGGCGTTATCAGTGATGTGTGTAGTTTACAGCTCAATATTCTCCATGAAATAGTTTTGGTCAATTTGGGGACATTATCAAATACTGAATGAATAAATCAATACAAATCAGATACAATCCAAGTTTTGAGACATGCTTGTTCTTCTTCATTTGTCTTGTGTATTTGTCTGCATTTGATTGAAATAGTTTAGTGTTGCAGTGTGTTTTTTGTGTATACAGTTGAAGTCAGAATTATTAGCCCCCCCCTGTTTATTTTTTTCCCCCAATTTCTGCTTAACGGAGAGCAGATTTTTTCAACACATTTCTAATCATAATAGTTTTAATAACTCATTTCTATTAACTGATTTATTTTATCTTTGTCATGATGACAGTAAATAATATTTGACTAGATATTGTTCAAGACACTTCTATACAGCTTAAAGTGACATTTAAAGGCTTAATTAGGTTAATTAGGTTAACTAGTTAGGTTAGAGTAATTAGCCAAGTTATTGTATAACAATGGTTTGTCCTGTAGACTATCGGGAAAAATATATAGCTTAAAGGGGATAATAATTTTGACCTTAAAATGGTTTTAAAAAAATTAAAAACTGCTTTTATTCTAGCCGAAATAAAACAAATAAGACTTTCTCCAGAAGAAAAAACATTATCAGACATACTGTGAACATTTCCTTGCTCTGTTAAACATCATTTGGGAAATATTTAAAAAAGAAAAGCAATTCATAGGGGGGGCGAATAATTCTGACTTCAACCGTGTATGAAATGGACTTCAACATGTGGTGCAAGAGCAAGTATATTTTATTTTTTTTAAATGCTTACTTTTGTTGTTTTGGCGCCTGAATGGAGATTTTCTTTTTCATTTCATTTAGTTGTTGACAATTTTTATTAGATCTTTTTATTTTAAAGTCAAACCAGTGAAATGCACATTCGAGTGGGACATCGTGTCCTCATGAGGACCATTTAAATTGATTGAGTGTCTCAGCTCAGAGATCAAGCGTCTCCTGTGAATGTAACTACGTTTTTGTCATTTAGTGTAGAAGTGTGAATGTTAGCCATTCGCTAAAGACTATTGAAATTCACGTCTGTAGAGTTGAATAGGCTTGCAGGGCTGAATATTCAGACTTATCAGTGATGTTTACAGCTCAATTCACTCAATCTGTTGAGTGATTCAATCACAAATGTTCAGCTAAAATAGACTGACCTTTATTTTGTCACCCTATTAGAGTGTCTTTTTCATAATTGCATTATGGCAACTTATTAGCATGTTGTTGATATTGGTAAAGTGCAATGAAGGAATTTTTCTGATGTGGTCTTACAATTCATGTTTAGAGTTTGTATATTAACTAAACTGAGGGTGTGCTTTACATCATGCATATTGAAGATTATGTGGTTTTAAAAAAAATTCTGGGTTATATTAACCCAATATTGGGTCAAATATGGACTATATTACGGACAAGTTGGTTTAATTTTATTTAAATTTAGTGTACAATATTAACCCAACATTTGATTAGTACACATTTGACCCAATATTACTTACTCACTCCCAGGGCTGTTTATATCGAAGTTGATATTTAGCCGCACCATGTTGGTGTTTCGTAACATTTAATCATTACGAGGTGGGTCGTCAAACCCCCAACCTGGAAAACCAGGACATACGCACATACACTACGGACAATTTAGCTCACCCAATTCACCTATACCGCATGTCTTTGGATTTACCCAACATTGGGTTAATATAATGTATCATTTTGACAATGCAAGCAGGCTCGGAATCTTTATGATATAAATGTAAATCATGTAAAGCACACCTTGAGTTTAGTTACTATGCTGCAAACTTTAAACAACCCAGCATTATACAAATAACCCAGATATATTTGCGTGTAAAATGTCATTTGAAACATTTGTATTTAGCATTGTAAGCATGCTGGATGACGTGAAGTGATTTACTATCGTGAGCTCCCGGCACAGAGCTGTTGCAGCTGCGTGTGCATTGTTAAAGACACCGTGGAAATTGTACACATGCTAGAAACGTGAGAGGTTTGGATGGAGGAGGAGCAGGAATGATGCTTATGGCTGGGGGTAAATCCGATTGGATAATAACACTGTGTTGTGCAGCATCACTGATACTCTAGCAGTGGAGCGTCTGCTTTGATGCCGTTGAATGAGGATGAAGGGAAGCCCCCAGACTCAGTGTGGGTGGAGTTAAAGATGGAGGCGGGGTTTGAGGAGAGGGGAGTTTCCACTAAGGGTCTTTGTTGGAGAGGGAAAGAGGGGGATGTGATATGATTCCTCTTCAAAATCAAGGTCAATCTAGAAATCCAGTTTGCTTTTGGATTTGTAATAGTTATGTAATGGTGTTATGGTGATTTGTAGTTGTATTTTTCTGTGGGATGTTTTTCTTTTCTGATCCACTCAATTTTATTTATTATTATTTCATTCAATCCCTTGTTTTAAACAACATGATTATCAAATTGCAATTTATATTGGTAATATTTTAAATCTCAGGAATCCAAATAACATTATTCCATGCAAGCCAAATATGTATGTAAAATCTGATGTTATTTAGAATTTAAGGACAACGTTGTTGTTTTATTGAAGTTTAAGTAATAAAAACTAGCCCCATTGGCCCAAATACCTGTTAATGAGAATATACATTTATATACAGGGAGTGCAGAATTATTAGGCAAGTTGTATTTTTGAGGATTAATTTTATTATTGAACAACAACCATGTTCTCAATGAACCCAAAAAACTCATTAATATCAAAGCTGAATATTTTTGGAAGTAGTTTTTAGTTTGAGCTATTTTAGGAGGATATCTGTGTGTGCAGGTGACTATTACTGTGTAGAATTATTAGGCAACTTAACAAAAAACAAATATATACCCATTTCAATTATTTATTTTCACCAGTGAAACCAATATAACATCTCAACATTCACAATCCATGGATTCTGTCAGTGTTTTGATCTGTTCACCATCAACATTGCGTGCAGCAGCAACCACAGCCTCCCAGACACTGTTCAGAGAGGTGTACTGTTTTCCCTCCTTGTAAATCTCACATTTGATGATGGACCACAGGTTCTCTATGGGGTTCAGAGCAGGTGAACAAGGAGGCCATGCCATTAGCTTTTCTTCTTTTAGACCCTTTCTTGCCAGCCACGCTGTGGAGTACTTGGACGCATGTGATGAAGCATTGTCCTGCATGAAAATCATGTTTTTCTTGAAGGATGCAGACTTCTTCCTGTACCACTGCTTGAAGGTGTCTTCCAGAAACTGGCAGTAGGACTGGGAGTTGAGTTTGACTCCATCCTCAACCCGAAAAGGCCCCACAAGCTCATCTTTGATGATACCAGCCCAAACCAGTACTTCACCTCCACCTTGCTGGCGTCTGAGTCGGACTGGAGCTCTCTGCCCTTTACCGATTCAGCCACGGGCCCATCAAGACTCACTCTCATTTCATCAGTCCATAAAATCTTAGAAAATTCAGTCTTGAGATATTTCTTGGCCCAGTCTTGACGTTTCAGCTTGTGTGTCTTGTTCAGTGGTGGTCGTTTTTCAGCCTTTCTTACCTTGGCCATGTCTCTGAGTATTGCACACCTTGTGCTTTTGGGCACTCCAGTGATGTTGCAGCTCTGAAATATGGCAAAACTGGTGGCAAGTGGCATCTTGGCAGCTGTACGCTTGGCTGTTCTCAGTTCATGGGCAGTTATTTTGCGCCTTGGTTTTTCCAGACGCTTCTTGCGACCCTGTTGACTATTTTGAATGAAACGCTTGATTGTTCGATGATCACGCTTCAGAAGCTTGGCAATTTTAAGAGTGCTGCATCCCTCTGCAAGATATCTCACTATTTTTGACTTTTCGGAGCCTGTCAAGTCCTTCTTTTGACCCATTTTGCCAAAGGAAAGGAAGTTGCCTAATAATTATGCACACCTGATATAGGGTGTTGATGTCATTAGACCACACCCCTTCTCATTACAGAGATGCACATCACCTAATATGCTTAATTGGTAGTAGGCTTTCGAGCCTATACAGCTTGGAGTAAGACAACATGCATAAAGAGGATGATGTGGTCAAAATACTCATTTGCCTAATAATTGTGCACTGCCTGTAAAAATTTTTTCTAATTATTTACATTAATTATTAAATATAATTCATTAAAATCACAATGCCAATGACTTAATGGCCTTAAAACATGTATTCTTAGTTCTTTATATTTGTTTTTGTGAAGTAGTGTTTTTGACCCCCAGCCTTGACCTTTTAGGGTAAATTTAGATGACAATCATGTAGTAAGGAAAGTTTCTCCTTTGCCCTTTTTAGAGTAAGGACAGCAACCTCGTCAAAATGATCCCCATTCAATTCACACAGGTCTGACAATGTAGTTGGCGATCTGACTTAAGAAATGCTAGACAACCGCATGCATACAGTCCATCATTGTTGTGTTTATTCACTTACTCATTCCTAGATTCTGAAGTTTGTCTATTCAGGACCTCAGAGTTGTTCTTGTGTAAATGAACAGCCAAAGCGCATATAAAGTTTAGTGTCATGTGCACACCCCATTATCAAAATGAACCACCACTGAGAGTTCAAAGATCTTGTTCTGGATAAGTTTTAAGACCATTGTTTGATGTGATGTTTCTTTTTCCTTTTTTACAGAAGGTTTTTTTCGTTGTGTAATTGTAGGTGTGGGTATGGCTGGAGTTTCATGGCAAGTGTCAACAAGACAAGCCTCAGGGTTCACCTTCGTATCAGTTTGAAGAATTAGATTTAAGAACCTGCAATAAAACCTTTACAAATGTCGAAGGACGACTTTGTAAGTTAGCTTGCTCTGAAGTCTGGAATCTGAAGTGAAATGATGACCACTGTGGCTGTTTATGGTCTACACATGATAAATGTAAAGCAAGCCATGCTTTAATAAATGGGACTTTTAGGCCTGGTTTTAGAGATCAGTTGTTCAGTTTGTTCAATTAGGACGACGTTCATGCAATCTTTTAAAAATGTGTCTTAGAAAAAGAAATATTACTGGTGTTTATTTTAAGACATTTGGATGTGTTTTAAGATCAGTCAGTGCAAATGTCTTTCAGTTGAAGTTGTTTAGACTTGGATTTTAGTCTGGGAGATGTCTTAGGCCATGTCTACAAGTACAAGGGTCTTTTCATAAACTGGAAACATGGGAGTTTTCCCCTCCTTTGTGTTTAAAAATATGTCCACATAAACACACTGTAATGCATGTTAAGGCCACACCGAACCTAAAGGTGGCTTCTTTTTTTTTATTTTTTATTTGTTAAAGCTGGGCTCACACCATACTCGGAATTAAGTACACTGCATACATGCAAAGACTATAGATATAATTGAAAGGGACTTTCATGGGCCTCATGTATCAACGCTGCTTACGCACAAAAACTTTGCGTACGTCAGATTTCACGCGCACGTTTGGATTTACTAACAATGAAATTAAAGTGAGAATGTGCATTGGTCCATGCCAACTTCATGTCTGGCGTACGTGCATTTCTTGTGTGTGTTTGTTTTATTTCCATTGGCGACTCCTGGAGGCAATAATGTTAAATTGCACACTACAAAGTATCTTCTCGCATGTCTAGCAGGTATATAAGGTTTCCATACCATGCAGTTGACCAGCCAAACATTTAAAGCGCAATTTGCAGCGATCGCCGGTTTTCCAATGTAATCGGAGTGATCGACTGCACACACATTGCTATAAAGGCGGCATCTGAAGACTAATTTGCATACGTGAATCGGAAACATTTTCCATTCAATAAATGTGCAAATAATATGTGATGCCCAAATGCGCTTAACAAATATTGCAGCAAGATGGCCTTGGTCAACCCATGATTAACTCATCCTCACAAACAGCATGGTTGGGATGAGGCAGCTGAAATGCCGGTGGCCCTGCCTTGATAAGAGCGGAGGGGTGCTGCTATACCACCCTAACAAAGTGTTCCTCTTATACATCTGTGTCTCCCACAGACACGGATACTACTTCAGACAGTAAAGTGTCGCCCACAATTGAGACAACTCTCTCCTCAAAGGGTGTTAGTTCAGCATCCCCTGTTCCCCCGCCTGTTTGGTCCACACTTTGACGGTGCGCCGCTGCTCTCCTCTTAACCTGCACCTTTACATCTGACCATTTCCTTTTTAATTCACTCACAGTGCGATGTTCAGACCCCACTGCGTTAACCGCGTCAGCTAAACTCTCACACTCTATTTTTTTTTCTTTTGTTATTAATTCCGGAGGACAAACTTGCAAATAACACCGTTTTCTCCGGTCTACTTCTGATAGGAGCACCTCCAATTCACATTCTGTGAAGTTTCTCTTCTTGCTTGTCTTTGCCATTGCTTTTTCGTTTGGTTTTGCCAAAGTACAGTCATTACCATATTTATTAGGGGGAGGAGGCAGGGAAGGGATTTTGCGCTCGTGCGCTCAGTTTCACGTTAATTCGCATGTACAAAGAGAATATGCGTGGGATTCCGCGTACGCAGTGTTTCATACATCTGAATTTTTTTACTGCGTAATTTAATACATCCCGGACGAGCCCCCAATTATGTTACGTCCTTTTAGATGTTAATATTAAATTAAGGGTATTTGACATAACATATAATAGTTTAGTGTGTGTGTGACAAGTGGAGGAAGAAAGAAAACCACTGAAAACCGAACATCACTGCAATTATTTATTGTCCATACTTACAGTGAAACCAGTGAAAATATATTATACAGTGAAAGAAAAATATTTACAATAAATTATTACCTGTTGGAGAGGAGGTAGATAGAGGTGCTTAAATCAAAGGAATAAATATAACAAAACACGTTACTGTATTAAACAAATAAATATGAAAAGAAAAGCATGAAAAGAAACATCTTCAACGTACCAAACGTCTTGACTAAACTACTCTAAATAAAAACAAAGCACACACAAAACAGCACACTCTCCTGAACCTAATGGAAATAATACAAAAAGGAGTGTTTGTATATGTATATCGCGCGACTTACTCACTCCTACACCCTCTCCCAGGTATCACTCGATAAGCTTCAGTTAACTGGACAAGTTCACAAGCAAACACACAAAATCACAAGCAAAGGAAACGCATTCTCTCAGACTAGTCCTCGCAAGAGAGACTGTCCTCATCGAGACCCACAGAAAGAGTGAGAGCGAGATAGAGAGAGAGATCGCCATTGCAGTTTGGGCTCGACTTTTAAACGCTACGCCAACCAGTGATTGGTAGTGCGAACTTGGCGTCAGCAGCCAACATCATCAACACGAAATGCGGATCCTCCAATGCCGTTCGTACCTGTAAAGGCCGATTTATACTTCTGCGTCAAACGTATGCCTATGCTACGGCGCAGCATAAGCATGGACTCATAGCCCCTCGCCGTGGCCGGCGGCGACGTTGACTCGCACCTCTCAAAAAATGTAACGCGTACGCGTAGCCCAAGCTCTGTGATTGGTCTGCTTGGTATCGATGACGAGTGTGGGCGGAGGTGAGAGCCACGCGCCCGATGCAGCCAGTGTTTACAAGTGTGGAGTCCCGTGAAGGAGCTCCGGATGGAGACTGCTGTTTTGGGTTTACCTTATGATGTTGCACGTCCGCCGGTTCCTACCTCAAAATGAGCGAATTTGAGCCACTTGTACATTAAGGAAGTGTTCAGAAGAAACAAAACACCAGCGAAGAAACTCAACACAGAGGAACATAAACACCTACTGCCAGCTAGCGTTTCGGAAGTGTATTGCAGAGAAACAGAAACAGCGCGCAGAAGTATAAATGCACGGCTACGCGCGAGGCTTGACTGATCACTTGAAGCAGAAGTATAAACCAGGCTTAAGACACGCGTAAAACGACACACCCACATATAAACAAATGCTCACACATATACCCGAAATACGCTCTGCGAGTGAACGTAACGGCACATTTACAGCTTTGTCCGTACGCAATGTTTTGGTATGAATTCAACGCAAGTCTTTGTACATGAGACCCCTGGAGTTTTGGAAAAACTTTACTCTGGCTGGAGTTTCCAAAAAGTTTTGGTTGTCAGTGACCTGATACTGCACTTTCATGTGGACAAACAGCCAGGAGGATTAATAAAGCTTAATTAAAATGTACACCAGAAAACCATGAGAAATTATGCTTCTCTCCCTTCACAGAAGGGAAGAAACCTTCATTTCCTCCTCTAGGCCATGCTCCAAAAAAATCCCGAATTTCAGCGGTTCCCATCCTTTGTAAGTCCTCTATTGTGAATATTTGAAGGCCCCCTAGACAGGCTGTGGTATTTCCTCTTCTGCTTTCCAAACTTATTTTTAATTGAGTGGAAACTGGACTCTTTGGCCTTAGAGAAGCTGTTTTCTGTGCCCTCGAATGAAGATTACCTCAAAATAATGGCAAATTGGAAGTGCAGTGCAGACCCCTGCCGAATTAGGTCATCCCTCCTCAACGAGATGACCTTTCGTTACATCACTCTTTGGAAAATCTGCAGTGATGCATTCTGTAATTCAGAGCAGTGAAGGGGAATAAGCTTACGTAACCAAAACACTGACATACACCCATACGGCATGAGATGTAGAAGAGTAATGCGCTCGCTAATGGAGGATTTCTCAACATGTTGCATAACAAAATCTGCATTTTACTTTTATGAAATGAAAGTGGTGCTGTTTTGGTTTGCACGCTTATTGAAGACGTTCTTGTTCACCCAGATTATTGTGGTCAGCTGAGTAAATTAGAAATGTCTGAGGGCCTCAATACCACAAATTTTGTGGTGCTTGGCGAAGTAGGCGTGTACAAATGCAAGCCAAAAAGCGCATGATGCGATCTGACAGCTGTGCATGAGAGAGAGGGAGAGATAGAGCAACACAATCCACCAATCTCATCGCCAGAGATCAGGTTGTATAAAAGGGCGGAGCTCCTGGGAAAACTTCCTCTTCTTCATTCGCTGGACGCTCACGTTGGCAGTCATTCTGCAGTTTAAAATCCAACTTCAGCAGCTAGAAATGCTGTTTTGCAGCTAACTGGTTTTTCCGTTCCTGCTGTGTGTGGATTTAGCTTGGAGCAACTTCAACGGAGTCACCTTTCGTTCCCCGAACAAGCGTGCAATTGCAGCAAGGTTGGTAGATGCATCATAGACATGTGTCTGCCTTTGCTTTCCAAGTGTAGTTTTAACTCCTACTTGTACAAAACAACGAGAGTCCATTGACTTTGCATTGATGTTCGTGAAGAAATGGTGCCTTTGTATGAGTTCGCTTATGTTTCCCATTAAGCGTTTCAGAGTAGGTCTGGTTCAAACCAGCACAGTATGTGTTTTCAGACAACAGATTACTGTCAGCCGGACGGGTTGGATTTTGCCTTCGGCTAGAAGTGTTCCCTTCTTTGTGCATCCGTCATTTTTGCTTTATGACAAAACGATGTTCTTTTAAACATTGCAAGTGCCATTTTTAAAGACCAAATCTTTCCTCTTAAAAGCAGACGTGCTATTTTGAAGTCCAAATGGCTGTCGAAGTTGGATGTTAATGTCTTATTATTGAATTATTATTATATTTTTAATCATGGACTCGTTCTTTTTGGTCTACAGGTTCACGCTTTTGGCTTAAACATCCATCAGGAGCTTCATTTTGGTAGTGTGGTGCACACAAAAAAAACAACGCAGCGATGATCATCAGACTCGGCAGACTGACTCCTGGATACTTCCGTCTTTTGCAGGTGTGTATTTAATCAAACCTTTTGAACTTTTGTTGAATGTGAACCATTTTTGGGTTGCTTATTGAAATCTGGAGCCAAATGTTCCTCTGTCTATTGAGATGAAAGAGTTCATTGTGCTGTTGAAAGCGTACTGTAGTGTTTCAGAACGCAAATCTTCCTTCGAACTCATTATTTAGACAAAGCAAACATAGACTCGACGTCAACATTTGACATTTTGGTGTCTGCATCAAATTGAATAAGCAAAAATGATTATTATATGCATGGAAAGCATGTTCAATACTGGTAAATTGTGCTTTAATTTTTAGCGTACAAAAATAATGTTGTAAAATATAGTAAATGCTATAGTGTTTCCGAGCTATAGTATAGTAAAGTACTTGAATTAATCCATTGTGGTAAATTTAATTGTCCTAAAAAAATCCCTGCCTAACGTCTAAATTAATCAATGAAAAATTAATAAATAAATTAAAATTCAAAATTAAGTTAAAAAAAAAAAAAAAAAAAAAAAAAAAAAAAAAAATATATATATATATATATATATATATATATATATATATATATATATATATATATATATATATATATATATATATATATATATATATATATATAAATAATTAAAAAACAAACAAACACATAAATATATAAATAAAAAAGATAAATGACAAATTAATATTAAGTAAACAAATAAATAAATAAATAAAGATAAATGAATAAATTAAATTACAAACAAAAAAATAAATAAACAATATTGAATTAATAAATAAAAATAAATGCAAAATAAGTAAAAGGTAAATAAAATAAAAAAACAATCAAATAAATCATTAAATAAATACAAAATAAATAAACATAAATAAATAAAAAAAACAAGCAAATAAATAAACAATATTGAATACATAAATGAAAAAAGATGAATGAATTAAATGAAAAAACAAACAAACAATTTGTCTGCGTCAAATTGAATAAACAAAAATTATTATGATATGCATGGAAAGCATGTTCAATACTGTTAAATTGTGCTTTAATACTTGCATGGAAAAATAATGTTGTAAAACATAGTAAATGCTTTAGTGTTTCTGAACTATACTATAGTAAAGTACTTGAATTAATCCATTGTGGTAATTTAATTGTGCTAAAAAAAATCCCTGCCTAACGTCTCAATTAATTAAAAATAAATCATAAATAAATAAATAATTTTAAATAAATGCAAAATAAAGTAAAAAAGATAAATAAATAAACAATTAAAAAACAAACAAACAAATAAATAGTATTTATTTGTCATTTATTTTTATTTATTCAATATTAAGTAAAAAACAAATAAACAAGTAGAAAATAAATAAAGATAAATGAATAAATAAAATTAAAAACAAACAAATAAATCAATAATATTGAATAAATAAATAAAAAATGACAAATAAATACTAAGTAAACAAACAAACAAATACCTAAATGAATACAAAATAAATAAACACAAATAAATTCATAAAAATAAAAAAAACTAACAAATAAATAAACAATATTGAATAAATAAATAAAAATAAATGTAAAATAAGTAAAAGGTAAATAAAAAACAAACAAACAAATAAATAAATAATATTGAATAAATAAATAAAAATAAATGACAAATAAATACTAAGTAAACAAACAAACAAATAACTAAATAAATACAAAATAAATAAACACAAAAAAATTCATAAAAATTTAAAAAATAAATAAATAAATAAACAATATTGGATAAATAAAAATAAATGCAAAATAAGTAAAAGGTAAATAAAAAAACAAACAAATAAATAAATAATATTGAATAAATAAATAAAAATAAATGACAAATAAATACTAAGTAAACAAACAAACAAATAACTAAATAAATAAATACAAAATAAATAAACACAAATAAATTTATAAAAAAAAAAAACAAATAAATAAACAATATTGAATAAATAAATGAAAAAAGATAATTAAATAAAATTAAAAAAATTAACAATTTGTCTGCGTCAAATTAATTAAACAAAAATTATTATGATATGCATGGAAAGCATGTTCAATACTGTTAAATTGTGCTTTAATACTTGCATGGAAAAAGTAATGTAGTAAACCTATAGTAAATGCTATAGTGTATAGTAAATTATATAGTAAAGTGCTTTAATGAATCAGTAGTTGTAATTATATAGTTGGTGGTAATACAACTACATTAACTTTAAACCATTGACTAGTTTTCTAAAACTATAGGGTATATTTAATACTTCAATACACCACAGTCTACTGTAGTAAAAATTAAAGTATACTAGGGCTGCACAATATATAGTTTCAGCATTAATACTGCAATGTGTGCATCCGCAATAGTCACATCGCAAGATATGCAATGTTGAGTCTGAATGACCAGGAGCTATGAGCAAAAACACATGAGATTTGTGGAGTCACTGCAGAGTTTAAGCAAAATAGAATGACTATATAAGCATTTTAATAGTGCATACAGTTTAATAAAGAGGAATATTATTAAGGTATTTATATGATGAAGACTTTGCAGTGTTATTTAACATTTTATTGTTTAATTTCTGTACCTGAGCACCGTTCAACTCTCCCCAGAAAACCATAAAGCATTGTTTATTTCACTTTAATATTTGCTCCATTGTGTTGATGAGTGTATATAATAAATTACATAAAACGATATTTATATTTCGCTCCCCTACAAAACCATCCCAGTCAATCTAAATTAATCAAGTAGAGCTATTTCACATCTGGTGGATGTGAATTTTTATATTGAAATGTATAATACAGAGAAAAAATATCACATTATGAAATTTTTCCAATAATATCACGCACCCCTAAAGTATACTACAGTATTTATTACAGCTGATCAGTTCACTGTAGTTGATACTTTACAGTATTATGTAGGAGTCATTGAAAAGAGTTGTAAATGCTATAACATATGCAGTATAATACACTTTAGCATGACTTAAAAAAACACTATAGTATTTATCTGAGTATGTATTTGTTGTTTATTTTGCTATATTTGTTTATACATTTAAAAAAAATATTTGATCTGATGTTGATGTTTTTTTTATTCTTGTTTGCGCTTTGTGTTGTGTGTATGAAGGAAAAGTGTTATACAAATACATTTTTTATTATTATTGTTATTATTATTATTATTATTATTATTAGGGACCGAGCACCAATGTAACGTTGGTCCTATTGGAATTGCTCCGTTTATTATTATTATTATTATTAAAAAATGTGCAAATAAAAGGTTTATCAAAATGTATCAAATGTGCAAAAAAAAAGATTCATTGACATTTCGCATAACAGACGTATTCGTGTAAAATTGAAAGCAACACTTGTTGAGACTTACTCTACTTATTATAAGATATAAAAGGGATCATACTACACACATTTCATTGTAGTTTGAATTATGTACAAATATAAGCTGACAAATCAGAGAAATTTTCATCTAAATTGTCTAAAAAGAGATTTTTTGGTAAATAAATTGATACTTTAAATGTATGACCGTCTTTTTGATGGACACATTCTAATGCATGTAGAAACATTTATATGTTTATTTATTTTTATTTACTTTTCATTTTTTACATTTATATTTATTTTTTATTTACATTTATTTATTTGCTATTATTTACACCCACAATTTATTTTTATCTGTTTTGTTTGTTTTATTTATTTAATAATTATTTTTCATTTATTTATTTATTTATTTATTTTATTAAAAAGGTTTCATTTAATTAATTTATTTAAATTTTATTTGTTTATTATCATCGTTTTATTTTTTACATTTTTAAAAATGTATTTATTTAAAACAATTTTTGTATTTATTTTAGATTTATATTTTTTATTTATTTAAAAATAAAAATACATTTATAAAAAATAAATATAGTGGTTTCATTGCTATGGCTCATTTACATGTCACAAAATGTAAAAAAAAATGTATTTTTATTGATTTATTACATTTTTATTTGTTATCATAATAGTTTTTTTTTTTTTTTTTTACATTTTTAGAAATGTATGTATTTATTTAACTTTTTTTGTATTTGTTTTAGATTTTTATTTATTTTTTTATTTATTTAAATATAAAAATAAATGTATAAAAATAAATAAATATAGTTGTTTCATTGCTATGGCTCATTCACATCACAAAATGTAGTTTGTATTTGTATTTATTTATGTAGTTAATTTTTATTTGTTTATTATCATTATTGTTTTTTATTGTTGTTTATTTTACATTTTAAAAAAGTATTTAACTATTTTTGTATTTAATTTATATTTAATTTATTTTATTTTATTTATTAAAGATATTTTTAAATGTGTGTATTTTTTATTTTTGCTTTTTATTTGTTTTACAAATTTAGTAAGTATTGCATTGGTATTGGGGTGTAGGAATATTTCTAATTTATTATTATTATTATTATCATCATCATCATCATCGTTGCGTCTCCATTGGTCAGCATTAATCATTATCAACCTACTTTATCCAATAGACATTGTTTATTCCACTGCATATGAAGATTGAGCAATCTGAGCTTACTTTTAACTACTATCAAACTATTTCAAGCCAATAACTGGAAAATATGTACATTTAAAAAAATTATTTTTAAAATTTATTGTAAATAATTTTTGTATTTATATTTATTTAAAAATAAATTCATAAAAACAAATAAATAAAGTGAATTCTTTGCTACGGCTCATTCACATGTCACAAAATGTAATTTGTATTTTTATTTATGTGTTTAGTATTTGTTGTTTTTTTTTTACATTTGTAAGTATTTATTTATTTAAATTTACTGTATTTTATTCATTTTTAGTTATATTTATTTAAAAATAAAAATAAATTTATAAAAATAAATAATTACAAAATGTATTTTTTAATTAATTTATTTAATAAATGCATGCAGCACACAAAAAATGACGTTTGCTGATTGTTCAAACTACTTGTATTAAATAAGCCAAAACAACACAATTCTTTTTTTTTTTTTCTTCTTATGTTCAATCTACTTGCATTTGTAAAAACTACTAAGTTAACTTAATTCCTTCATGTTGTCCCCACACAAATCGATTGCATGGAACCCAGCAATTTTTATTGCGACACTGGCATAATGGCTTTTACCCAGAGAAAGTAATGCTATAGTTGGTTTAAGAGGTGTGAATGTCCAGCGAAGAGCTCAGACTGGTGCCAGAGAGGCTTTTCCCCACTGCATTCCTCACAGCTAAAAGCAACTGAACTCTAATTATATGAACAATGTGCATGGGGAGCTGAATGAAGGCTGCGTGCATGTGGGAAATACCAGTTCAAATTCGTCCCTCATGAGCTCCGTGTAATTCTCAGCACTTCATCAAAATAGCATGAAAGCCGCAGGGGGGAATGGTGGTAAACAAGTTAATATCTTGATTCATTTTAGATGAACTGTTTTGGAATGTTATCAGTTGATTCAGTCTTGAGTCACAAATATATTAATTAATGCATTGGCATTGGGGTGTAGGAATATTTCTGATTTGTTTGTTTGTTTTCCATTGCATCATTATTGGTCAGCATTAATCATTATCAACCTACTTTATCCCCATAGACATCTACATCATTGTTTATTGTACTGCATATGAAGATTGAACAATCTGAGCTTACTTTTAACTACCATGAAACTCTATTTCAAGCTTATAACGAGAAAATATTTACATTAGATTAAAATGGACATTAGAGATCATTCTGCAGCTTCAGTTTGATTTATCATTCAATTCAGTGCTTCACAAAAAAATCTAGTTTTTTCCCCCCTTCGTTTTAATTGTCCTAAAATATCCCTGCCTAATGTCTGAAATAATAAAAAATAAATAAATGAAAAAAAAAAATTGAAAATAAAATAAAAAAATAAAGATAAATAATAAATAAACAAATTAATAATAATAATAATAATAATAATAAAAACAAAAGAAATAAGTAAATAAATGATAAACGAATAAAAATACAAAGTCAATGAATGAAAAAGATATATAACAAAAATAAACAAATAAATAAATAATAATGAATAAACAAGTAAAAAGAAATAAATAATTATATTATTTTTATTATTATTAAAAATAATAATAATAAATTAATAACGATAAATATTAAACAAATAAAAATACAAAATAAATAAATGAAAAAGATAAATGATAAATTACAAAAAATAAATAAATAAATAAACAAATAAATAATGATAGATAAATAAATAAACAGGTAAAAATAAATACAAAATAAATAAATGATTAGTAATAATAATAGTATTAATAATGATGATGATGATGATGATGATGATGATAATAATAATAATAATAATAATAATAATAATAATAATAATAATAATAAATACAAAACAAATAAAGTAATGATAAATAAACAAACAAACAAATAAAAAATGCTAAATAATTTAAAAAGATAAATAATAACATAATAATGAATAAATAAACAAGTAAAAATAAATATGAAATAAATGAATAATAATAATAATAATAATAATAATAAATACAAAATAAATAAAAATAAATGATAAATAATAAATAAATAACAATAAAAAAATAAACAAACGAATAAATAAACAAGTAAAAATAAATACAAAATAAATAAATGATTAATAATAATAATAATAATAATAAAATACACAATTGATAAATAAACATTAAAAATACAAAAATAAATGAAAAATATAAATAACAAAAAATAAATTAAAAACAAATAAATAATAATGAATAAATTTTAAATAGTAAAAATAAATACAAAATAAATAAATAATAAATAATAAATTAACAAATAAATAGATATATAGATAGATAGATAAATAATAATAAATTAACAAAAAATAAATAAACATACACACACATAATAAAACAATGCAATACATTATATTGATCATCAAGAATACCAACTTCTTTTAAATGCAGTTGAATGTCGTGCAAGGCTCAATATTCATTAAGCACTTAATGATTTAAATCTTAAGCAGATTTATCCTCTTACTATTCTTAGACGCTTCTAAACCCGCTTGCTTTAATTATTATTGCACAGACACTTGTTAAACCGTCTTAACACTTGTCAGCTTCTTGAGATTTGTGGTGGTTGTGCATGAGTTTATGAGTCATTTGTTTGACTCTTTTATCCGCTTATGCTGTCATAATGCTGCATATCCAGTTGTGTTTGTAATTTAATTAAAATGACACCATGTTCTAGCTTTTGGGCCCTCAGGCAGGGGTGCCACCTCTACCACAAAAATATGATGCTGTTAAATTTAATATTGACATCTTGAAGTATTAAGATTGTAAAGTAGTACATGAGTCAGTCCAAAACTCATTCATTCTTTTTTTTTTTTGGCTTAGTCCTTTATTCTTCAGGAGTCGCCACAGCGTAATAAACCGCCAACTTATCCAGCATATGTTTTTACGCAGCAGATGCCCTTCCAGCTGCAACCCATCACTGGGAAACACCCATACACTCCCATTCACTACAGCCAATTTAGCTTACCCAATTCACCTATAGCGCATGTGTTTGGACTGTGGGGGAAACCGGAGCACCCGGAGGAAACCCACGCCAACACAGGGAGAACATGCAAACTCCACACAGAAACGCTAAACTGGCCCAGCCAGGACTCGAACCAGCGAAGTTCTTGCTGCAAGGCGACAGCGCTAACCACTGAGCCACAGTGGTGCCCGCATGCAATTATATATTTTTAAATAAAACCTAATGTGGCTTTAATGCATGTTGCCATTGAGTCTTTTATGGCCGTCATATGTTTTTGATTGCAAACAGGCAGCGTAATGTTCCTCTCCTGCTATCGGAACATCACTTTATAGGCTATAAATATTTAATGATTTCATTTAACCCACATGCACAACATTGTGGTTTTTAAAAGGAACACAGAGTGTTGCACAAAATTCAATTGCATTTACAAGAAGCTGGAATTACTGTTGATCTTGGATATGAAATTCAATGTACTATTAATGTTGTGTGCGTGTTTTTTTTCTTTGTAAATACATTTTTTATATCTTTTTTTTTATTTTTATTAAAATGTGTATTTTAATTATTTTACCATTTATTTAGTAAGTTTTTTTTATTTTGTAATATTTTTTTGTAATAATATTGTTATTTTATATTTGCTTATTTTATTTCTTTTTTTATATCTTAATTTGTATTTTTATTTTAATTTAAATTCTAAAAATAAATTAATTTATTTAAACATATTTTTTTTTTGCTTTTTCATTTGTTTATTAATTCTATTTGTTTATTTTTTAATATAAATTTTTTAAACTTTTATTTGTTTATTCATTTATTTATTTGTTTATTTTTTGTTTATTTATTTGCTTTTTTTTAACAAATATTTTGTTATTTTAATTTATTTAATTTACATTTTTTTAAATTAATTTGTTTTTTTTATTTGATTAATTTTATTTATTTTTTATATCTTAATTTGTATTTTCTTGTTTTAATTTATTTTTTACCATTTAATTTTTATTTAAAAGATTTTTGTACTTTTTACTTGTTATTAATTTTTCATTTGTTTATTGATTCAATTTTTTTTTAATTGTAATTTTTTTTATTTGTTTATTTGCTTTTTTAAAAGTATTTTATTTTCATTATTTAAAAACATATATTCATTTTATTGTAGTTTTTTGTTTGCTTATTTTACTTTGTTAATTTTTTTTACATTTTATTTAATTTTTATTTTAACATTTTTTTTTACTTTTAAACTTTTTTTATTTAAGTTTTCATTTGTTTATTTATTTTTTATTTGTTTATTGGTTCTATTTGTTTTTATTTGTTTAAAAATTTTAGATGTATTTTACTCTATAAATTTTTATTTGCTTATTTTATTAATTAATTTTATTAATTTATTATTATTATTATTACTATTATTGTTACTATTGTTGTTGTATTTTTTATTTTTTTTAATATGTATTTATTTTTCCATCTGTTTTCAGCGGCAGGTAGCAGGAGAAGTCCAGGCCCCGGTGCGTGACCGCTCCGTCAACCAGATCGCCATGATGCTGGCCATCATGGGTCTCAGTCTCTCCTACTACAGCGCCAAACAGATGACGGAGAAAGTTCGCCATGAGCCTGCAATATGAAGATACACACAAACACACTCCGAAATGACACGGAGAGACACCCAAGCCAAACTGAATATGCAATTTCAGACTCTGTCACAGTTTCTGGATCTAAAATCACAGCACCGGGTTTCTGCTTCAGGATTCTCTTGCTTTAGTTTAGCTCTCAGTGGGGTTTCTGGAGGGGAAATCTTGTGGCTTGAGTTTCGATAGTTGATATTGTACATGCACCAGAGTCTCAGTTACTCAAGTTGTAGGCTTTTCTCAGTGCGTGAGTAAATATGGAGAAAATCTCTGAGCCATAATGTGTTTAAAAGGGAAGGAGCTCTGCGTTTGAGATGTACTATTTGACTATTGAAAGCACAGCCCAATGCACAGTGGTGGTTTTAGTTGTGATATGCAATTGAGGAACGTCTCTGAGGTTTTCAATACTACTCTTTGTGTTAGACACTTTATCGTTGGAGGACCTTGTATTTTCATTATGATTTCATATCATCTCGTCTGAGTGACTCCCAACACTTTAGATGTTAACCGTGTGCAATTGCATGAAGATTTTAGTGAATCTAATGTATGTGTTGTTTTCTAATGCTTTTTTTATTGATAATGTGATGATGCTGATGAATGTATTGTATGATGTTCTGTTTTAAATGATCAAATAAAGCTGTGAATTTTTTTTTCGAACACGATTAAGTTGTGACTTAAGTCTCTGATTTTGCCTGAATCATGGGTGGTGATTAAAATGGCATTTCTGCTGAGTCGAGATGTACACCGAAACCGTTTTAAAGGTTGTGCTGTCAACACATGCGTGCTGCTGAACAGGAAGTGGGCAAAGCCTCAGGCATCAACTTCCTCTTTCTGCACGCAATATTTGTCTGCCAGCCTGCCGGCTTCATGTCTGACCCATCTACACTGTAAAAACTCTGGTTTCCCATTGTGTGTCCCATCACAAATCAATTAAGTTAACTTGTAACATTTTTACACATTTAAGAGAATTGAACATAGTTAAGTTGCCCCAAAATACCATCATTTTAAATAAGCAGTTTAAACAAGCAGCAAAAATAACATTTTGAGTGTGCTAAATTCAACAGATGCCAATAAAACCCAACAGCAGGACATTGTAACATCCTAATACACTCACCGGCCACTTTATTAGGTACACCTGTCCAACTGCTCGTTAATGCAAACTTCTAATCAGCCAATTACATGGCACCAACTCAGTGCATTTAGGCACGAAGACATGTGCTGCGTCCCAATCCGCATACTATCCGTCCAAAATAATATGTGAAAATAGAATTAGTATGTCCCAAATCGTAGTATGTTGAAAAGAGTATGTCAAAAATTCCCGGATGGTTTACTATTTCCGGTCAAAATTTTAAGTGTAGAAGCGTCCGTACATTGCGCGTTGGACGTGAATTCGATTAGAACTACAAAACGCGGGTGAAAAGTGTAAACAAACTACAAACATGATGGACGCGCAAGACCAACCGTCAAGCAGAGAGGCTTCAGTAATGACTGTTAGTTAATATCTAGCCCACTGGAGAATATTTAAATAGCGTTGTCTGTGTTATATTTCATCTGCAACAACAATACTGAACTTGTATAAAGACGTGTTTGGACATTACCGTCTGAATGCAGAATTATCCAAAGACCTGAGGAGATTTCTCTGCATGAAAGACTCGTGAATGGGAGATTATCCTGCTGCTGCTTCTCCAATAAGGTAGGAAATTAAATACGACAGAAATGTGGATGATTGACAGGGCTCTTAACTAAGCAACACATCGATCTGTGTTACGAGGCAGTAGTATGTCCCAAAGCTTGCATTCTGTTACACACTCAAAAGTATATATTTTTCCTCCACAAAAAAAGTACATACTTTTAGGTCGTAGTATAAGTATGCGAATTGGGACGCAGCAATGGGCTGTTTCTCAATATGCGTCCTCGTGTACCATCATCATCAGCTGCCAAAGTTCAGTTCCAGTACTCAAGACCGCAAAAACAGAGGATGCGTGAAACTTCCCGGATGTGTTCTTAATTTTGAGGACGCACCGATGCAGACTTGAGCACCGCTCTAGAAGTCCCAGAAGTTATTGCGACTGGAGGTGGGAAGCGCAGCATTTTATTTCGATTTAATATTAAAGTTCAGAGATAATATAACTTATTTACCTCAGGAGTTTCCCTAAATGAAACGCTGCGGCCCTCCAGGATCTGGATTTGACACCTGTACTTTAAACAATTGTGTAAACCCAGTGGCGATCTTTTTGAGCAAGATGCTAATGGTCTAATCCAATTCAATGATCTATGCTAAGCTAAGCTAAAAGCGTTGGAAATCAGCTAAATGGATTCATAAATGGTAAATCTTAACTGTTTATGTCTAAAGATGTTGTTAAATGAGCCTATTCTTTTTTTTAAAAGTCTTCCTTTAAACACTTCTGTAAACCCAGTGGCGATCTTTTTGAGCGAGATGCTAATGGTCTAATCAGAATCAATGATCTATGCTAAGCTAAAAGTGCTGGAAATCAGCTAAATGGATTCAAAAATGATAAATCTAAACTGTTTACCTCTAAGAAAGTTGCAAATCTGAGCCTAGTCTTTTAAATAAGTCATCCTTTAAACCACAGGTGTCAAACTCAGTTCCTGAAGGGCTGCAGCTCTGCACAGTTTAGCTTGAACCCTCATTAAACACACCTGATTAAACTAATTAAGTCCTTCAGGCTTGTTTGAAACCTACAGGTAAGTGTGTTAAAGCAGGTTAGCAACTAAACTGTGCAGAGCTGCGGCCCTCCAGGATCTGGATTTGACACCTGTGCTTTAAACAACTGTGTAAACCCAGTGGCGATCTTTTTGAGCAAGATGCTAATGGTCTAATCCAATTCAATGATCTATGCTAAGCTAAGCTAAAAGTGCTGGAAGTTAGCTAAATGGATTTAAATATGGCAAATCTCAACTATTTACCTCTAAAATGTTGTTAAATGAGCATATTCTTTTTTTAAAAAGTCATCTTTTAAACACTTGTGCAAACTCAGTGGCCATCTAAATGGGCACCGAAATGAGTCTGTATTTAGTTTCCATTATTTTGCCATGCATCATTACAAGCAGTCTGTCTGGAAGGGAAAGCGGATGTGTTGGCTGGTGTCTGCATGGATGCTCCGGCAGATGTGATATCTTCTGACGGGTCGAGGCCGCATTGCGTGACACGTGTTTTTCAGCCTATCACCTTTAGCTCCTCCTTTAGGCTCTGCTCTGTGATCACTAGGCAAAACTGCCCCTAAAATACTGCCATGCTGGTTTAGGACGTGAACTTTAAAACGCTTGTCCCATTGGCTACCGCCTGATGCATCATTGATGTCGTCGCAGATGCAGAAACAAAGGGACAGGATCACGTTGGGGGCAGCGTTAATACACATGGTTGCTTTTTAAAAACACTCAAAAAGAGATGCATAAAGATATGATTGCATATGCAGGCTTTCTCTCTTTGATGTTTTGATGATGGCCTATAAAATTGGGAAAGATAGATTGAGATTTAAATATTAATACTGTGTATATGAATGTTTTGTCTTGTTTTGTTTTAATACTGTATGTGAAGGACTCATGTTTGTTGCTCATGTAAATTTCAATCATACTGTATGTAGATTTCAAGTTGATTTTATTATTTTATGTAATTGATTACAGCAAGGGGAAAATTATGCTAAATGCAAACAAATAAATAAAATTAATCATTAAATTGTGCATAGTCATATATATAGGTATACCACTTTATTAGGTACACCTGTCCAACTGCTTGTTAACGCAAATTTCTAATCAGCCAATCACATGGTAATTTAAGTGACTTTGAATGTGGCATGGTTGTTGGTGCCAGACGGGCTGGTCTGAGTATTTCAGAAACTGCTGATCTAGTGGGATTTTTACACACAACCATCTCTAGGGTTTACAGAGAATGGTCAGAAAAAGAGAGAAAATATCCAGTGAGCGGCAGTTCTGTGGGCGCAAATGCCTTGTTGATGCCAGAGATCAGAGGAGAATGGCCTCTTCCAGCAGGATAACGCACCATGTCATAAAGCGTGAATCATCTCAGACTGGTTTCTTGAACATGACAATGAGTTCACTGTACTCAAATGGCCTCCACAGTCACCATAACTCAATCCAGTAGAGCACCTTTGGGATGTGGTGGAACGGGAGATTCGAATCATGGGTGTGCAGCCGACAAATCTGCAGCAACTGTGAGATGCTGTCATGTCAATATGGAGCAAAATCTCTGAGGAATATTTCCAGTACCTTGTTGAATCTATGCCACGGAGGATTAAGGAAGTTCTGAAGGCAAAAGAGGGTCCAACCCGGTACTAATAAGGTGTACCTAATAAAGTGGCCAGTGAGTGTATATATATATATATGTGTGTGTGTGTGTGTGTGTGTGCGCAAGTGTTTGTTTTTATTCCTCAAAGATATTTTAAATTAACAAAATGCGACAGTAAAGACAAATGCAATGTTACAAATAATTCTATTTATTGATTTATTCTTTTCTGAAATCCTGCTTTTCCTTAAAATTGATAATCATAAATGTTTCTTGATCATGAAATCATGAAATGTGGCTCTCACAGCAATGAAATTGATTTAAAGGGGACCAATTATGCAAAAATCACTTTTATAAGGGGTGTAAAACACAGTTGTGTGGCAACAGTTAGTGAATATAAGCAGTTAATAATTATTTTTTATGATCACACTTGATTAAAACTGTCAGCAGAAACACTTTGATTGACATTCTCCTTTAATACGTGTCATCAGAGGGGGAAAGCCCCGCCCACTAGTGACCATCTCTCCCTCATTAGCATAAGACTTACAGGTAAGTCTTGTTTTTGAATCTGCCACTATGCTGACACATAGGTAATTGTAGCTCCGCCCTCTATTGAAAAGAGCACAATCTCATTTGAATTTAAAGCGACAGTCACCAAAATGACACAATTATAGGATCAAAGCCTAAAGGGTCAGTTTCAAAGAGTTATAAAACATTACTTGTGTGGTATTTTAAGCTGAAACCTCACACACACACACACACACACACACACTCTAGAGACATCATTTTACGTCTTGTAAAATGGGACATAATAGGTCTCCTTTAAGTCAAACTTGGTGTAAAACAAGGTCTTAAATCATAAGTGGTCCACTATTTCAGACACACATGAATGTTTTCAACTGTTCTCATGCACACACACACACTGACTGTGGTTTTCATGTGCTGGTCAGCCTCGTGTCTGTCGCTGATGTCCACCGGCGTCAGTGTTTTGACTGCAGTCTGATTCTCTGTCTGAGATCAGTGTGTGTGTGTGTGTGTCCTGCAGCATCTCTGTGTTTTTTGCCCTGTCAGACGCTCCTCATGCTATTCTGTAATCTGTCATCATCACTACAGTGCTGCTGTAAAATGCAGCATTTAAAGGGAGAGTTCATCTAAAAATTAAGACGTAGTCAGTCTCAAGTGGTTATAAACCTTTATAAGTTTCTTTCTTCTGTTACCATTAAGTAGGAAAAAAACAGTTCGAGTCCCGGCTGGGTCAGTTGCCATTTCTGTGTGGAGCTTGCATGTTCTCCCCATGTTGGTGTGGGTTTCCTTTGGGTGCTCCGGTTTCCCCCACAGTCCAAACACATGCGCTATAGGTGAATTGGGTAAGCTAAATTGGCCATAGTGAAAGAGTGTGTATGTGAATGAGTGTGTATGGGTGTTTCCCAGTACTGGGTTACAGCTGTAAGGGCATCCGCTGTGTAAAACATATGCTTGATAAGTTGGCGGTTCATTCTGGCCAGACTTTAGTTCGAGCAGAAACACATTCCTGGCCATAGATGTGCTATTTTGAGAATTGCAGCTTTGGGAAGATTATATATAGAGTTTGAGCCCAGTTACAAAACAGAGAAGCTGAAATGATGACTCAGGAAAATGAGAGAGAAGACCACAACGTAATCTTGTCATTATCATATCTTCTTCAGCTTAATTTAATCTTGTAAATATTGTAAGTTATTGCCATCTGTTTGCACATTCTGTTCTGGATATTCATCTAATGAAGTGAGAAGGAAATTCATTTTATATTCGGTTTGTAATTATATATGTGGCCCTGGAGCACAAAACATGGTGGTTTTGTGCTCCAGGGTCACATACAGTATATAATTACAAACCGAATATAAAATCCTATAAAGTCCTACACTGAAAAAATTGTTCATTGGATTCACGTTTCATTTCTTTTTGTAAGGTATAAGTCAGGGGTGTCCAAAGTCGGTTCTGGAGGGCAGGTGTCCTGCAAAGTTTAGTTCCAACCCCAATCAGACACACCTGGGCTAGCTAATCAAGCTCGTACTAGGTTTTCTAGAAACATCCTTGCAGGTGTGTTGAGGCAAGTTGGAGCTAAAATCTGCAGGACACCAACCCTCCAGGACTGAGTTTGGACACCCCTGGTATAAGTGGTTGCAAACAATTTATATGGGCTGACTGTAAACTATTTTTTTTTAGTAATGTTTAACTTAGTTTGTTTGAATTAAGTCCATATAAACTGTTTGCAACCACTTAACCTCCGGGCCCGAGTGTCCACATACGTGGACAGCACATCTTTAGCTCTTAAGTGGCTATTTAAAATACTTTGAATGTTTTATATTTGTTACAGGCAACGCAGTGGCGCAGTAGGTAGTGCTGTTGCCTTACAGCAAGAACATCGCTGGGTCGCAGGTTCGAACCTCAGCTGGGCTGGGTCAGTTGCCGTTTCTGTGTGGAGTTTGCATGTTCTCCCTGCGCTTGCGTGGGTTTCCTCCGGGTGCTCCGGTTTCCCCCACAGTCCAAAGACATGCAGTACAGGTGAATTGGGTAAGCTAAATTGTCCGTAGTGTATGAGTGTGAATGTGTGCGTGGAAGTTCCCAGAGATGGGTTGCGGCTGGAAGGGCATCCGCTGCGTAAAATTGTGCTGGATAAGTTGGTGGTTCATTCCGCTGTGGCGACCCCGCAAGGGACAAAGCCGACAAGAAAATGAATGAATATTTGTTACAGACATACAGTGTCATCCTGCAACTGTTTTGCAGCATATGAAATGTCCCAAACCCTGTTTTTAACTGTCAAAAATGGGAAAAAAAATGTTGTTTTTACTCTCTGATAGTCAAAGTTAGTTTGTGTACTAGCTCTGTTGCTTGGAATGTTTTACCTACGATTTTTAAAGAGATTCAAATTGAGAGTGTTTTTAGAAGGGAAATTAAAAAGTGGTTGTTTTACAGTTGAAATTGAGGATTTTGTGGTGCCGAGTTGCTGAGCTGATGATGTTTGCACTCCATTTATGATTTGCTCGTTCATTTTTAAGAATATCGAGAACCACAATGGAAATAAGCCTGTGGCTTTTTTGTGTATTTTATCCTCGACAGTTTTTAAATATGTATGAATTAGTCTAATTGGACTTGTTTGTATATTTTTTGTTAAAATTGTCAAATAAAATCAATCAATCAATCAATCAATCAAAGCAAGTAAAAAAATTTTTTAATATCCACTGTGGTGACCCCTGATTAATTAAGGTACTAAGCCGAAGAAAAAACTAAAATAACCTAAAAAAACAAATGATTATTATGTATTATAAACGTAAAATTATTTAATCATTAAATATAAATTATAATTCTAAAAATTATTATCATTTACACATTCATTCATTTTCTTTTCGACTTAGTCCCTTTATTAATCTGGGGTCACCACAGCGGAATGAACTTATTCAACTTATTCAGCCAACTTATTCAGCATATGTTTTACACAGCGAATGCCCTTCCAGCTGGAACCCATCACTGGGAAACATCCATACACTCTCACATGCACACACATACGCTACGGACAATTTTAGCTTACCCAATTCACCTATAGCGCATGTCTTTGAACTTGTGGGGGAAACCAGAGCACCCAAAGTAAACCTACACCAACACGGGGAGAACATGCAAACTTCAGACAGAAATGGCAACTGACCCAGCTGGGACTCGAAGCAGTGACCTTCTTGCTGTGAGGTGATTGTGCTACCCACTGCGCCACCGTGACACCCCAAAATTGTTATCATTATTCTCAATAATATCTTACATTATGTATAATTTGTCCTTTTTGTTAGTTATTTTTAAATTTAATAAATAGTGTGGGTTTGTAAAAAATTAATAAATTATTTTATTACTGGTTTTGTTGTCCAGAGTCACATATAATATCTCATTTAAAATAACAAATCACTTCAGTTACAGGGCATATTTGTTGTTTTTGGTTTTGCAAAAGAAAATATAAAGTACACACAGTACTATGGATGAAGTATGTCTTTGTCAAAGGTTCATTTGAGTGCACTTGACGTGCCAGACACGTTTGTTAAATGTGAACATCTTTTCCCTGAGGCAACATGACATCAGCATGAATTTAACCACACAATGCATGTTTCAATGAAGGACTGAAAGCTTGATTCAGGTGCAAATTTCTGATCAGAAACGTGCAATTCTTGGAAAAATCATATCAATGAGATTTAAAGTCATAAATATCACACAGCAAACTTAATTATGAGATAAAAATCCAACTTGTAACATGAATTAAATATTTAAAAAAAACTTGGGTGACACGGTGGCTCAGAATAAATGAATGAATGAATTCCCCAACTGCTGTTTTACTTTTGCCATGAGAACAGTACATAACATTTTACTGGTTATTTAGCAAGATACTAATATTCAGCTTAAAGTGCATTTAAATTCTTAATTAGGCAAGTCATTGGACAAATTGGTTTGTTCTGTAAACAACAAGAAAAAAAATCTTAAGGGGGCTAATGATATTGAGTTATTAGTCATTCATTTTCATTTTGTAACAAGGGATGTGACATTGACAACAGGGTTTGGATCCAAATGCAGGTTTATTGGCAAGGTCAGGTAAGCAGTGGTCAATACAGGGGCAAACAGATGTATATGGGCAATCCAGAGTCATAGTCGTAATAGCAGGCAGATGGTCACAAGGCAGGCAACAACACAGGATTAACAGACAGACAGACAGACAGACAGACAGACAGACAGACAAAGATCAAAACCAGGCAAACCAAGACAAAGGAAACGTGTTGAAATGTCACAGTAAACAAGACTCAGCAACAACAGAGTGTTAGTGCGCTGTATTTATGTGTGTGCAATCAGTCCTTGAGCAGCATCAGCTTTGTGTTTGTAATCAGTCAGGATCAGGAACATGTGTGTGTGAGCGGAGTGCCTGTATGGAGTTGTAGTCCATGACATGGTGGATTTGTAGTCCATTAGTGAACTGTGTGTCTGCACAGGCTGGATCGCTGGTGATCGTGACACTTTTCAGCTTAGTCCCTTTATTAATCTGGGGTTGCCACAGCGGAATGAACCGCCAACTTATCCAGCATATGTTTTTTGCAGCGGATGCCCTTCCAGCTGCAACCCATCTCTGGGAAACGTCCATACATACTCATTCACACACATAAAGTTGAAGTCAGAATTATTAGTCCCCTGTTTATTTTTTCCCCAATTTCTGTTTAACGGAGAGCAGATTTCTTCAGCACATTTCTAATCATAATAGTTTTAATAACTCATTTCTAATAACTGATTTATTTTATCTTTGCCATGATGACAGTAAATAATATTTGACTAGATATTTTTCAAGACACTTCTATACAGCTTAAAGTGACATTTAAAGGCTTAACTAGGTTAATTAGGTTAACTAGGCAGGTTAGGTTAATTAGGCAAGTTATTTTATAACGATGGTTTGTTCTGTAGACCATCGAAAAAATACATAGCTTAAAGGGGCTAATAATTTTGACCTTAAAATGGCTTTTAAAAAATTAAAAACTGCTTTTACAGTATTCTAGCCAAAAATAAAACAAATAAGACTTTCTCCAAAAGAAAAAATATTATAAGACATACTGTGAAAATTTCCTTGAAAACATAATTTGGGAAATATTAAAAAAAGAAAAAAAAATTCAAAGGAGTGCTAATAATTCTGACTTAAACTGTACTGTATGGCCAGTTTTGGCATGTCCAATGCAACTATACCCAACGTCTTTGGACCCAGCTGAGGCTCGAACCAGCGACCTTCTTGCTGTGAGGTGAACGTGGTACCCACTGTGCCACCGCGTCACCATTGGGTTATTAAGTTATTTTTAAAAATGTAAAGACTTTCATTCCAGCCAAACTAAAGGAAATAAGACTGCAGAGGAAAAATATAATAGGAAATACTGTGAAAAATCATCCTTGTCCTGTTTAACAGCACTTGGGAAATATAAAAAAAACTAAATACAAATAAAAATTCAGGGGAGGGCTAATCGGTTTCTGTTCACTTTGCTTTATTCTTAATGGGGCGATTTAGTAATTTTGCGGCCTTAAGCAATTCCAGCCATGAGCCCCAAAAGTTCTAAAATACACCTTTTGAACTTAATTTTTTTATTATTAATATTGTTTTGTGGATTTTTCTTATATAATTCGACCTCATTTCCTACATTTTATCTTAATGCAAAATAATAATAACATCTAAAGCACCTTGTAAAACTTTTGAAACGATTTGTTTTCTTAAGATAAATTCACAACTAAATATAATAAATGAAAACTAAATCGTTACTTATTTGACTGCTGGACTGGTCCATGATTGAAGGGAGGGACACTCACTGTACAAAATATGATAGAAAACAATGTTGTATATAATTTATAGTTGAAGTCAGAATTATTAGCCCCCCTTTGAATTCTCTTTTCTTTTTTAAATATTTCCCAAATGATGTTTAACAGAGCAAGGAAATTTTCACAGTATGTCTGATAATATTTTTTCTTCTGGAGAAAGTCTTATTTGTTTTATTTTGGCTAGAATAAAAGCAGTTTTAAATATTTTATTAACCATTTTAAGGTCAAAATTATTAGCCCCTTTAAGCTATATTTGTTTCCGATAGTCTACAGAACAGACCATTGTTATACAATAACTTGCCTAATTATCCTAACCTGCCTAGTTAACCTAATTAACCTAGTTAAGCCTTTAAATGTCACTTTAAGCTGTATAGAAGTGTCTAGAAAAATATCTAGTCAAATATTATTTACTGTCATCATGACAAAGATAAAATAAATCAGTGATTAGAAATGAGTTATTAAAACTATTATGATTAGAAATGTGTTGAAAATATCTGCTCTCTGTTAAACAGAAATCGGGGGAAAAAATAAACAGGGGGGCTAATAATTCAGAGGGGCTAAAAATTCTGACTTCAACTGTAGGTATCATTTATACTTCTAGGTATTTATTTGAGGGCCCTCAGATTTCCTGGGGCCCTATGCGACCGCTTACCTTACTTATTAGTTAAATCCGCCCCTGATTCTTAATGCTCATTATGCATGCAAACATTTTAATATCAAGATGCTAAACTTTATAATTGTTTTTGTCAAATAATAGTTTTATTATTTACAGTTTTACTGAAGACACAGTTTCAGAAACAAATGAATTCTCTGTTTACATATTTTGTCCACATGTAACATAGGTAAAGCAAATAAGAAAAAAATAAATAAATAGATAAACAAAAGGAAAAATAATATGAAAATCATAATAATAAATAATAAAAAAAACCACCCACATAACAAGCAAACTTGTTACAAAGACCTGTTTAAACAACAGAGTATGACAAAGCATATTAAAGACATTACAGAGATGATGCATTATTATATGAGGTTTTTTTTTCAAGGTAACAGATAAAAGGATTTCAAATTTTGTCAAATTGTTCAAGTTTTCTTTTCAAATAGTATCTAATTCGCTCCAAATGTAGCATAGAGGCAATCTCTCCAAGCCACAGTTTACATGTAGGGAATTCCTTTTTTTCCAAAACAGTAGCAGTAGCTTCTTGGCAGTTGTTAAACAGTATGAGAGCAATTTATGTTGTATGTTTGACAACAAATGCGTTTGTTCAGAGAATCCCAGAATTAAAAAGCATTGGATCCGGTTGTAATTGCAACTTCAACACATCAGAAAGCACTTAAAAAATTCCATTCCAATAATTCTGTATATTAGAATAAAAAATAAAACTGTGAGATTGATCCGCATCTGATGAATTACATTTGTCGCAAAGAGGTGAAATATTTTGGAAGATTCTATTAATTTTTTTCTTTGAATAATGTAACCTATGAATTATTTTAAACTGAATAAGACAATGTCTAGAATTAATAGTGTTTATTAAAATCCTCCAAACCTGATTGCCACATTTCTCCCGAAATTTCCACTTTCCTTTCTCCCACTCTTCCTCAAGACATTTTGTAAACTTTATAATTATGTTTGTGGTTTATGTTGGCATCACTCTTTCATCTCACATAATAAAAGAAGAAAAGCAGCCAAACCCTTTTACTGAACCTTTTGATGACTGATATTCTCAAATATAATTATTACAGTGACTTTTATATCAAGATTCTAAGCCTTTATAATTATGTGCATGTGTGATTTTTGTTGGCATCTCTCTTTCATCTCAAATAATAAGGTCATTTCAGCCCAGAAGAACCCTTTCACTGAACCTTGAATGCAGTTTTTTTTATTGCAATTTTAGAACACAGAACATACAAGGGCAATAACAACATTATATTGACATCAAAATATATACAATATCCTCCTGAGACCCAAATACATTTTTTTTCTTTTTTTGTTGTTTTTTCTGTGATTTCCTACATCCTTTGTGTTAAAAACATTCTACAATTTAGAGTTTTTACGTTTTGTTTTTATTTTTAATTTTACAGCATGTCCACTGTAGTGGACCACAGGACCATTTTAGTTCGAAACGACAACAAAACTGTACAGGATATTCAATTCACCTTTATTTGTATAGCGGTTAAACAATGTATATTGTGTCAAAGCAGCTTCACATAGAAGATTATAGTAAATTGAAACAGTGTCAGTTCAATTTTCAGAGTTTAAGTTCAGCTCAGTTCAGTTTAGCTCAGTTCAGTGTGGGGTAAAATTCACTACTGAGAGTCCAAACTCTGAAGAGCAATTCCATCGATGCGCAGCTGTATGGCTGTAAAGGGATATTAATCCAATATTAATGTAACAAAAACTAAACAAAAGCTATTTTTTCCTTTTGTATTGAAATTCCTGAAACAGTTTAGTTCAAGAGAGCCGAACAAAAAACAAACAAACAAAAAACAAAAAAAGAAGTGATGTTAATCCAAAACAAACTCAACATAAAAGCGATTTAAAACTGATTGTCATTCTCTAATTGTCTCTAATTCTCTAATTACTCTAAGTCAGAGTCTCCCGCAACGAACACTCTCTGCTTCAGTTCTGCCTCCTACAACATGCAGTCATTAATTACATTAAGATGGTCCTGGTGTCCACTATAGTAGACATTTAAAAACGGATGATATTTTGAAACACTAACAAGTTAACAGCTTTGAAAGCTAAATGTGTTGTTCCTGACACTTCAATAAACAAATATATATGTAATAATAATAGTAAAAAAACATATAAAAAGCTAAATTTTACATACATCTCTCCTTCCCATAAAACAGGGGTCACCAAACTTGTTCCTGGAGGGCCGGTGTCCTGCAGATTTTTGCCCCAACTCTAATCAAAAACACCTGAACAAGCTAATCAAGGTCTTACTAGGTATACTTGAAACATCCAGGCAGGTGTGTTGAGGCAAGTTGGAGCTAAACCCTGTAGGGACACCGGCCCTCCAGGACCGGGATTGGTGACCCCTGCCATAAAATGTGCTTGTTTGTATGCCGGCCATTTTGGATGCAGTGTAAGAAGTGGTTCCTAGCATGCCAGCCAATCAAATGACACATCACTAGAAAGCCCAGGATGTCCTCTGCATAGTACAACAGGACTTGACAGAGTAGCTCCAAAAATGCAAAGAAAATTCATGAAAACACAATGTCCACTACAGAGGACACAAGTCAACGGGCGGGGTCTCAATATAAAAAGAAAAGCAAAAGATTACAGTTATTCAAAGACAAAATGTAAGGCTTTAAGATAATTAACAGTTCTTTCTGCTTTGGTATTTTTTGTTTCTTTTGTTGTACATTTAATGACCTATTTCTGTTTTGAGCCGCAGTCACACTAGAGTTTGAGCTTGCGAAATTCTGTCGTACATCGCTGCGAATAGCGGCGGGATTAAACAAGATGAATAGACATTTAAAAAGCGAGCGATTGCTCCATGTTTTACATTTCTGTTCAGAGAGGTCATGTTTTGATCCTGGATTGGTCTCACGCAGTCAAGTGATGAGATTTTGCAGGTCAGAGTTCACCAAGCTTGAACTTTGCAACGCAGCGAAATGCGAAACTCGACGCATGACCCTGCGTTTCCGGTCTGACGCATTCGCGTGCGTATGAATGGAAGTCTATGGAGGGAAAAGTCCAGTGTGACCGCGGCTTTAAAGTGAGTAAAAGTAGGTTTTTTCACTGCCCATTTACATTTATGAATAAAAACATGTCCATATATAATGAGCAAATTAACAATATATCAAATTTTGAAGTCGTCTGTATTCTCATAAGAAAAAAAAACATCTTTTTCTTTGAATTTCAATGCAATATTCGTACTCTGTTTAACAAAAAAAAAGAAGAAAAGATCACAACAAAGCAATTCTTATCATTACAGAAAGCACATTTTAAATCAACATCTTTACAAATATTTGCAACCTGTTTTACAGGATAAATACGATGAACAATTTTAAATGATACCTCTCTAATTTTATTTGTTATACAAAAACGTCTGGAAATCTTAAAAGTCTCGTTTCTGTTGACATCTTGAAATTGTGATCTCCAAAAACCAATGGCTGAAGTAGCACTGACAATCCAGCAAATCATCCCAAGATAATTATTATTAATTTTTTTCTTTTATATTTATACCTTCCAATTTAAGACTAAAATCTAAATTTGTATTTTGATCATTTTCTAATAATTTCTTAAGCTTTGAGGGAATACAATTAATTACCATCATATACTCTTTGACAGGTATATAAAGGGACAATTTTTCTAGAAACTCTAAATAGGTAAGCACATGACCATTACTATTTAAAATTTGTGAAACCAGCAAAATATTATTTCTAAACCAATTAATTTAAAAAAAGGGATTTATTTCGGTGTGTGATATATCTATTATTCTAATTTAAGCATTTGTGAGGGGGAAAATTGTGTTTGTATATAATCATCCATGATAACAATGCCTGTTTGTGAAAATTAGAAAGTTTTATAGAAAGCTTACTAATATTAAAATTGCAATTAAGAAGAAATTCAGTGCAACCTACTTTTTCAAAAATGATATTAGGGATGAATGTTGTTTCTCTGTAGAGTCTTTTGATGGCTGATATTCTCATATAATCAGGGTGCAATTACAGGGGGTTTGGGTGGAATAATTAATGCTTCATCATCCTTCCTAATCCTAAAGGATATCTTCAAAACAAGATATGAGGGGTCAGCCATTTGATAGTGAGAAACAGTTTTTTTTATTTGTATCTTGACTAATAATACCAATATTGAAATAATAAATAATATAAATATACATTTGACCACCCCTATAACGGTTCATACCATTGTGAAGGTATAATCGCGCCAATCTGTCTATGCGAGAAAACAAATCATGCAACAGCCTGAAACTAGCGCCGATAGACAAGTAAGTAGTCCCAAGACACTTTTCTTGTAAAATAGGTGTTTATATCTACATAAAACCTAAAAGTAAAGTTAAATCAGGCGCCTAGTTGCTATAGTTTGCCCTAAAGTAACCTCTGAAATAGCTAATTAGTGTCGGAATACACTAAATATCCCACAAAACACTGAAAACTTGCTGACGTTTTATTGATAAATTAGATATAACTTAAATACAAACATTTGATTAACTGAAGCACTAACATTACCCAAAAAGTTTTGTAATCGATGTACAAGTCGCACCCAGCTTATAATTATTGGCCATTGACAGACATGTCCAGACAACAGGTCAGATCAACACGTGAAAGCCCAGATCAGCCTACAAAACATGTGCAGAGACATCTGAGCTGTTCAGGTGGAAACACACACACACACACACACACACACACACACACACACACACACACACACACACACACACACACACACACACACACACACACACACACACACACAGGGCAGCGCCAGAAAATTTCTGACATTTCTCCACAAACAGATGTGCTTGTCATTAATGCTGCTCTGAACAGCAGGAGACGGGATTTCTTCATCTGAGATTCATCATAGTGACAGAGTCCCGCGCTGTCATTGGCTGAGGCACGTCACATGACTGAGTTACATCAGTTTGTCCTACATTCTGATCTAAACAAATACTGATCCTCTCTCTGATTTAGATTTATTCATTTGTCAGGTGATTTTCAGTTCAAGTTTATTTATATAGTTCTTTTCACAATAAGTATTCATTTTTTTTCTGTCCATAAACACTTACAATACAATTATATGGTTAATTCATTCATTTTTCATCTGCTTAGTCCCTTATTTATCAGGGGTCGTCACACCGGAATGAACCGCCAACTATTCCGACATATGTTTTACACAGCGGATGCCTTTCCAGCCGCAACCCAGTACTGGGAAACACCCATACACTCTCACATTCACACACACACACTAGTTTATTCAATTCCCCTATAGCACAGGTGTCAAAGCCAGTTCCTGGAGGGCGGCAGCTCTGCACAGTTTAGTTCCAACCCTAATTAAACACACCTGATCAAACTAATTGAGTGCTTTAGCCCTCCAGGAATTGACTTTGACACCCCTGCCCTATAGCGTATGTGTTTGGACTGTGGGGGAAATTGGAGCACCCGGAGGAAACCCACGCCAACACGGGGAGAACATGCAAACTCCACACAGTAATGCCAACTCACCCAGCCGGGACTCGAACCAGCGACCTTCTTGCTGTGTGTGCTAACCACTGAGCCATTGTGTCACCCAATATTCAAATATTCATTCAAACATTCATTCATTTTCTTTTCGGCTTTATTAATCAGGGGTCGCCACAGCGGAAAGAACCGCCAACTTATCCAGCTGGAACTCGAACAAACAACCTTTTGCTGTGAGAAGACCACTTTTGGTGTAAGGCTAACCACCACTAAGCCACTGTGTCGCCCAATATTCGGATGTATATCCACAAAATCAATATTAAAATCTCTGTCAGATATATTAAAAAATAAATATATTCCTGCCTTCATACACACGCATGTGCGCACACACACACACACACACACACACACTACTAAAATTAAATAATTCGGCTTAGTCCCTTTATTAATCTGGGGTCGCCACAGCGGAATGAACCGCCAACTTATCCACCATATGTTTTACCCAGCGGATGCCCTTCCAGCCGCAACCCATAAATGGGAAACATCCATTCACACACATACACTACGCTCAATTTTAGCATACCCATTTCACCTGTTCCACTTGTGTTTGGACTGTGGGGGAAACTGGAGCACCCAGAGGAAACCCACGCGAACACAGGGAGAACATGCAAACTCCACACAGAAACGCCAACTGACCCAGCCGAGGCTCGAACCAGCGACCTTCTTGCTGTGAGGCGAACGTGCTACCCACTGCGCCACCGTGTCACCTAAAATTAAAGGATGGATGTCATTCCCTTGCTGTAAATGATAGCGCGCCTGTTTTTGTCTGCAACCACGCTGCGCGCACATCCTAAGTGTTTACAAACCGGTAATTCGTCTACTGGTTACAGGTTTTTGACATTTTTCTAAATATCTTCTTTTGTGTTCAACAGAAGAAAGAAAATCAAACAGGTTTGTGACAAGTTGAGGATGAATAAAAGATGACAAAATTTCCTTGTTTTTTTTTTAATGAACGGTCTCTTTAAAAGAGATTTCTGTGTGGAGTTTGCATGTTCTCCCCGTGTTGGCGTGGGTTTCCTCCGGGTGCTCCGGTTTCCCCCACAGTCCAAACACATGTGCTATAGGGGAATTATGCAAACTAAATTGGCCATAGTGTATGAGTGAGTGTGTGTGAATGTGAGGGTGTTTCCCAGTACTGGGTTGTGGCTGGAAGGGCATCCGCTGTGAACAACATATGTGGAATAGTTGGTGGTTCATTCCACTGTGGCATCCCCTGATAAATAAGGCACTAAGCTGAAAGAATATAAATGAAATGCTCTTTAAGAGAGTAAGAATGTTATGGTTTCAGATTTGTATTTATGGGCAAACCTAGCTCAATGCTTATTTACTTTCTCGTATTCTCTCATGCGTTGTTGCAGTGTAAGCACAGAGATGTTTAGCATGTTGTTTGTTTGTCACAGGACGGCTTATGCAATGCAATGGGTGTCACGTTCTTCCTAAACTATATGTAACTCCACCTGCCGTTGTGATATTTTGGTCTTCTTTTCTGTGGCCAGAGTCTGGTTTCAGCAGTATCCAGCTGTAAAAGAGGCAGAAATGTCCAAATGAAGAGTGTCTTCAAGAGCTCAAACATGCAGGAAAACCTGCTGAGTGACTGACCTGAAGCCAGTCTCAACCAGTTCCTGAACACACACACAAACATGCATGCATGCAGAGAAATGCAGTGTAAGTTACTTTTGCATTACAATATTGTGTTGATTTTTTACCACATTATATATTTAACTCTAACTAACACATACTGTAGTATTAATACTGAACTATACTGAACTGAAATTACTACAGTAAACTGGTGATTTCTAGTGTAATATACAGTATATAGTATACATTAAAGTATACCGAAAACTCAATATTGGGTCATTTCTTTATAATACTATAGTTGTTTTATTAGCATGGCAACTGTAATAATACGGTTAAAAATGCTTACTATAATTTACTTAACATTATAATATTATTTTTTTATGTTTTTGTCATGTATAAATGTAACGTGAAGTAGACGCTGACAACAGGGAGTGTGGATCCAAACACGGGGTTTATTAAATGGAATGGTCAGGCAAGCAACAGTCAACACAGGAGCAAACAGATGTATGAGCAATCCAGAATCGTGGCCAATAAACAGGCAGATGATCAGTACAGGCAGGCAGCAGGCAACGTAAACAAACAAAGCAAAACAAAGTTCAAAAACACAGAAGGCGAGCGCGTTGTAATGTTCACTGTACAGTTCAACAAGACTCAGCAATGTGTGTGTTTGAGAGGTGTATAGTCTGTGTAATTAGTCCTGAACAGCTTCAGCTGTGTCTGTTTGCAATCATGGGGATTTAGGTCAGGTGTGTGAGTGGTGCATGACTGAATATGTAGTTCTTTTGCTGGCAGATTTGTAGTTCTCCAGTGATCTGCATGCTGGATCGCTGGTAAATTTGTGACAATGTATAAGTAGAAACATACATAAAATAAAAAAATATACAAATCAAACAAGCAATTATGTATACAGTTTTTCTTACTTTTGCATTGCAATCTTTGTGTTAACCCTTTTAAAAGAGTAATTAAATGTGTCACTTTGTTACTTTTTTGGTAAAGCAATGCTTTGTTACTTTTGCAGTACATTTTTCTTATGTCCTGGGATTGTTTATTGGTATTGATATTAAAACTAGTGCTGTCAAATGATCAGTTACATCCAAAAATAAAACAATTTATTAAATTTATTATGTCTCAAGTAAGTTGTAGTAAATACTAAAGTATTTTTAATGTGTGTATATATATATATATATATATATATATATATATATATATATATATATATATATATATATATATATATATATATATATATATATATATATATATATATATATATATATATATATATATAGGCGATGCAGTGGCGCAGTAGGTAGTGCTGTCGCCTCACAGCAAGAAGGTCGCTGGTTCGAGCCTCGGCTGGGTCAGTTGGCGTATCTGTGTGGAGTTTGCATGTTCTCCCTGCGTTCACGTGGGTTTCCTCCAGGTGCTCCGGTTTCCCCCACAGTCCAAAGACATGTGGTACAGGTGAATTGAGTAAGCTAAATTGTCCTTAGTGAATGAGTGTGTGTGGATGTTTCCCAGAGATGGGTTGCTGCTGGAAGGGCATCCGCTGCGTAAAATCGTGCTGGATAAGTTGGCGGTTCATTCCGCTGTGGCGACCCCAGATTAATAAAGGGACTAAGCCGAAAAGAAAATGAATGAATGAATGAATATATATATATATACTCACCGGCCACTTTATTAGGTACCTTACTAGTTTTGGATTGGACCCCCTTTTGCTTTCACACAGTTGCTGCAGATTTGTCGGCTGCACATCCATGATGGGAATCTCCCGTTCAACCACATCCCAAGACTGCTCTATTGGATTGAGATATGGTGACCGTGGAGGCCATTTGAGTACAGTGAACTCATTGTCATGTTCAAGAAACCAGTCTGAGATGATTTGCGCTTCATGACATGGTGCGTTATCCTGCTGGAAGTAGCCATCAGAAGATGTGTACACTGTGGTCATAAAGGGATGGACATGGTCAGCAACAATACTCAGGTAGGCTGTGGCGTTGACACGATGCTCAATTACTAATGGGCCCAAAGTGTGCCAAGAAAATATCCCCCACACCATTACACCACCACCACCAACCTGAACCGTTGATGCAATGCAGGATGGATCCATGCTTTCATGGTGTTGACGCCAAATTCTGACCCTACCATCCGAATGTGGCAGCAGAAATGGAGACTCATCACACCAGGCAACATTTTTCCAATCTTCTATTGTCCAGTTTTGCTGAACCTGTGTGAATTGTAGTCTTAGATTCCTGTTCTTAGCTGACAGGAGTGGCACCCGGTGTGGTCTTCTGCTGCTGTAGCCCATCCGCCTTAAGGTTGGACGTGTTGTGCCTTCAGAGATGTTCTTCTGATGACCTCGGTTGTAATGAGTGGGTATTTGAGTTACTGTTGCCTTTCAGCTCTAACCAGTCTGGCCATCCTCATCCGACCTCTGACAATGAATATTTTCTCTTTCTTGGACCATTCTCTGTAAACCCCAGAGATGGTTGTGCATGAAAATCCTATAGATAAGCAGTTTCTGAAATACTCAGACCAGCCCATCTGGCACCAACAACTATGCCCCGTTCAAAGTCACTTAAATCCCCTTTCTTCTCCATTCTGAACTTATACTGCAGCAGATCGTCTTGACCATGTCTACATGCCTAAATGCACTGAGTTGCTGCCATGTGATTGGCTGATTAGAAATTTGCGTTAATGAGCAGTTGAACAGGTGTACCAAATAAAGTGGCCGGTGAGTGTAAATAGTATGTGTGTCTATATATATATATATATTCTGGATCTTTCTGGATTGCAAAAACGTTTAGGATGCATGAATAGAAAGTTCATTACTCTTTAGCAACGAACATTCTGTTTTATTCATTTGAATGGACACTGAATCTGTTTCAGTGAAAGTGAGATAAATAAAAACATGTTCACATTTAAGCAGAGCTACGGCAAGTCTCATGTTTCCACATCGTACACAGCGAATACATCAGAGCTGATGGTCTATCAATGGGAAAACAAAGCGACGGCTGTCACTTTTCTAAAAAAAACAACTTTTCTTGGAGATGAAAAGGTAATGCGATACTTTACTACTTACTTTTAAAAAGTAATCTGATCACTCACATTACCTGTAATGCATGACCTCAAACACTGCTCAATGTGTTTCAGAAACAGCAGTGAGTGTGAAAATGAGTGGCGTTCCTCTGGTAAACTGGTGGCAACAACTGCAAGGTCACGCTTCGACTGCCAGGTCATAAATATATACAGATCAAATGCATGTCTCTAATCACTGAGGATAAACACATATGCCAGTCATGTAAATGTAAACTGCCATCTGATAAGTACTTTTTTCCAGCAAGGATGTGTTACATTATTTAAAGGTGACAGTGAGGATGTTTTGTGATGTTATAAAAGATTGCGTTTCAGATAAATGCTGTTCACAACACTGATGATACTTGGTTTCTGAAGGATTGTGTGACACTGTTCAATAGAAATAAGTTACTTTTACTATATGTAAATATGATATGGGGCTGCACGGTGGCACAGTGGCTAGCACGTTCGCCTCACAGCAAGAAGGTCGCTGGTTCGAGTCTCAGCTGGGTCAGTTGGCATTTCTATGTGGAGTTTGGATGTTCTTCCTGTGCTTGCGTGGGTTTCCTCCGGAAAAGTCCAAAGACATGCGCTATAGGTGAATTGGGTAAGCTAAATTGGCCGTAGTGTATGTTTGTGAATGCAAGAGTGTTGGAAGAGCATCTGCTGTGTAAAACATATGCTGGAATAGTTGTTGGTTCATTCTGCTGTGGCAACCCCTGATGAATAAATAGACAAAGCTGAAGGAAAATGAATAAATGAATGCATTTGAATAGATATGCAATCCAAAATAAGTAGAACTAATGGCATGTCAGCTTGATGGCCTTTTAGGTTTCACTCTTATTGGAATCATTGATTCAGTGAAGAACCTTTAACATCAATGGAACTTTTCCATTCCATAAAAGAACAAAAGAAGTTTTTAAATATTGTTTTCATTTGGAAATATTCTACTTTTAAGAACCGATTACGTTCTTCAATGCACTTTTGCATGGAACCATTATTTTTAAGAGTGTTGTGTGAAATTCCTGGAGGAGAGTTTGAAGGGTCACCACACTGTAAAAAATGCTGGGATGCACATCATTTCCTTTCAACGCGAATAGATTCATAAGCCTTTTTCGCAAACGGTCGAACGCACATCCGGTAGAGCGATAGTTGCCTATAGATGCTTCTGGCCGGAGCAATGGAGTCAGACATGCTATAGTTTTCACTACCTCTTTGAAAACTTTGCCAACATTTACCATTTACAGTGGATGTTTATTGTTTTGTGGACCGACATTCTGCCACTCTAAACTCAATAAAGGATATAAGTTTTTTCACAAAAATTGCATTTTTAATTACGAAGGTGGGTGACGATCCATACGTTAGCATGGTTTAGGAAAGGCTATTTACATTTATGCATAATGTACCTTTATCATAGCGTATGCTCTTAGTTTTAAACCGTTAAGAGTTATAAGGGAGCTAACGTATATAATGCCATATCACAGCCACAGCCATATCACCCTGCAGCCCAAGACCGGTTACTCACTGAAGCTAAGCAGGGCTGAGCCTGGTCAGTACCTGGATGGGAGACCACATGGAAAAACTAGGTTGCTGTTGGAAGTGGTGTTAGAGAGGCCAGCAGGGGGCGCTCAACCTGTGGTCTGCGTGAGTCCTAATGCCCCAGTAAAAGTGATGGGGACACTATACTGTCAGTGGGCGCCGTTTTTCGGATGAGACGTTAAACCGAGGTCCTGACTCTCTGTGGTCAATAAAAATCCCATGACACTTCTCGTAAAAGAGTAGGGGTGTAACCCCAGTGTCCTGGCCAAAGTCCCTCATTTGGCACTTACCCATCATGGCCACCTAATCATCCCCATCCACCGAATTGGCTCTATCACTGTCTCTTCACTCCACCAATAGCTGGTGTGTGGTGAGCGCACTGGCGCCGTTGTCCTGTGGCTGCCGTCGCATCATCCAAGTGGATGCTACACACTGGTGGTGGTGTGGAGAGACCCCCCCTCATGATTGTGAAGCGCTTTGGGTGTATGGCCATACACAATAAAAAATGCGCTATATAACATACATTACATTACATTACATAATAATAAATGTTTAAATGCATGTATAATATGTAAATGTATAATTAATATGCTATGTAATAAATATTTGATGAGAGGGAACCTGGACCTTTACTATTTCTGTACGTACATGGATGAATATGTTTGTTCATGTTTTTTTATTCAATGTATTGTTTTCAAGATTCTTATCCTACAAAATATACATATGTTGACATCCATACGTGAGTATATGCATCTATTTATATATTTATTAATGTCGATCCATAAGACAATAAACATCCACTGTAAATGGTAAATGTTGGCAAAGTTTTCAAGGAGGTAGTGAAAACAATAGCATATCTGACTTCATTGCTCCGGCCGGAAGTATCGATACGCAACTATCACTCTCCCAGATGTGAAAAAGGCCTATTTCAGTTTTAACAGATTATTCCAGTGTGTTTAACAAGAGAAAGATTCTAAATGCAACATTTAATTCATATTACATGTTGTTTCTTTAATTATTCATTCATTCATTCATTTTCTTGTCGGCTTTATCCCTTGCGGGGTCGCCACAGCGGAATGAACCGCCAACTTATCCAGCACGATTTTACGCAGCGGATGCCCTTCCAGCCGCAACCCATCTCTGGGAACTTCCACACACACATTCACACTCATACACTATGGACAATTTAGCCTACCCAATTCACCTGTACTGCATGTCTTTGGACTGTGGGGGAAACCGGAGCACCCGGAGGAAACCCACGCAAACGCAGGGAGAACATGCAAACTCCACACAGAAACGCCAACTGACCCAGCCCAGCTGAGGTTCGAACCTGCGACCCAGCGACGTTCTTGCTGTGAGGCAACAGCACTACCTACTGCGCCACTGCGTTGCCGTTTCTTTAATTATTATACATTTATTTAATAAAACAATAAAAATGCTGCGGTTAGCACTGTCACTTCACAGCAAGATCTGCATGCCAGATTAAGTATGTTGTTTCATTTTTGAATAAATATATCTGTTACCCACATTTGGACATTGAAATTTCACAGACGTTTCACAGAAACATTAAACTACTACATTTGTTTCTAAATCCCCTTTGTTCATTTAAATAGATTCAAACAGGGGCGTTGCAAGACATAAAGCTCTACAGGGGCACAGTTCCCCCTCAAAAAAAAATAAATAAATTAATTAATTAATAATAATAATATTAATAATAAATAAATAAATAAATAAATAAATAAATAAATATATCATTATTGTAATAATCATTATTATTCCAAATAAATAACAGAAACAGAAATCTAAAGACACAAAAGTGGTAATGAGATAATTTAAGAAATCTTTTGCATGAATATTAATTTCATTTTAATGAAATTCTAAAGACAACTCTATAGAATACAAAAAAAAAAATGTTTTATAGAATTATCTGTTGTGTGTTGTCTTAGACCCGACTCATGGCCGAGAATTAGGTTTATTTAGTCTTAACCCTGACTCATCATCCCTCCTTTTTGCTTCATACAAGGAGCCATGCTTAGTCTAAATATGATCACCATCATATTATTTAAACTTTGTTTTGTTCACTTGCAAAACTCACTGCGTGCCGACACCTCCACATAGAAGACTGTTACATGAGCGGCGCGGCTATTTTTCCGGCACGCATGTTCTCAACTGGGACTGAGCAGTACGTCAGTGTCAAGCAGAAGGCGCGAGGGTATAGTTTTTTTCTTTGCACATGCTCAGTTTGCTTTTTGATTAATCTACATTGCTTTCATCAGCGTTGGTTCGGTTGCACATATAGAGAATAACGTCTTTTTTTCGGAATTATGACTCTTACTAAATATTGCAAATTGCAAGTAAATCACATCTCAAAGCATTTACTGGGGCACTGGCGAACTTTAATGGGGCACGTGGGGTCTAGCAACGCCCTGGATTCAAACATCAAAATTGGACTCCTTGACATGTAAATATGTGTATGTTTTGTTATTGAAACGTCATGTGGTTTGAAATAAAAAGACTGAACTGCATTTTCAACTGTAAATTCCCAATGCATGCATTCAAAAACAGCTGATCAGAATGCCAAACATGAATGTGTTTAACTTGATGTGCCGTTCTTCGAAATGTAGAACTCACAACTCTAAAAACAGCCCACAGATCTCAGTATAGTCCAGAACAGGGTGACTTTCTGAATGCATGTTACCAAACCTGCTGTTTACTAGTCCGAGACTCCATAAATCAGAGCTTGTATGTTACATAAGAGCAGTTTGACCTCCGGCCTCATGTAATGTATGGCTATCTGAGACTCGGTGGTGGTCTTAAACTCAGGAATGAGCCAACAAACCCTAAATATCTCCCTTCCCCCAAAGCCTACACAAGAACTTTGAGCATCTTTCTTTGCCCTGCAGGAAGCAACATTTTGACAACATACTTATTTGAACTGAATCAACACAATTCCTGAGGGAGTTTTGTATACTAATTTTGTATTACAACATTAAAATGAATCATTAAATCTGTGTAAATATTTTTTTTAAATATTTTTAAAAATTAATAAAAAAAAAAAAGTCAAAATATTTTCAAAAATTTTATAAAAATAATAATTATCAAAATGGGGTGTACTCGTTTATTCTGAGCACTGTATATACATGTCGAGGTGTCAGATTTTGACATCTGAATCTATTTTAATTTAAAAAGTGATTTTATATGCACAGAAAACACTGTAGTACTTTTGTAACTTTTGTGAAAATAAATGTTAAATATAGGTAAAATAACATTCAACCAATTGAGCATCGTGTCAACACCACAGCCTACCTGAGTATTGTTGCTGACCATGTCCATCCCTTTATGAGCACAGTGTACCCATCTTCTGATGGCTACTTCCAGCAGGATAACGCACCATGTCATAAAGCGTGAATCATCTCAGACTGGTTTCTTGAACATGACAATGAGTTCATTGTACTCCAATGGCCTCCACAGTCACCAGAGCTCAATCCAATAGAGCACCTTTGGGATGTAGTGGAATGGGAGATTCACATCATGTGACAAATCTGCAGTTACTGTGTGATGCTATCATGTAAATGTGGAGCAAAATCTCTGAGGAATATTTCCCGTACCTTGCTGAATCTATGCCATGAAAGATTTGGCAGTTCTGAAGGCAAAAAGGGGACCAACCGGTACTAGTAAGGTGTACCTAATAAAGTGGCCTGTGAGTATATGTATATATATATATATATATATATATATATATATATATATATATATATATATATATATATATATATATATATATATATATATATATATATATATATATATATATATATATATATATATTAGGGTTGCACGGTTTACTGGTACTATGGTAGTATCATGATACTTTGGCTACAAAATACTGGGGGTGCCACTGTAGTTTGTAAACTGTAGTATGGTCATTAATGGTTTATCTACAATAGATAGTGTTGCATGTGGAAAAGTCACTAAAATGCTCACACGTTTGTGCAACAATAGATAATTTTTTTTTAATAGTCTGTGAAGCCCTTTAAGGTTGGAAAACTGTCAAATTTGAGCCTTTTATGGTAGTCTATTGCACGTTTTCCAACGCTTCAGTTCGAATGCACATCTGAATAGGTTCATTTCTTTTCCTGTTAATATGATTTATTAGCGACTGCGATAATCTCTGTAAAAGAGCGACTCACAAAGTGAAATTCTGAATTACTTTGGATTCTTACACCTGATAAGACTAAAATAGATAAGAATAAAAAAAATAGATAAAAAACCCAGAAGAGCAACAGGAAACATTGAAACAATTTTTGACCACTTCATATAGCGTTTGTCTGTTGGAAAAATGCTCTTCTGTAACAAATTTTATGCAGTATAATTTGTATCTTTATTTTAATGTGTTTTGTTGGTCAGTTATCTACAAAATAAACAAAAAGTATGAATACACTTTAGGTGAAGTGAGGTGCAAATAATACTTTTTGGCTTTAAGAGGATTATAAATTGCATTCAAGTAGGCCTATTATAACATAAAATATAGTATTTCTGACAATTTTCTTTATAATTTGAGTTATGAATTACAATATCGCAATACTACTTGGTATTGTGATACTTCAGCTGGTATAGTATCATAAGATTAATTAATGGTATCATGACAACCCTAATATATATATATATATATATATATATATATATATATATATATATATATATATATATATATATATATATATATATATATATATATATATATATAATATATATACACAGTTGAAGTAAGAATTATTAGCCCCCTATTTATTTTTTCTGTTTAACAGAGGGAAGATTTTTTCAACAGATTTCCAAATATATCTCTAATAACTGATTTATTTTATCTTTGTCATGATGACAGTAAATAATATTTGACTAGATATTTTTCAAGACACTTCTATACAGCTTAAAGTGACATTTAAATGCTTAACTAGGTTAATTAGGTTAACTAGGCAGGTTAGGGTAATTAGGCAAGTTATTGTATAACCATGGTTTGTTCTGTAGACAATCGAAAAAAAATTAGCTTAAAGGGGCTAATAATGTTGACCTTAAAATGGTTTCAAAAATTTAAAAACTTCTTTTATTCTAGCTGAAATAAAACAAATAAGACTTTCTCCAGAAGAAAAAGTATTTTAGGCATACTGTGAAAATTTCCTTGCTCTGTTAAACATCAAGGGGGGCTAATAATTATAATATTTACAGTGCTTTAAAGATGTTTTATATAGTAGCAAAAATGACACTTATTTGGTTTAAAAACAAGAAATTATCTTACTATTTCTGTTATTCCAACTATGCATGATTATATAAGTTGTTCCGTCTAATAATTGACCACAAGTATTTTTCACATTTAAAAAGGACAAACTTTGGCCTTTAATGTTCTGATTTTCATGGATTGTTAATACGTGCTACATTTTTAGTTTTTTTATTGATCAAATTATCTGCTTGTATTGGTGAACTCAACGCCATCATTTGAGAGCTTTTGCTAAATGGACACTTTTAGATGGTGAAAGATTCCGAGGTCAAAGGTCTCATTGTTTCAGCATATGTGTGTCATGCCTATATATGCGGCTTACATAACATATGCTCATGTGCTTATATTACAGATTTAATGTATGTATATTATATGACGTACTTATATACATATCTGCATGTGTGATCTGTGTTTGACAACATACTGAACAAATGCTACAAGTACACTTCATTTAACCCTTGTGCAAATGGACTACCCTTGCTCAAATGGACTACCCTTTGGTTATGTTGGTGACTGTTTTTGCCCCATGGACTTTCATCATAATGACTTTGATTGCAAAGCCATGACAGCATATAATCATGCATTCTTGATTGTTGCTGGTTGTTACTGTTGGGAGAAGGGTAAAATGTGTTATTTTCACTGTTTATCATCAGTTGGCAGCATTAACCCTTTAGATAGGCCTGTGCAAAAAAAGTTCAGTGGAGTAAAACAGCAGATTATAGTGTGTTTGCAGAAATACACTTACTATGTTTACAATGTTCTGAGAGCTGAGCTCCTTATTTTTGTTTTCTCAGACATATCAAGAAGTGCGCAAAGGTCTCTCTTACGCACGCACGCACACACACACACACACACACTTGATTATTTTATTTGACATGACTAATATTAATTAAAGCAACACCACATCTAAATAACCACAAAAAATTCCCACATTATGTTTCACAGTACAAGAAATGTGCAAATAAATACAATCACTGAATATCTGTTACAGGACCATATTAAAACACTCAAATCAGCTGTGCTCAAAGAAGTAAATATATAAATACATAAAGGAATATCTGCAAATGGAGGATAGAGATGACATCAGCTTTTCCAAACATGCAGACTGCCTATTATTGCAGACACCCCAGGTAGCAAAGAATTCTGGCCCAGATTTGGCATAAATCTGGCACAGAAGGCATTCATCCAGCACTGGCATACAGCATGTGGGCCAAACATGGCCCTGGTTTGGAAGAGGTGGCACCATCTTTAAGGCGAAACACAATACTTGGGCCAGATGTTAATAATTTGGTATGTGGGCCATAAAAGTTTGACCCAGTTTGATCTTGACCCACATTTAAATATTATTTTCAAATAAAAAAAAGAAATCAACCAATTAGGTTGCTTCGAGAAAAAGCACACCCATAGCATGCCTAAAGCGCAATGATTCATGGGTTAATCAGTCGTGACACACTAACATATCTGGCACAGTTATGGGTTACTAACTTAGTCCCTGTTTGGCCCTTGTTTGGAAGCCAGACTTGGTCTAGTCATGCACCGTAATTCACTGCGCCATGTGGGCCAAGCAAAAGCTGATTGTGTGCGTCAGAGCTGGGCCAGAGATATTTTGCTATGTGGGACAGAGCAGCATTTGGCAATTTGTTTAGAGTCTTTCTTACTGAGTCCAGCGATTTGTAAACCTCACACAGTTTATGAACATGTCCTAGGCTACCATAAGTGTGGTTTGTTTACAAACTAATTTCGAGAGGATCACGTGCTTATGATTGAACACAGCTGGTATCACTTAACTCCGCATATTGCGCCAATCAGATGAACACAGACACACTATAAATTACCAGAGCGCTTTGCTCCAGTCATCTTTGTTCGAAGAATCCCCCCCTTCCACCCCAACTCCTCCCCTTCTCCGATAGGGCGGCACGGCGGCCAGTGGGTAGCACTGTTGCCTCACAGCAAGAACGTCGCTGGTCCGTTTCCCTCCGGGCCGGTTGGCGTTTCTGTGCGGAGTTTGCATGTTCTCCCCGTGTTCGCGTGGGTTTTCCCCGGGTTCTCCGGTTTCCTCCCAGGCACTATAGGAAAATTGAATAATCAAAATAGCATCCTATGGCAACTCTTAGCCAAATATATATCCAGTAGTTCACAGCAGGGGAGTTCTTGAGACCACCTGAGCTCAGACTCTCCTGTCGCCCTACAAACTGGAGGAAGCCCCAGGCTCAAGGATATTCTGAGCTCAGGGCTCTCTCCCGGGACAGCATGCCAAACACTCTATTACCAATCATCAGCTAAGTGTGAACTCTTGAAATTAGCTTTGTGTTGTGGCCACACAGTTTCAGAGCATTTGCTAACGGTTGATAATTTAGCATGTTTTCTGAAATGCGTCAAAACAGCAGCCCATTTCCATAATCAGAATGTTTTTCAATACTTCATCCACAGCTACAATATCAGTGTTTGGGAAATCTTTAATGACAGCACTCAAAACATGTTAATTACTGTTCAGGGATGGAAACCAGTTCATTTGTACACACACACATACGCACACACACACACGCACGCACACACGCACGCACACACACACACACACACACACACACACACACACACACACACACACACACACACACACACACACACACACACACATGGTCATGCTGTCATGGCTTTGCAATTTAAAAATGTCATTGTAATGGAAAACAATGGAGCAAAAACAGACACAAACATAACGAAAAGGTAAATTTGTTGAGGTTTTTTTATTTTCAAAGCATTTTGTCAAAATATGTGTCAAAATAAGATTTGTTAACAAAAATCCTTCTGTTTGACTCAAAATCATCCCAGAGTGAATAAAAACATCTCCAACAGCTATAATAATTGATAAAACATTACATTCTGATTTTTCATTCATATAATAATATTAATAACAAAATATTAGACATGCAGAGATTTAAAATTAGACTTTGATGTGCTAAAAATACCATTTTAACACTCAAGAAGTTCTTCCTCAGGTCAAAGGTCATGCATGAAGGAGCAATGACAACAAACAGTGAGTTGATTTACCTTTACTTCTATGCATTTGCACATGCTTTCATGCAAAGTGACTCGTATTGCATCTTATAAAAGCTTGAAACTAAGCTTTTCTTGCACTGTAAGTGGTGATCAACCTTAAAAATGACAAATGTTACCTCTTTCCAACAGGGAAAACCAGCAACAATAAAGATTGCATGATTATAAGCTGTCATGGCTTTGCAATTTAAAAATGTGATTATAATGGAAGTCAATGGAGCAAAAACAGCCACAAACAAGGTAAAAAAGGTAAATTTGTTGAGTTTTTTTTTTTTTTTCAAAACATTTTCTCAAAATATGTGTCAAAATAAGATTTGTTAACAAAAATCCTTCTGTTTGCCGAAAGTTGTAGCCAAATTAAGACTCAAAATCATCCCAGAGTGAATACAAACATCTCCAACAGCTATAATAATAATAATTGATAAAACATTACATTCTGATTTTTCATTCATATAATAATATTAATAACAAAATATTAGACATGCAGAGATTTAAAACTGGACTTTAATGTGCTAAAAATACAATTTCAACACTTAAGACCTTTGACCTGATTTCTTCCTCAGGTCAAAGGTCATGCATGAAGGAGCAATGACAACAAACAGTGAGTTATTTAACCTTTACTTCTATGCATTTGCACATGCTTTCATGCAAAGTGACTCGTATTGCATCTTATAAAAGCTTGAAACTGAGCTTTTCTTGCACTGTAACTGGTGATCAACAGTAAAAATGACAAACGTTACCTGTTTCCAACAGGGAAAACAATCAGCAATTAAGAATGCATGATTATAAGCTGTCATGGCTTTGCAATCAAAAAAATGTGATTATAATGGAAGTCAATGGAGCAAAAACAGAGACACAAACAAGGTAAAAAATGTACATTTGTTAAGTTTTTTTTTTTTTTTTCAAAGCATTTTCTCAAAATATGTGTCAAAATAAGATTTGTTAACAAAAATCCTTCTGTTTGCCGAAAGTTGTGGCCAAATTAAGACTCAAAATCACCCCAGAGTGAATACAAACATCTCCAACAGCTATAATAATAATGGATAAAACATCACATTCTGATGTTTCATTCATATTGATAACCAAATATAATACATGCAGAGATTTAAAACTGGGCTTTAATGTGCTAAAAATACCATTTTAACACTTAAGAATTTCTTCCTCAGGTCAAAGGTCATGCATGAAGGAGCAATGACAACAAACAGTGAGTTGATTTACCTTTACTTCTATGCATTTGCCCATGCTTTCATGCAAAGTGACTCGTATTGCATCTTATAAAAGCTTGAAACTAAGCTTTTCTTGCACTGGAACTGGTGATCAACAGTAAAAATGACAAATGTTACCTCTTTCCAACAGGGAAAACCAGCAACAATCAAGAATGCATGATTATAAGCTGTCATGGCTTTGCAATCAAAAAAATGTGATTATAATGGAAGTCAATGGAAGGTAAATTTGATGAGGTTTTATTTTCAAAGCATTTTCTCAAAATATGTGTCAAAATAAGATTTGTTAACAAAAATCCTTCTGTTTGCCAAAAGTTGTGGCCAAATTAAGACTCAAAATCATCCCAGAGTGAATACAAACATCAGCTATAATAATAATTGATAAAACATTACACTCTGATGTTTCATTCATATTGATAACAAAATATTAGACAGGGAGAGATTTAAAACTGGACTTTATTAAGTTTTTTTTCTTATTTTGAAAGCATTTCCCCAAATATGTATCAAAATAAGATTTGTCAGAGAAAGTTGTGGCCAAACTAAGACTCAAAATCACTCCAGAGTGGATGCAAACATCCCCGACGGCCATAATAATAATTGATAAAACATTACATTCTGACATTTCATTCATATAATACTATTAACAACAAAATATAATACATGCAGACATTTAAAACTGGACTTTAATGTGCTAAAAATACAATTTTAACACTCAAGAAGTTCTTCCTCAGGTCAAAGGTCATCCATGGAGCAGCAATGACAACAAACAGTGAGTAGATTTTCTTTTACTTCTATGCATTTGCACGTGCTTTCATGCAAAGTGACACGTATGGCATCTTATAAAAGTGGATTGCAGCTTTTTGTTTGGCTATTTTTGAACGCATTGTCATGAGATGGTTTGTTGCATGCTCTGGTGTTTGACTTGAGCTGAGATTGTCTATTTCTATTGTTGCATTTCTGTTTTTCTGTGTAAGCGTTGAAAAATATTGAGTTTTTTTTTATGACATTTTTTAGTAGTTGTGATGGTTTGATGTGGATGCATTTGTAGATGCTTCTTTGCAAAGGTATTTATGTTGCATTCAGAGTATAAGTTATATCAGATCATGCACTTGGAAATCAAACCCACAATTGCTTGCTTGATTGGTTTGTTTGCTCGTTCCTTCCTTCCTTCCTTTCTTTCTTCCTTCCTTCTTTCTTCATTCATTAATAAGTAGTTTGATGCATTGCATTTTTGGCTTCATATATAGTTTCGTCTGAGTAAAGCTAAATACAGTTTATCTATTAAATGTTTTGTTAAAACATGTCTGATTTTAGAGGCTTTTTAAATTGTTTTGATGGATTGTCTGTCATATACTGTACATGGGTGATTATAGAATTGTGAGTACACAATTTTTTTTTGTCTCAATGATTAACCTATTATTTCTCAAAAACTTTAAACAGTTTTGATTATTCAAATTATGTCAATTAATCTCTATAAATAATGATTTTTATGTGAATTTAAGAAAATATTATTTTTTTAGACTCAAGGCATTGAGGCGTGTCATTATTTCTCTCTCATTCATTTGTGCAAAATGTTTAGTATACACCAATAGAAGATTCATTATGTCAACTCTGTGATATTTCACTGACAATAATATGAGGAAAATACATAAAAATGTGTTTTAGAAATGCTATTTGGCATCTGGTTTGAGGTTAGCATCTGGAGCTAAAGCACAAAATGCTGGAAAATGTCCTATGCATTTGTTGATGCTTTTATAAAAAAGTGGTAATATTATGCACTGCAAAATTTACAGTAACTTACAGGCTATTTTGGTTGCCATTAAGACTGTAAATTTACAAGCACACTGTAATGCTGTAGCAAATAGTGTATATTGCAAGATTTATCTTGGACAATAAATCAATGTATGTATTATATAACACACATATGTTGCCATACAGTTGAAGTCAGAATTATTAGCCCCCCTGTTTATTTTTTTCCCCGATTTCTGTTTAACGGAAAGAAGATTTTCTCAACACATTTCTAAACATAATAGTTTTAATAACTTATTTCTAATAACTGATTTATTTTATCTTTGTCATGATGACAGTGAATAATATTTGACTAGATATTTTTCAAGACACTTTTTTTACAGCTTAAAGTGACATTTAAAGGCTTAACTAGGTTAATTAGGTTAACTAGGCAGGTTAGGGGAATTAGGCAAGTTATTGTATATCGATGGTTTGTTCTGTAGACAGTCGAAAAAAAATGAGCTCAAGAGGCTAATAATTTTGACCTTAAAATGGTTCATAAAATATTTAAAACTGCTTTTATTCTAGCCGAAATAAAACAAATAAGACTTTCTCCAGAAGAAAAAATATTATCAGACATACTGTGAAAATTTCCTTGCTCTGTTAAACATATTTCGGGAAATATTTAAAAAATAAAAATAAAAAAATTCAAAAATTCAAATTTAAAAAAAAATACCCGCTGCTCACGCATTGTGAAACCGGCATTAACAGTCTTTTATGTGGAGGTGACGGCACGCAGTGAGTTTTGCAAGTCAACAAAACTAAAGTTTAAACAATATGATGGTGATCATACTAAGCATGCCTCCTGATAGATTTTTTTTGTATGAAGCAGAAAGGAGGGATGCAGTCAGGGAGGTAAAAATTAATAAACCTAATTCTCTGCCATGTGTCAAGTCTAAGACAACAGATAATTAAACATCTTTTTTGTATTCTATAGAACTGCCTATAGAATTTCATTCAAATGAAATTATTTTTCATACAAAAGATTTTTAAATGATCTTAGCATCACTCCATTGTGCCTTTACATTATTTTCGAGTTGCATTTAGGAATAATTATTTAGAATAATAATTGTATAATAACAATAATAATTTTATTATATATATATATATATATATATATATATATATATATATATATATATATATATATATATATATATATATATATATATATAAATATAAGTATAATTTTTTTATTTTTTTTTGAGGGGGGCATGCCCCAGTAGAGCTTTATGTCTAGCAACGCCCTTGGTCTCATGTAAAAAGTATGTAATAAGTTGAAGTAATAGACGAATTATGTGTGTGATAATGGGGTGGGGAAAATAATAAGCTTGTGCTTCATCCCGCTCCATTTCGACCATGTTGAAATGTATTTTGTTTAAAGAATTCTTTTATGTATGATTTTTTTCTGTTCAACATAAATAAATCAAATCATCGTTAAAAAAAGTACAATTGTGCTGTATTTTTACATTACAGTTGTAATTATTAATTTACAGTGTGCTTGTGTGCTTTTCAACCAAAATTGCCAGTAAGTTACTGTAAGTTTTACAGTACATTTATTTACAGTGTGCCCTAATCTTTGGCTTGTTTGGTTTGTAAATAATATCAGAAGATTATCTACAGAATTGTTTTGAAAACACTGAATTTTAATACAATTTAGTGTTATTTATTAGATTAGTGAAAGCATTTAGCATTCGAAGACTGAAATTTCAGCAGTGCAGTAAATAAAGTAGCCGTCCGTCTGTGTTTAATGCAGGATTGATGGGTTTCAGATGGCTGTATTATTTTCAGATGCGTTTGACTGACACACAGCTGCTCGTCCAGAGGTTCAATCAGATTCATTTAATCTCAGCGAGAGTCGAAGTGTTTGAATTCTCTTAGGGTCATATTGTTTTGGCAAAGTGCTATTCTGAGCTGGGAACATGATGTGCCGCTGATGCACATGTGTATATGTACATATATCATTCATCTGCATGAACACTACACCAGCTCAAATGGAGCGACAGCGGAGACATGATTAAAATAGGTCAGCAGAGGTGTGAAATATGACATAACACTCAACACAGGCAATATATTTCAATGATATCGAGACCATAAGAATAGCCATAAAGCAAGTTGTCACATCTTAATTCTGCACTCGCTTGCAGATGCATTCAGATGCTGAACTGATAGGCGTCGATGATTATGTGTAACCTTGAAGAAGAGCTCTTAGTCTGCCAGATTAAAAAAAAAAAGTCAAATGGGATTGAAATTACTTGTTGAAATGACACTATGGTGGTACAAGATGCAAACCAAAGCTTATTGGAGATATGTGCCCAGGACTACATTTATGAGAACCAATAAATTTGTACCCTGGGCTACGTCTGCTTGCAGTTATTGTTTTCACAAATCCACTAGAGGGCGCCGTTTTCATTTTTGACAGTCTCAAATACATTTCTGGGGCACTTTTTCTCATACGAATAATTTCTAATACATCCACCAGAGGGCGCTGTGAACATTTCTGTGCATATTAACACACTTTTTATGTGCGTCCTTGAGAGAAGCTGGCTAGCTTGTTGTCTTGCATACTATATCAACTAGAAATGGACTGACCCACACACCCTTCACTAAACCCAACCCATAGTGTTATCAAAGCAAACTAGAAAGGAAAAGACATTATGGCTGTGTGCTTCTACCATGACTTATTGCTGTTTTAATGAGTTACGTTTTACCTGGTTTCTGAAACTTTTCTTTGCCGTACTCGAACCACTCTGCTCTGCATCTCAAGTCTGGTGCCATATGTGGTGAGCTACCGAGCAAAACAAGTGTAACCCACTAGTCCTACTGCACCCAACCCGGTCAGAGCTGGGATCGAACTGGCAACTAACAAGGAGGCTAAAGACCTATGTAATGTTATTGCTGTGTGACATTTATAATGGAAGTCAATGGGATCAATGTATTTCAACGGGACGTCCCACCCCAATTTTAAGTCAATGAGGCAGTTATTAGGGGTCTTTAAATGGCTTGGGGGGCGTGGCTTGAGAGCTTCATTATCATACTGAGATGCTGATTGGTTGCCTGACTCAGATAAGCCCACCTCTAAGTCTGTATAATACTGCTGTGTAATTCCAGTTTTGTGTGGTAGAATGGGCTTCTAGGAAATGAATGGGAGTCAATGGCAATGTTAAGTCAATGGGACCATTTTGGGACATCCTAGCAACCCCGGGGGTACAACTTATACCCCCTTTTGGGGTATGTTCCCACTTAGGCTGCAACCCCCTACAGATGTTGTGAATTCTATATTTCTATGAAATTCACACTCGGCGCAGTGATTTGTCAAAGTTCGGCTCAATGTTAAGTCTATGGGAGATTTTGGGACGTTCTAGCTCCCCAGGGGTACAACATTTACCCCCTTTCGGGGTATGTTCTTACCCGGCTGTAACCCTTTCGAGATGTCGTGAATCCCATATTTCTACGAAATTCACTCTTGGCACTATGATGCGTTTTGTCTTTCGTTTTGTACAGTGCTCTAGAAAATGAATGGATGTCAATGGGACAATGTTAAGTCAATGGGAAACTTTGGGACATCCTAGAGCCCCAGTGGTGCAACATTTACCCCCTTGTGTGGCATGTTCTTACTCAGGCTGCATCCCTTTCGAGATGTCGTGAATTACATATTTCTACGAAATTCAGTCTTGGCGCTATGATGCGTCAAAGTTTGTCCCCATGTTATGGTAATGGGATTTGGGGGGGTTACCCTAGAGCACCTAGAGCACCTTTTTAGGTCAGAGTGAGTCTTACCTGCATAGCACATCACTAGCTGGCCTCCGTTACACTCATGCCCCTAAACCTCACTCCCATCCCGGACGAGTCCCCATGTGTAACCCACCAGTCCTTCAGTACCCAACCCGGTCTGAGCTGGGATTGAACCAGCGATTCTTTGCATTTTTTTTTATACTAAATTTTTGGGGGTTTTCACCTCTAATTGATAGGACAGTGGAGATGTACCGACAGGAAAGAGTGGGGAGCAGAGATAAGGGGAAGGACCTCGAGCCGAGAATCGAACTCGGGTCACTGCGAGCACCTCGGTGCTATATGTCGACGCACTAACCGCTAGGATATTGTTGGCGACTTGCTTTGGTAATTTTACAAAATTAGATCATCTGCTTGTGCTCTGAAACAACAGTCCTTCTCTAATGACATCAGTTTCGACAGATTGAGCAACATATTCTTAGCCACGCCCTTTTGTTAGTTTGCAGCGAGTAAAAGATGAAAGGAGGAGTGCAAAAATAAACCCTGCCCCCTTCTCAGCATTTCTTTTCAAATGAAAATAGGTCATCAAGTAAAAGTCTGCAACTTCAGGATAATGGGGGTGCTGCTAGGGGGGAAAAAGTTAGGATGATTCTAAGGGCCCATGCTGTTTTGGAGCCCCCAGAGAAACTATTAGGGGCCCACCAGAACCCCCCTCACCCTACCACCCCTGCTCATCACCTTCGTCTGCGATAACCCCCATCCCCAACCCCTAGTTTTTCACTTTCATCAGCAACACCCCAATAACACCTCCTACAACCCCCCCGCACTTTAATCACCCATGACACCCACAAAATGTCTTCATAGGGCCCGTAGCAGCCTGCGGCGCCCCTGACTTGACTACATGTGATGCTTTTAATGCAGTTTCATTCAGTTTAACTGTTCTGAAAAATTATTTGATATTTAAGTATGCTAATTGCTAAGATTTAGGGCGACACAGGGGCGTAGTGGGTACGGCTGTTGCCTCACAGCAAGAAGGTCACTGGTTCGAGCCTCGGCTGGGTCAGTTGGCATTTCTGTGTGGAGTTTGCATGTTCTCCCCATGTTGACGTGGGATTCCTCCGGGTGCTCTGGTTTCCCCCACAGTCCAAACACATGCGCTATAGGGAAATTGAATAAGCTTAATTGTTTGTAGTGTATGTCCTGGTCCTCCAACTTGGGGGGTTGAGCTTGGGCTAACAACCCACTTCATAAAAACTAGATGTTACAAAACACCAATATGGTGCGGCTAAATATCAACTTCGATATAAATGGCTCTGGGGGTAAGTAAGTAAGTGCTAAGATTTGACAACTAGATTTGTTAACTAATGTGAACTACCAATTAACAGTGTATTGTTTATAGCAGGGGTGTTCAAACTCAGTCCTGGAGGGCCAGTGTCCTGGAGATTTTAGCTCCAACTTGCTTCAAGACACCTGCAAGGGTGTTTCTAGTAAGCCTAGTAAGAGCTTGATTAGCTAGCCCAGGTGTGTCTGATTGGGGTTAGAACTAAACTTTGCAGGACACCGGCCCTCCAGGACCGAGTTTGGACACCCCTGGTTTATAGCATGTTAATACACACTAAAAAGCCATGTTAATTCACAGTGCATTAAAAAAGTATTTTTCACTGTAAGTTCATGATAACCAGTGTGCCAATTATACATTGACGATCAGGGGGCTGAAATTTTTCAGTAGTAGTTTGGTAATACATGCTTCAGTGAATCAAATTTATGAATTTATTTACATAACATCTAATTTATTAATCAAATGTATACGTTTTCAGTGTTTTGAGGGATTTTATATCCTCGAGCCCGGGGCTCCCTCCCGTTAGAAGGGCGAGAGGGGAGTTCGAGCTCAGGAAGGTCTCGAGAACTCCCCCGCTTATCGCCGTGTGAAAAGTGTAAACTAAGGTTGTCTTAGGTAATAATTTGGTTTAGTCGATTGACTATGGTGTATGTTTTTGGACGGTGTGAGGAAACCCACGCAAACACGGGGAGAACATGAAAACTCCGCACAGAAACACTAACCGGCTCAATGGGAGGTTGAACCGGCGGCGTTCTTGCTGTGAGGCAACAGTGCTAGTCACTGGGCCGCCGTGTCGCCCTATAGGAAAGGGTGGAGGGGGGGTGGGGGGACTTCGAGATGAAGATAACTGGAGTGAAATCTCTGGTTATTTATAGTGTGTCCGTAATCATCTAATAGGGCAGATTACGGAGCTGATAAGGTGCCAGCCGTGTTGATTATAAGCACGTGATCCTCTCGAAATTATTTTATAAATAAACCACACTTTACAGGTTACTGTAGGTCAAACTATACAAATGATGTGTATAATCTTTCATTTTTTTAGGCTACATGCAGATATAAACACCTATTTTACAAGAAACATGTTTTGTGAATACTTAAGATGTCTATCGGTGCTCTAGAACTGCCAGTTTCAGACTGTTGATCAATATAGTATTATGCAATCACAATGGTACCCAGGTAGCAAAGAATTCTGGCCCAGATTTGGCCTAAAGCTGGCACAGCAGGTATTCGTCCGGCACTGACATACAGCATGTGGGCCAAACATGGCCCTGGTTTGGCAGAGGTAGGCCTGTCTTGACCCACTTTTAAAATACATTTCTATTTTTTTTGAGTAAAGAAAAATTCTACCAATCAGGTTGTTTCGAGAAAAATCACAGCCATAAAGCGAAATGCTTCATGGGTTTATCAAATTCTTTGCAGTCGTGACACACCAACATATCTAGCCAGTTCAGGCCCACTTATGGGTTATTAACTTGGCTGAGACTTGGTCCAGATATGGTCCATGTTTGGCCCTTGTTTGGAAGCCAGACTTGGTCTAATCATGTACCGTAATTCACTGTGGCATGTGGGCCAAGCAAAAGCTGATTGTGTGGGCCAGATCTGGGCCAGAGAAATTTTGCTATGTGGGTATGACCCATTATGGGAGGGTCAAATATACATTTATATGATACATTTTTAATTATTAATGTTTACGATATAGATCAGAGATCAGAGACTGCTATTTCTTACTATTAAAGAACTGACCCCCAACGTCTTGTTTTGATGTCCTTCAGGGAGGGATCAAGTGTTAATTAGGGGGGTCAGTCCCCACAAAACCCCCCTGTAATTCACACCCTGATGATAATTAATGTTGTAAACGAATGTTAACCACTTGACACCTTTTAAAAACATTAAAATTGTGTGTAGGCCTATCTGAAAATATGCTCTATTTTTCGTCTTTAATATTTACAACAAATAACTCACAATTTACAACCATAAACACAATGAATAAAACGTTTTGCAAGACATTATTTTATATTTTAATGATATTTTTTTAATCGTAAGGACATGCGCGCCATTTTTAATGCCTGAGACTTCTGGTTTTATCGCGTGAAATGTTTTTTTAGATGTACAAAACAACGTTATGTTACTTGACATTAGAAATTGGCATAATATAGTATTATTTTAATGTAGGCCTACTTTAGAAATGTGCATCATTTCTCCAGTTATTTAGCTAATGAAGCAGAAATCTCGCACATTCTGCTGCATTGAAAATTAAATTGGACTGAAAAGTCTTAACTGGGAAAAAAATAATAGGCACTTTGTTATGGATAGATTTTCTTACGCATTTTAAGATCTTGTACCTTTCTTTATTTTCATTTATGTAAATACACGAGCATTAGGTGACTTTTGAGGTTGACTTTCAGTCTCCTATATAATGTTTACACATTACACAAGACTACAGTGGCCCTATAGGTTGTCTGTGCATTAACAAAAGCGTATTAGGCTTGCTTTAATAATGAATAACCTCTCAACACTGATCTCTTGACCCACATTCAGCCATCACTGCTGGATATTAAGAGCAGCCGAGCAGTGCTGGGTGTTGAAAATCAGAATTTCTCCACAGACGTACATACATGAAGACAAAGAGTCATTATAAAGCGGCACGTGGGTCCTTCTCAAGAACACTGTGTTCTGTACATTTTGTCCTACATGTCACGCACGGAGAATCGCCGACCGCGGCGACCACACGACATCATTTAGAGCGATGACGCCATCTGGCGGTGAAGATGAGATACCACACCATAAAAACAAACATCTGGACACTGAAATCATGTTTTAACCCTTCTGCCGTCTTACAATGTAAAAAAAGTTGGGTTCCACATGAAGGAATGAAGTTAACCTGTTAGTTTTTACAAATGTGAGTGGATTAAAACATAAAACAATTAAGTTGTCCTCAAAAACCTTTATGAATTGTGTTGTTTTAACTTATTTTTACACTGTAAAACCCGACAGTCAACTTTATCAAATGAAATAAATGAGTGTAGTTAACTCAAAATGTACTCAAAAGTTAATTCTACTCATTTGAAAAGAGTTTTGAACTCAATGTTGAAGGTAATGAGTTAATTAAATACCTCATTACTTCAACTTAAATGGAGTAAGTTCACAGTACTCAAATATATAATTTTTTAACTCAAATGGTTTGTAGCAATCGGTTTCCTCAAACGGTTTGAGTTGCCTTAACTTATTGGGTTTTACAGTACTCGATTAGTTAGAGTTTCCTTCATTTATTGGGTTTAACTGTGCTCAAATTGCTTCATTTACTCAAATAGAGTAAGTTCACAGTACTCATTAGGATTAGTTTTTGAACTTAAATGGTTTGTTGCAATTGGTTTCCTCAAATGGTTTAAGTTACCTTAACTCTTTGGGTTTTACAGTGTAATAAGTAGTTTGAACAAACAGCAAACCTCATTTTTAAGTGTACAATTCAGGCTTACACAGTCCAAAATAACCCGCCTGCACTACTAAAATCTCTAAAATAAAGCATCTATATTTAATTTCAGCCCTAAAACTATTTTGCATAAAGAAACGACCACATCTTCATCTTAAACTCTGTGAATGGCTTGGTTTTCCCTCATCAGTGTGCAGTGTTTCATCAATGTTTAGTCAGTGAACAACAAATATTGTTGTATATTTTATTATTGTACAAATATTTTCTAACGCTAGAAGTACCTGCATACATGTAAAATATTTTTAGCAAGACATCATAAAAGTTAAAGCAGCAGATTCTTAGTGTGTGTGTGTGTGTGTGTGTGTGTGTGTGTGTGTGTGTGTGTTGGAGTGTGCCAGTTTTTATGGTGTAAAAATCGAGCTGAAAAGACAAACATTGTACTCTAAATGTGTACAGAATTTTTATGTAATGTTTGGGTCATTTTAGAAAAAGTCATCAAACTTTTTGACCCACAAGTCAACAGGAGGGTTAATCTCATACTTTTCAATGATTTAATATTCAAAGGATTTTAAAAAGAAAGACAGAAGAAGCATTTATACTTAAACATTATACGTTTATATACCATACCTGAACAATGGAAATATACCAGGCAAATTATGTATTCTGAAATTTAATATAGCTATATTTTAAGTGACTTAAGTGAGCACAGAATTTCTGGGGCTAGTTGGCAATATATATCTTTCATTTTTGAAAGAAATGTTTTGAAAGTCCTGATAAGTGTTAAAATAAAATAATAAAAAAAGATCATAAATTAAGCTTGAAAAATATATACATTCTGCATGAAAACCTTTGATTTAAAACAAACTTACACTTAAAGGTGCTGTATGTAAGTTTTTGACTCTTCTAAAGCATAAAAATACCATACTATGTGTGCAGATATTTGAGAAACATCCTAAGTGAACATACTTGTTTATCTGAAAAACAATGCTGAAGTCAGATATTCTGCTTTGAAAATGTTTTTTTCTGTGCTGGAACGGTGTCTTTGTTTAGGTCAAGTTAACCTGCAGAATGCCAGTTTAGCCAATTATATTTCAGCACTCCGGGTTGCCTTGTTGGAAAACAGCGTATTTCATTCATTTATTCAGAAAGGCTCTGAAAGCATGGACAGTAAATCAGACAGTGTCAGTAGACGGTATTAGATGTCGAAATGAGACAGATTCAGTTCCACATTAAGTTATTAATTAGCAAATGATATAAATATTACGAGCGTAAACATTAGGTGAGCAGGTTACACTGTAACCGCGTGTCCTAACAACACGCTTCATGACGAGATACGCAGTGATGAGCAATTTGGCTGTTTGCACCAGACGAAACACGACAGAAATGTAAATACAGCCATTCAGAAGCACAGAATATGCACTCACTCACAAAACGGTAAGGTTTATAATCTGTTTAATACATGTTAACCCTCTTTAACATCATTAAATATAGATGCTGAATCACTCATATGTGTTTAGTTCTGAAGTTCAATTTCAGACGGTTTATTTTATATTCAAGATCTGAGGTGAACTATCTGCTTTCAGTATATGGCAATAAATGTCATGTAAAATGGCATTCAAACTCACATTGTTAGCATTTAACACTGAATAAAGCACATGAGGTGTACCTAAGTTGATCACTGTCATAGGTTTCTGTTGTTCATCTGTGAGAAATAGAAGCCGTTTCTAATATATCAATTCGAGGTGTTGGTTCGGACAAAAACTCTTTTTAATATGGAAAATATTCCCTCTATCGCGTGTCGTTGCTTTTATTTAGAGCACAGTTTAAATCACTCGCTCCTGTACTCAATCTGGCAACCCGCACTTGCGTTCGTTTTAATCCAGGAGTGCAATACCTAGTTCAACCACTGGGTGTCAAACTTACATACTGCACCTTTAAAACAATAGGATTAGAAATGTTGCCTCCACTATAATAACTGAAATAAAGTAATATATATATATATTCATTCATTTTATTTTCGTCCTTCCCTTTAATAATCAGGGGTCGCCACAGCAGAATGAACCGCCAACTTATCTAGGATATGTTTTACGCAGCAGATGCCCTTCCAGCTGCAACCCATCACTGGGAAACACCCATACACTCTCAATCACACACATATACTACAGACAATTTAGCTGACCCAATTCATCTATAGAGCATGTGTTTGGACTGTGGGGGAAACAGGAGCACCCTGAGGAAACCCACGCCAACACGGGGAGAACATGCAAACGCCACACAGAAATGGTCAACTGACCCAGCCGAGGCTCGAAGCAGCGACCTTCTTGCTGTGAGGCGACAGCGCTACCCACTGTGCCACCGCGCTGCCATATAAATATATATCAATGATTTTTTAAAAAGAAATGAGTGAAAAGTGACAAAAGCACAAAATGATATTACTACAAACAAATCTGAAAGCTAATGTATTTTTTTTTTTAAATCCTACAGTAGTACAGTTGCAATCAGAATTATTGAACCCCCTTTGAATTTTTTTTTCTTTTTAAATATTTCCCAAATGATGTTTAAGAGAGCAAGGAAATTTTCACAGTATGTCTGATAATATTTTTTCTTCTAGAGAAAGTATTATTTGTTTTATTTCGGCTAGAATAAAAGCAGTTTTTAATTTTTTAAAAGCCATTTTAAGGTCAAAATTATTAGCCCCTTTAAGCTAATTTTTTTTTCTGATAGTCTACAGAACAAACTATCGGTATACAATAACTTGCCTAATTACCCTAACCTGCCTAGTTAACCTAATTAACCTAATTAAGCCTTCAAATGTCACTTTAATCTGTATAGAAGTGTCTTGAAAAATATCTAGTCAAATATTATTTACTGTCATCATGACAAAGATAAAATAAATCAGTTATTAGAGACGAGTTATTAAAACTATTATGTTTAGAAATGTGCTGAAAAATGTTTCTCACTGTTAAACAGAAATTGGGGGAAAAAATAAACAGGGGGGCTAATAATTCTGATTGCAACTGTATATAAATAATAACAAAATAACACTGGCATTGACTGCATAAACATATCTGCTATTATTACCCATTAAAGAAGATGACATGTATTGACAAATTGTGACCACATGCCCCACAGCAGGGTTTTGTCATAAAATATATGGACTAAGTAAGCTTTTGTCTGATTCTAGATCAGCTTATATATGAGGCAAAGCATTTAGTTGCATTTACTCATCTTTATGTGACACTTTCTGGGTAAAATCACATCAATATAATTCTTTAATTCATCAGTTATATTAAATTCAGTGTGATAAGTTGCCCCAAAGTATATGTTTTCTTTAAAAGTACCCTTGATTTTTTTTCATTAAAATTCTTAATTGTAGAGTTATTAGACACTTTTATACTGTAGTATGGAACAAACAAGATAGACCTTTTTAATAATGTGTTTAATTATTTGTCATCATATACACTCGGGTGTGAATTTCATCAAATAAAAATGCAACATTTCAACTTTTTTCATGTTTTTCCCCCTTTAAAACAAACTAACAAAAAAAAACAAACAAAATTATTAACAGTAGTTTTTTTATTTTGAACAAAGCAGATTTTATTAAATGTATTTGCTGCATATAATGTTACAGTGAAGGCATCTGAAGTCTCATTTAGTGCAGGAAACAATGCTTAATGATAATGTAAACTGATTAAATATGACACGCCGAGACCACAACCACTGGATTATCATCAATAAATGAGACCCAGGACAATCAAACTTTGTTAATATTAAAGTGAGAACTCTCAAACACCGTTATCAATTTCCTTTATAATCTATAGCATAGGTGTCAAAGTCGATTCCTGGAGGGCCGCAGCTCTGGACAGTTTAGCTCCAACTCTAATCACACACAGCTGATGGAAATAATCGAGGTGTTCAAAAGAGTCATGAACACCTTGTTTAGTTGCATCAGCTGTGTGTGATTAGAGTTGGAGCTAAACTGTGCAGAGCTGCGGCCCTCCAGGAATTGACTACATTAGTCAAATTGATCTACAGTAACTTATCCTGAGTCTCCGCTCCTCATACACACTAGATAACCAACTAAACTAGCTGTCAGTCTCAGTCTGCAGAACAGGTTTATGGAGAGCAGAAGCGTCCATAAAACAGAATACTCTTAGTGGGATTGTGTCGGATGAAGAAAAGGAACGGATGATCTGCATTAAAGGACTGTGGGATTCTTATGCACCGAACCATCATTATGGCACCGGTGGCCGCAGCCGCTTCGGTTCCTTCTTCATTGACTTCAACAAAGGCTTTATGAATGACCTTGGACAGCACCAGGTCATTGCTGGAGGACATGCCTGTTAGATTAACCTTCTGTAGGTCAAACACATCCTCCATCCCCATGCTGACCAGAAGACTCTTCATGTCGTAGGTTTGCTCCATCTTGAATTTGGGCAGAGAGACTTGAACTTCCTGTTGACGCATCACTTCAGGTTTGGTCCACTCCATGAGCTTCTCGTAGGTCAGTGCCTTCTCAAGCTGGAGGATAAGAGAGTCATGTTCAACTTTATTTGCAGACACTAGCTCCAATAGCAACAGAACAATATGAACAAAACAAAAAAGACAGTTATGCCAATACTTCCTCAAAGGTGACTGGTAACGCACATCAGTAAACCTAGTCATGTTAAATCATGCTTATTAATGTTTTTAAAACCTTTGGAAACCATCAGCACCACCCATTTTTTCCATGCCATCTGTTCCAGAAGTACTTTCCCCATCGGGATTCTAAAGTCTTTGCTCAAGGCTCTGTTGCAAAAGAGAAAATGTGCTGCTAATTTACTCAACACCAGGTCATGGCAGACTTGGGGGATGTTTTTCTTTCAGTAGGACATTAGAAAACAAGATTTTTAGCGTGACCATGGTCCTTCACTATACTTAACGTGCAGGTCTATATTATATTAGACTACACTTACCAGCCACTTTATTAGGTACACCTGTCCAACTGCTCGTTGACGGAAATTTCTAATCAGCCAATCACATGGTTGCAACTCAATGCATTTAGGCATGCAGACAGGGTCAAGACGATCTGCTGCAGTTCAAACCGAGCATCAGAATGGGGAAGAAAGGGGATTTAAGTGACTTTGAACGTGGCATGGTTGTTGGTGCCAGACGGGCTGGTCTGAGTATTTCAGAAACTGCTGAGCTACTGGGATTTTCACACATCACCATCTCTAGGGTTTACAGAGAATGTTCTGATAAAGATCCAGTGAGCGGCAGTTCTGTGGGCACAAATGCCTTGTTGATGCCAGAGGTCAGAGGAGAATGGCCAGACTGGTTCCAGCGGATAGAAAGGCAACAGTAAAAGTTTGGACATTGAAATTGTTGACACATAAATATCTAGGAGTCGTTATTGACAATATGTTGACATTTCAACCTAACACCCAGGCTGTCTACAACAAAGTTCAGCAAAGGCTGTTTTTTTCTGAGGAAACTGAGATCGTTTCAGGTTTGTACCTCTTTGATGACGCTGTTTTACAAACAATTTATTGAATCCGTTTTAGCTTTCTGCATTGTAGCTTGGTACGGAAATATGAGTGTGTCAAATAAGAACAGGTTTGGTAGCCTGGTGAAGGTGGCAGTCAAGATCATCGGTTTTAACCAAACTGGTTAATTGGTAATTTACCATACTTGTGTTTTAAAGAGAGCTCAGGGTATCCTATGCACTCCGGATCACCCGTTGTTCTCTGTTTCAGCTGCTGCCATCAGGACCTCATTTTAGAGTTCCTGTTTGCAGGACAAATAGAACTAGAAATTCTTTTATAATGCTGGCCATTAGGTCATTAAATGAGTTCAGGGATGAGGGAGATGCACCTACAAAATGATGTAGTGTATGTTGTGTGGTAATATTTTGTTAATGTGTACATGGAACTTCGCCTGTGTTACGCCACATTGCTGCAATTTTAGATTCCCTAAACGGGATAATAAAAATGAGTCTGAGTCTGTAACTCAAATAACTACTCGTTACAACCGAGGTCTGCAGAAGAGCATCTCTGAACACACAACACGTCCAACCTTGAGGCAGATGGGCTACAGCAGCAGAAGACCACACCGGGTGTCACTCCTGACAGCTAAGAACAGGAAACTGAAGCTACAATTCACACAGGCTCACCAAAACTGGACAATAGAAGATTGGAAAAACGTTGCTTGGTCTGATTTCTGCTGCGACATTCGGATGGTAGGGCCCGAATTTGGCGTCAACAACATGAAAGCATGGACCCATCCTACCTTTTATCAATGGTTCAGGCTGGTGGTGGTGGTGTAATGGTGTGGGGGATATTTTCTTGGCACACTTTGGGCCCATTAGTACCAATTGAGCATCGTGTCAACACCACAGCCTACCCGAGTATTGATTCTGACCATGTCCATCCCTTTATGACCACAGTGTACCCATCTTCTGATAGCTACTTCCAGCAGGATAACGCACCATGTTATAAAGCGTGAATCATCTCAGACTGGTTTCTTGAACATGACATTGAGTTCACTGTACTCAAATGGCCTCCACAGTCACCAGATCGTAATCCAATAGAGCACCTTTGGGATGTGGTGCAACGGGAGATTTGCATCATGGATGTGCAGCCGACAAATCTGCAGCAACTGCGTGATGCAATCATGTCAATATGGAGCAAAATCTCTGAGGAATATTTCCAGTACCTTGTTGAATCTATGCCATGAAGGATTAAGGCAGTTTTGAAGGCAAAAGTGGCGTCCAACCCGGTACTAGTAAGGTTACCTAATAAAGTGGCCAGTGAGTGTATATTATCTATATTAACTATATAGTAGGGAAGTATGAGTTTTTGCATGCAGCCTTAAGGTCTTTGCACACTGAAGTCTCAAATTTCCAAAATGTCTGTTTTGATCATGGTGCTTCATTGGAGTAGTTGAAATAGAAAAGCCCATTAGTGGATTTTGCTTTGGCCTAGGATTGGTATAGCAGCAAATAAAATGCTGGGTTGTTTTAACCCAACATTGGGTCAAACATAGACAAACTCAGTAGCTATGTTTCCATCCAAAGATGTGAATTACCTTGCAAAACTGAATTATCGTATAAAAGATGTGCAAACAAAGCAGCGTTTCCATCTAATGAGTCAAAGACAACAAAATCGTCACTTCCTGATTATCTTGCGCCAAATATCAACAGTAAAAATAGAATTTGCTGTGGTAGGAGAAGCTGCGTGAATCTTTTCTTCATTTAATAAGTGATTGCGCTTCGGAAGGCAATCCTGACACGCAGTGAATGCGCGGTGGCGCTTGAAGGTGTGAGACGCGGAGCACAGACGCTCTTGACATTTCTGGAGGTGATTAATAATAAAATATCCCTAATACTGAAATGGTGAAGGTGTTTTAGAATGACCAAAACAACGTTTCAGATGTTCTACAGTGCGCTCAGCCTGCTGGTTTGTCCATTTACACACATTTTCATCATCAAATGATCTCTTATGACAAAAAACAAATGGAATTTGTTCGGTAAAAAGGTTTCCATCGGAGTTTATGCGCATCTTTTCTCATGGAATAAAAAGTTTATCCTAATCAGTTATGTGCATATGTATTTTATGCGCATCTTGGCGTTTCCATCAACCGTGTTTTTACGCGCATGTCCAAAATGCACACAAAAATAGGTGAATAAAAACATAGCTAGAGTGTTTTTTTGTTTGTTTTTTTTACATTGAATTTAAAGGTGCTGTATGTAAGTTTTTGACTCTTCTAAAGCATAAAAATACCATAATATGAATGCAGATATTTAAGAAACATCCCAAGTGAACATACTTGTTTAACTGAAAAACAATGCTGAAGTCAGATATTCTGCTTTGAAAATGAGTTTGTCCGTGCCGGAACGCTGTCTTTGTTTAGGTCAATTTAACCTGCACAATGCCAGTTTAGCCAATTATATTTCAGCACCCCGGGTTGCCTTGTTGGAAAACAGCGTATTTCATTCATTCATTCAGAAAGGCTCTGAAAGCATGCGTCTGTGAACGAAATGCAACAGTGGACGGTGGACGTCAGTGGACGGTATCAGATGTTGAAATGAGACAGATTCAGTTCCACATGAGGTTATTAATTAGCAAATGATATAAATATTACGAGCGTAAACATTAGGTGAGCAGGTTACACTGTAACCGCGTGTCCTAACAACACGCTTCATGACGAGATACGCAGTGATGAGCAATTTCCCAGATAGCAAAATGACATCATTTCAACCTAAAATCAACGTTTCTTTTGACATCGATTCAACATCGTTTTGCTCATCGGGGTAATGTTGAAACGACGTCAGGCACTTCATTCAAATCTAACCTGAAATCGACACAATTGGTTACTTACCCAACGTTGAATCGATGTTGATATTCAGTCGATCGAAACGACGTTATAGAATCCACACATTTTCAATATGTAATCAACCTAATTGGTTTGTCCACCTGACGTTGAAATGATGTTGATTTATAGTTGATTGGAACAACGTAGAATCCACACATTTTCAACATATAATCGACCTAATTGGTTTGTCTATCTGATGTTGAAATGATGTTGATTTATAATCGATTGGAACAACGTAGAATCCACACATATTCAACATATAATCGACCTAATTGGTTTGTCTATCTAATGTTGAAATGATGTTGATTTATAATCGATTGGAACAACGTAGAATCCACACATATTCAACATATAATCGACCTAATTGGTTTGTCTATCTAATGTTGAAATGATGTTGATTTATAATCGATTGGAACAACGTAGAATCCACACATTTTCAACATATAATCGACCTAATTGGTTTGTCTATCTAATGTTGAAATGATGTTGATTTATAATCAATTGGAACAACGTAGAATCCACACATATTCAACATATAATCGACCTAATTATTTTGTCTATCTAATGTTGAAACGATGTTGATTTTAAGTCGATTGGAACAACATAGAATCCACACATATTCAACATAAAATCTATCTAAATGATTTAACGTTGAAATGAATGCTTAAACAACATTTTCAACATTAAACCAATCCATATGACCTAATCACCATTTTTTTTTACAAGAATAGCCTACATAATATAATTTATTCTGTATATATAACAAAACACACCACAATCTGTCATCATTTTTTATTGATACAAACACACAGCTGTGAATATCTGTTAAGAGCATGAATTCATTCAAACCTTCTACACAAACAAACAGAGAAAACATTTAAATTACTGACTAAAATAGTCAAAACCATTTACTCAAAAAGTAAAACTGTAGAATATTAAATACATTTGTCTATTTGTGTTCTATTTCAACATGTATTTTTCATTAGAGTAAAAAATGCATTTTATTTCAGATGTGCATTATAACAAAATTAACTATTAGGGTCAAAACACAGGTATAAATCACAATGTTTAAACTGTTTAAAGAACAACATTTATTTAATTAATTTAGAAAGATACAATCACAGAAACTAAAATTCAGATGCAACCATAGAAAAAATATTATTGCTGGATTAACAAGGTCAATAAATAAATAAATAAAAACAAATTATTTTAGGTTCTGTGAAACTATCGGCAAGCTATTCGTCTACAGTGCCACCATTTACTAGAATTCCATCCCGGATTTTCCAGAAATACGAAGTATTAGTGACCCAGACACTTGTCTGAGAACAAGCTTCAAATATTACAACAACCGGTAAGAATTGCAAGCTTGTTTATTAATTACAATTTTTTTTTTTTTTTCAAAATATCATTGTTTAATGACTAAATGCAATAAATAAAATACAGTGCTGCGACCAAAGAATGTAACGTATACTGAATAATCATATGCCATGCACATGATCCTATTATAACGATCACTGCGAACAATAAGCTAAGCATTCATTTTATATACAAACTGTAAATATAAAAACATTAAAATAATTTAAAGCAATGAAAATCTATATGTAAAAAAACAAAACTACTTTAAACTGCGTCTCGTCAGAGCTGAGCATACATTTTATTTCAGTAAAAAACGGTCCTCTTCATAATATTTCTATTTATTTCTTCTTTGTAATATGGTATGAATTTAAAAAATACGGACTTTCCTTTACGTCTCCTATTCAGTTTTTTTACTTCCTGCTCTCCATCTTAATTTCAATTTTAAATTCCACACCAGGCCAGTAAAAAAATCCTAAGTGTTGAGCCCTGTTGGGTAATTCTCCTTCTCATTAAAACTCAAATGTGCATTGTGTTGTGACAATTACTTAAGATTTTTGTAACAATAAAGATGCATTTAATACAACCATAAAAACGCTAAAAGATTGTCAGTACACTGTAATATAGGCACAACCAGTCGTTTGGTCTGTTTGTGTGAGAGAGGAAAAAAAAAAAACATTTGCAACTTGTTAAAAAAAAAAAAAACTTTCTCAGACTTCAAATATACTGGTCACTAACAGAAACTTCAGTCATGGGTGCTGTTCTTTTGCTCCAGTAATACCTTCAGAGAACATAATAGTCAGTGATCCATACATAGGCAGAGAGATTAGTGTGGTGTAGGCAGAACTGGAATAGACGTCCGTCCAGGCACAGGTTACAGATCTTGATGTCTTCAACTGGAGATTTCAGAGAAACTGCCATTAAAAAAATTGTAAGAAAAAAAACATGTTACTCAGTAGGAAAATCTCACCAGGTACAGTATCTACTATTACAAAGTACAATTCCAAGGTAAATTTTCAGTTCAACCCACAGTATTGGTACCATAAAATTGCCACAATTTTTGACTCCTCATGCATATTAAGTTAACATGGTATTTTGTGAGAAATTAAATGATCTTGGATTTCATTTTCTTGTGAAATTCTAAAAAGCTTAATGATATTAAATATTTTTCAAAATAAATGCATTTAAACATTTGTTTAGATACTTGTACAAGTAAACTGCAGTAACCTCAAGAGAAAAGCATGTAGACAAAATAAATTTTAATAAACAGGAAAATAAAAAAATGCACACCAGAACATAGCACTACAATCAGAAAAAACAGACAAGCATGGTTTGTGAACAATTGAGGTAAAGTTGGTTTTATATTCGGATATTCAGACATTCTCCTCAATAATATAATGTCAGAAAAGTATTCTTTGCAAATTCTAAATAGGGAAATCATATTAGCAGCAAATGACTATCAAAGTACAACATTGTTTACAGTCAACTAAACAGTGTTTATGTTGTTTTGAAGTCATACTTGCATGCTAATTTCGATCGAATATTCAAAGTAACATGGTAAACAATATAGAGACTTCTAAATGAACGAATGTGCGAATATAAAGCCAACTTTACCTCTATAAGCTTTTCCCATTCAATGCTGTGTACCGTCTCTGGCGAGGAGTTCGCCACTAAATGTAGAAAAAAATAGAGCAACAAAACCGTAAACTGACAGCGATTCACTTCGCTAGCGTAATAACGTGTTAAAAAATCTCGTTTAACGTTAGCTCGATGATACGTAATGTTATTTGCGAAACGTTTCTCATAACTTAGCCTATACGTTAGCTAGAGCAACATTAACTTACATATGCGTTTTATGCTCATTCAGAATCGATTTAACAGATCATCTTATATTTTTACACAGGTTAAAAAGCATTGAAGTCATAAAGTGAAGTTAATCGTGTTGAAATCGAAAATTAAATAACCAAAACAGCTTTTCATTTACCTTAACGTTACTTTTATAGATCAGCTGCAGTTAATAGCCTGGGTACGCACAGGGCGACATGGGCTTACTAAAAAACGTATAGGAAGTGGTAAAGTGTTAATTTACACATCTAAAAGTTACATTTTGACATAAATTCTTGGGAAAACGACAAATAAAACATGTGAAACGTCGAATACAACGTGCTTACCTTACAGTTCCGTCCGCTGCCTTCGGTTTGTTAGTTGATTCAAATGATGAGCAGCACCTGCGCCTCACGCTGACTCGCGCAGAAGAACCGACTCCGAGTCCACCAATCAAGTTTCAACATCGAACCAGTGTTATGATTTCGACCAGATGCGTCGGGTAGCCTATATGTTGAAGAGTCAACTTCATTTCGACATCGAACCAATGTTATGATTTCGACCAGATGCGTCGGGTAGCCTATATGTTGAAGAGTCAACTTCATTTAGACATTGAATCAATGTTATGATTTCGACCAGATGCGTCGGGTAGCCTATGTTGAAGAGTCAACTTCATTTCGACATTGGATCAATGTTTTATTCTCGATGTAATAACCTTCCGACGTACCGACCAAATAAAGAACGTTGATTCAATGTCGAAATTTGATCGACGACTGATACTGACGCTTATAACCAATAATCGACATTGATTCAATGTCGGCTTGCTATCTGGGTTTGGCTGTTTGCACCAGACGAAACACAACAGAAATTAAAATACAGCCATTCAGAAGCACATATGCACTCACTCATGAAACGGTAAGGTTTATAATCTAATTAATACATGCGGTTTATTTTTATATTCAAGATCTGAGGTGAACTATCTGCTGCTGCTTTCAGTATATGGCAATAAATATCATGTAAAATGGCATTCAAACTCACATTGTTAGCATTTAACACTGAATAAAGCACATGAGGTGTACCTGAGGTGATCTGTCATAGGTTTCTGTTGTTCAGCTGTGAGAAATAGAAGTTTCTAATATATCAATTCAAGGAGTTGGTTAGGACAAAAACTCCTTTTAATATGTAAAATATTCCCTCTATTGCTTTAACACCGTTTAAATCACTCGTTCCTGTACTCAATCTGGAAACCCGCGCTTGGTGTTTGTTTTGATCCAGGAGTGCAATACCTAGTTCAACCACTGGGTGTCAAACTTATATCCTGCACCTTTAAATGACTCTTTAACCCAATGGTTGGGTTTGTCCATATTTGAACCAATGCTAAGTAAAAACAAAGCATTTTTTGAGTGTGCATCATATATGACGTAGTTTTATGAATAATTCTAATGTTAAATGTTGAAGCTTTAAAAATAACATCAACATCTATTGATTAACAACCTCAGAGATCTCACAACAGGTCTGTCTATATATATATATATATATATATATATATATTTTTTTTTTTTAACCCAACTGTTGTGTTTGTCAACCCTTTTGAAATCTTTGTTTTTCCAAAAATCTGTCTCACCTTCTGAAGGCCAGTGGTTGCGTCTTCAATCTGATCAGGAAGGATGATCAACATACTGAGATTCTTCCCCACATACGGCAGCTCCAGAACCTGACTGTTCATCTCTGGAATCGAAGCCAGTGGAAAATGAGCCTTCTGATGCATCATCTGCACTGGTTTAGTTTGATTCTGCAAAGCGTAAATGAAAAACTCATTATAACCCTCATTTCTCATTTGAAAAACTTAAATTCAACAAAAGTCTGAAATCTCACCTTGTTCAGCTTAAACTGTTCATCTTTAGTGGCTTCCTTTGGGAATTTCTTCTCCCAGTTCCCCTTGAAGTAGATGGCGTTCACCAAAACCAGTCTCGTCATTGCATCAATGGCTCCTGACGGCAGCAAATCCTTGATCTTCTCTACAATACAAATGGATATTTTTCACTTTTAGCTTTGGTTTGAACTGGTTAATTTGACATATTACATCTATATAAACTTATGAAGCCAGACTTGCTGCACAAATTTGAATAAATTTGGAGTTTCATGCTGGTTTTTGAAGTTCACGTTGGTTTTTACCTTGTGTTTTTTTCTCCACCCATGTGTTGATGTTGACACGTGCAGCTTCTGATTTATTTTTGAAGTCCACCTTCTCCAGTTCGGCTTCATAGAATTTTTTTGCATCAGTGAGAAATTTCTGTAACATTGAAAATCATTGAGTTGTAACATAGAGTTGAGATCTTGAGCAAGTCTAGAATTATTAGCTTTGAGTTTCACCTCAACAAACTGGTAGGTTTGCTCTCCGTAGAGGCGGTTGGCGAGACTCAGCACATACGGGGCTCCTGGTTTGTTCAGTTCACTCATCAGCTTGTTGAAGCTGGAGTGAATTTGCTCCTCGGTTTTTTGTCCAGGTACCGCAGGACCTTTCTGTGTACATCAACAATATCACATTAAATCAAATTAATTACACAAATCTAAATATGCACCATTACAGTTTTGAAGTAATTCGGTTAATGTCTCATGTAAACACTGATTGTGAACCTTGAGTTCTGCAGGTAGCTCAAACTTCTGTGTTTGTTGCATCATTGCTTGTCCATGTTGATCCTTGACTCCACATGCTATCTGGGGCTTTTGAGCTTGTTGCGTCATCGATTGATGAGCTTCTGGAGTCGCACCGGCTGATTTGGGAAGACTGTTAAATCCCAAGACCTACACAGAGTAAAAAAACAACTGATAACGATAAATATTTGTTTAATAAATACATTTAAGAAAGCTTAAAATGCACTTGAAGAAACATGCACTGTAAAAAATATGCGTAAATTAGCAGTTTTCTGTATTTTGTGATTCATCTTTAATTTTCCCCCATTTATTTTTGTTTTTAAATTGCATTATGGGATCATGATCTTTCTTCCAACAACTTTGAACCTTGAAACGTTCAAAAAAGTGACTTTTATAAACATTTTTAATAGTTTAAAGTGATATATTGTCTGTGTTGGTGTTGTATATCACGGTGCAAAAACCTTGTAATATACTGCCCATACATTTTCTGTTATATTACAGACTTATTTATCTCTATGTATGATTGATGATCCATTATAATATTTCAAACTACTAAAATGTCAATAAAAGTCAATTTGTTAACCTGTAGAGTTGAATTTTCAACATTAAAAGTCGACAGAGCAGAGATCAACATCCCATAATGCAATTCACAACCATAAATAAACACTTGTGAATCACAAAATACAGAAACTGTTAGTTGAATGAATGAATTTATTTATTTAGCAGGGACAATGCACAACAATTACATTAACCTCAAAGAGGAAAGATGCATTGTGCCAGGTTGTAGCAAGATTGCTATTTTCCACCTGCAGTCCCTGGACAGGTAAAAATTAAAACAATAATATCCAATTAACTAAAAAGTCAGTTTAAAAACATACAGGCATAATTGCATATAAACACTAACAAATTAGAAAACATCTCACTCAGTGTGTACAAATCTGATTTGACAAAAACCATCTCCTAGTCAGGCATGAAAACGCCTTATAATTTGTACATGTGATTATTTCTGTTGGGAGAGAATTCCATAGATTTGTGGCTTTATAAATAAAAGAAGATTGACCAAAAGAGGTCTTACGTCTAGGGACGATACATTCCCCTCTTACCATAGAACGTGTCGTTCGCGATGTTTTCTCTAGTTTGGAAATTTTTTTAATGATGGAGCAGAAAGATTGTGAATAATTTTAAAAACAAAACAAATATTGGAATATTTAATTATATTATCAAAGCTTAATAGACTATTTTTTTAAGATATTGCAGTGATGATACAAACGAGGTATTTATCATGAATTTTAAGTGCTCTCTTGTGTAATGATTCCAACAGTGATAAAGATGATTTACATGCCTGAGACCAGCTGCTTATACAGTACAACAAATGTGGAATAATCAGAGTATTTAAATACATACCAGAGGCCTCATAAGTCAGAGAATCTCTGATATGTTTAAAATGTCTTAGATTGAATCTCAGTGTGGTAGCAAGTTTTTTAATATGAGTTTTAAAATTAAGGTTTGAGTCCAACATGATGCCTAAATATTTGAATTCAGTGACATTTTTAATACTTTGCCCATTTATAAAAATTTCTAAAACATTTCCAACTTTATACCTATTTGAGAAACACATGGATACAGTTTTTTCAAAATTTAAGCTGAGATTTGAATTTTGCAACCATTTAAAAACATTTTGCATTTCATTTGTTAATTTAGTAGCAACTTCTGTTGAATTTTTTCCATAAGTGTAAAGGACAGCATCATCAGCGTACATTAATAAATCAGCATCAATGCATGTAGCTGGTAAATCATTTATATAAATACTAAAAAGTAAAGGTCCTAAAATAGATCCCTGAGGCACTCCTAATTTAACTAGTTAATAGATATTTTATCACAGTGTGATGTCAAATAAATTGTTTATTTTTGCATCCTCAGGCTTTAGTGTAACTATAAATGACTGAAAGAATGCACTTTTGTTTATGTCATGCCTTCAACTGATAAAATATCACAGGCCTAATCTCATTTAAGAATGTCAATGAACATTAAAGGCTGTTTAAAACATAAGGATTATCCCAGTTAACAGGAAAATATCTTTCAAGTGGCATAAACAAATGCTTTTCTAGTAGTTATTCATTCATTCATTTTCTTTTCGGCTTAGTCCCTTTATTAATCAGGGGTTGCCACAGCGGAATGAACTGTCAACTATTCCAGCATATCTTTTATGCAGTGGATGCACCCATACACTCTTGCATTCACAATACAATACGGCCAATTTAGCTTACCCAATTTACCTATAGCGCATGTGTTTGGACTGTGGGGTAAACCGGAGCACCAGGAGGAAACATGGGGAGAACATGCAAACTCCTCACAGAAATGACAACTGACCCAGCCGGGGCTTTAACCAGCGACCTTCGTGCTGTGAGGCGATCGTGCTACCCACTGCGCCATTGTGCTGCCCCTTTTCTAGTAATGCTAATTACTATTCAGGCCTGTAGCCAGCCTCTTGAAAGGGGTGGGCCTTTTTTGCAGTTATTCGCCTCATTTTCTACTTAATTATGCATTTTAGTGACATTTTAAGAACTAATCTTAGATCAGCTTGTCAGATGGAAATCATAACCACCTACAATTTTGTCAAAGTGCTCACCATACTATATTACTACACAGCCATGTAGCCACAGCCATATCATCCTGCAGCCCAAGACCGGTTACTCACTGAAGCTAAGCAGGGCTGAGCCTGGTCAGTACCTGGATGGGAGAACACATGGGAAAACTAGGTTGCTGTTGGAAGTGGTGTTAGTGAGGCCAGCAGGGGGCGCTCAACCTGTGGTCTGTGTGAGTCTTAATGCCCAAGTAAAAATGAAGGGGACACTAAAACTGTCAGTGGGTGCCGTTTTTTTTGGATGAGTTAAAATTAAAAATCCCATGGCTCTTCTCGTAAAAGAGTAGGTGTCCTGCAAAATTCCTTCCATCGTCCCTTACGATCATGGCCTCCCGATTATCCCCATCCACCTACTGTATAACTGGTGTGTGGTGAGCACACTGGTGCTATTGTCCTGTGGCTGCTGTTGCATCATGCAAGTGGATGCTGCACACTGGTGGTGGTGTGAAGAGACCCCCCTCATGATTGTGAAGCGCTTCGGGTGTATGGCCATACACCATAAATGCGCTATATAAACTTACTACGAAGTATTTATTTACAAATTTGGATTTAAACTGTAAGTTAATCCAGCAACAAAGGTTACCCTGATGAAGGCAGTTCTCTGCCGAAACGCGTTGGTTTTTATTAGGAATTGGCCATGTGAATAAAGGCTTTTTAAATTTTTCACATTTATCGAGTGCCTTGGACTGATTTTTGTTGCTTGATTTTGATGAATCCCTCACCCAAAGAGCACCAACAAAATACTTGAGCTACCCCTGAGCGCTTTTTGTTTGTTTTTTGTAAGTTAATCCAGTTTTCTAAATATTTTTATGAGATTAGCATTTAAAGAAAATAAAGAAATATGGATATAATACTTATTATAATGCTTATTTTTATTTTTAAATACAAGTTTATTATCATCCATTATTAAAAATATATAGAGGAATCTGGTAAAACTTGTTTTAAAATAAAAACTCTAGCCTATGTGCAAATAAAAACTGGCCAGCACATTCAGCTTTCCTCAGTCAGAATTTGGCTACTTGTCTTAAAGCCTTTTTCTATCTATACTTTTCGTAATTTTTAATGGCATAGCAGTCAAAAATAGGATAAATGAGCTCATATAGGGGTCAAATTCTGGACTTTGTCTGTAGGGGTTTTGTCTTTCGAACCACCTGAACCTACAGTCACTTCAATCCCCCCTGGGCTAAGGGCCTGCTATTTGTTTTCTTCTCTGGTCTTAATACATTAGCAGATAACAGATATGTTATTCATTCATGATATGATTTGTTGCCCAGAACAAAAAATGGTAAAGCATTTAGCATGAGCATTTGCATGAATAAATGTCACATTGCATAAATAAATGTCACATTTTTGTTAATTTCCTTTACAAATGTGTCCTTCTACAGTCTACAGGCTTTAGTTTTTATTAAAAGCTGTTCATACATTAACTATAAAAAGTAATTATTACATTAAAATTCTAAAATATTGACAATTTTATGTTCAGTGAACACACCAAATACAATTTTATAGCTTATATACATTAAATATATAACTAAGAAGGGGTGGCGCAGTGGATAGAATGTTCACCTCACAGCAAGAAGGTCACTGGTTTGAGCCTCGGCTGGATCAGTTGGCGTTTCTGTGTTGAGTTTGCGTGTTCTCCCCGGTTTTCTCTGGGTGCTTCGGTTTCCCCCACAAGTCCAAAGACATGTGGTACAGGTTAATTGGGTATGCTAAAATTTGACCATAGTCTATGAGTGTGCGTGTGAATGATTGAGTGTGTATGGGTGTTTCCCAGTGTTGGGTTGCAGCTGGAAGGGCATCCGCTGCGTAAAACATATGCTGGATATGTTGGCGGTTGTTTTGCTTTGGCGACCCCTGATTAATAAAGGGACTAAGCCGAAAAGAAAATGAATGAATGAATGAAATAAATTAGGTAATTACTAGGCCCACACAGAATCTGTACGTGCAGAAATCCGCAGATTTTTATCATTGAGTCTGTATTTACTTGTGTAAATGTGTGTAAATTTATATTTATTCCGTTTTTTAATTAATTTCACTAATATTATTGACAGTTGAAAATGTTCATTTGATTTATTTGCAATACAGTTTGTAAAGTAATAATTTCTGTCTTTTAGTAGATAGATTATATGAGAGACTTGCTTTGTTTACCATATAAGTGGATCTAATTGGATTTGCATTGTAAACATCATTAAATATAAGTTAAAATCATATATTTTTTGTTTCATATATTAAGTTTTTAGTTACGATTCTCAGAGAAAAAAAATTCTCAGCAGAAATAGCATAAAATGTCAGCAGATTCTGTCTGGCCCTGGTAATTACCTATGGCAACTTTAATGTAATTTACCTTCGGCCCAAGGCTCGCAATGATATTTAGTTTTAGGCCATTTATACGTAAAAGTTTGTGCACCCTTGCTGTAGATTATGAAATAAATGATTACAGGAAAGCTAGATAAATCGAATCAGAGTCAACATATAACACTTCTTTATATTATAGTATCAGAAATCTGACATGTTTTGTTGTTACTCATATAAGGAAAGATTCGAGCAGTGAACTTAGGGTGCGCTGTCTCTTTAAATTTTAGTAGCATTCGCTGCGTAATATTGCGTAACTTCCTGGTTTTGTTCGCTCTCTCTCTCTCTCTCTCTCTCTCTCTCTCTCTCTCTCTCTCTCTCTCTCTCTCTCTCTCTCTAAGAGTAAAAAAAATACAAAAAATCATTCACACAATGTGCAATCACCTTAAACATCTGATCTGCGGTGTTTCCTTTGGCACCGAGCGACACCATGGCCAGAGCCGAGGAGATGCTGACAGGAGAATAAAACACATTTCCTGACGCGTTTCCTCCGCTGATCTTCTTGAACAGGTTGAGGGAAAACTGTGTGTTTGCTGCAGACAGAGACTCCATTTTCACAAGCTGCACAAGAAATAGCAGAAAAAAACTGATCATCAGCAACAAATAAAGTGTTTTAGGATGCTTTCTGTTTAAATCCCAGACGCAGCACTGCTCGGTTTCGTGTCCATAATGTAAACAACATCACTTTTTTTTGTCAGTCGACGCTTTAAATCTCACATGACCTCACTTTCCTGATATCTGAGCAGCAGTTTAGTAATTTATAGGCAGTCTTTACCTCGGCAGCAATTTACAGACAGGCTTTTACTCAACAAAATTACTCGGTTTCGTTTTAATAATATAAATAACATCACTTTTTTGTCAATCGACGCTTTAAATTACATATGACATCACTTTCCTGATATCAGAACAGCAGTTGAGCAATTTATAGACAGGCTTTTACTCAACAAAAGTACTCGCTTATGTTTCTATCACCTATGTTGTCATTCGACGCTTTATATCTCGCATGACAGCACTTTCCTGATATCAGAACAGCAGTTGAGCAATTTATAGACAGGCTTTTGATCAGGAACAACAATTTATAGACAGGCTTTTACTCAATTAAAGTACTTCTAAACAAACAGACGTTTAAAAGAAGACTATTACCAGTTGAAATGATGAGGTTGTCCGTATGTCTTAGGTGAATTAGTTCAGTCAGTGTGTGTTGAATGTCACTTTAATAAATGTTGCCTCGCCCTGAAATGCCCATCCTCTAAACCACAGCCAGCCCTTCTGTAAAAGCCAAAAGGCTTGTTTCGAGATGCCAAACTCCTTTCTTTTGATAGGAATGCACTGTAGGCGGCTGTTGAGTAAGGGAGGAGTGGGAAAGTGCTGTCATTTCATCATCTGCTGGTGGACAGAGGCTATACGCAATGAACTAAAGCCAACATTGGCGTTCCTGGTTTTTTTGTAATGGATAAAAAGAGCTTTCAATGATGTCAGTTTTCAGCTGTTTCACTCTAAAAATGGCTGGGTTGAAAATTTAGTAATAAAAAAATAACCCAATGTTGGGTTTTAGCATATTTAATCCAACGTCCAACGTTTCCAATTAAACTGACATTACCATTTTCGACACAACAGTTTTGTTTGTCTTTATTTCACAACCCAGCATTTTTACAGTGTTGTAAAGTCTAATGAAAATAATAATACAATTATTAATGGCGACATGGTGGCTCAGTGGTTAGCACTGTTGCCTCACAGCAAGAATGTCACTGGTTTGAGTCCCGGCTGGGCCAGTAGGCATTTCTGTGTGGAGTTTGCATGTTCTCCCGGTGTTGGCGTGGGTTTCCTCCGGGTGCTCCGGTTTCCCCCACAGTCCAAACACATGTGCTATAGGTGAATTGAAAAAACTAAATTGGCTGTTGTGTGTGAATGTGAATGTGTATGGGTGTTTCCCAGTACTGGATTGCAGCTGAAAGGGCATCTGCTGTGTAAAACATATGCTGGAATAGTTGGCGGTTCATTTTGCCGTTGTGACCCCTGATGAATAAAGGGACTAAGCCGAAGGAAAACGAATGAATGATAATACTAATATTTATAGTACCTACTACTACTATTAATTATTATTATTCATTCATTCATTCATTCATTCATTCATTTTCTTTTGGCTTAGTTTCTGATTTATAGAAATGAACCACCAATAATTTATGTAATGATATTACTTTTCTAAGTAACGAGTAAAGTAAGGCATTACTTAAAAAATAAGTAATAATATTTGATTAATTTATTTATAAAAAATGTAATGCAAATGACTTTTTAATTAATTAGCTTTTTAAAAAAAAATTGCTGAAAAAATGAATTGCTGTAAAACAGAAAAAAACAAGTTCTGAAAGAGATCAAGCCTCAGCAGAGGTAAGAAAAAGTAACTCAAAAGCAATAACGCATTACTTACCATAAAAAAGTAACTAAGTAATGCAACTAGTTACTTTTTTGGGGGGGTAACTCAATATTGTAATGCAGGGATGTCAAACTCAATTCCTGGAGGGCCGCGGCCCTGCACAGTTTAGTTCCAACCCTAATTAAACACACCTGATCAAACTAATTGAGTCCTTCAGGCTTGTTTGAAACCTACCAGTAAGTGGTAAGTGTGTTGAAGCAGGGTTGGATCTAAACTGTGCAGGGCTGCGGCCCTCCAGGAATTGAGTTTGACATCCCTTTTACTTTCTAAAGTAGCTTTCCCCAACACTGACTACTGCTTCTACTATTAATAATAATTGTGTCAAATAAAGGATTGCTGGTAGATGGAAAAACTACTACTGTTAAAAATGAAGGTTCTTTTTTGGCATTGATGGTTTCACGAAGAACCTTTAACATCCATAGAACCATTTTATTCCACAAAAGGTGATTAAAAAGTGTAAAAAGGTTCTATAAATTCTGAAAATGTTCATTAGATGATTAAACATGTTTCTTTGAAGACATTTTACATTCAATTTGGGGAGGCAAAAAAGAAAAAACTATCCCAGTGTTGTGATTGGGCATCCACTGCGTAAAGCATATGCTGGATAAGTTGGCGGTTCATTCCGCTGTGGCGACCCCTGATTAATAAAGGGACTAAGCCAAAACGAAAATGAATGAATGAAAAAAATGAATTTCCTTCGGCTTAATCAGCGCCAACTTATCCAGTATATGTTTTACACAGTGGATCCCCTTCCAGCTGCAACCCAGTTTTGGGAAACATTCATACACACTCATTCACACTAATACACTACGGCCAATTTAGTTAATCCAATTCCCTATTTATGTGTTCTGCATGTGTTTGGACTGTGGGGGAAACTGGAGCACCCAGAGGAAACCTACGCCAACACGGGGGGAACATGCAAACTCCACACAGAAATGCCAACTGAGTCGGTGCCAATAGCCTAGTGGTTAAGTACACTGACATATAGCCCCATGGTGCTCACGGCGACCCGAGTTCGATTCCCGGCTCGAGGTCCTTTGCCGACCCTTCCCCTCTCTCTGCTCCCAATACTTTCCTGTCTGCAACCTCTACTGTCCTTTCATAATAAAGGTGAAAAACCCCTAAAAAAATAATTATAAAAAAAAAAAAAAAAGAAATGCCAACTGACCCAGCCGGGACTCGAACCAGCAACCTTCTTGCTGTAAAGCCACAGTGCTAACCACTGAGCCACCGTGTTGCCCAGTTGTAGCGATGTTCAGGAATTTAAAAAGTGTAATAAATAAAGCAATGAATGGATAAGTACTATATGCATAATTTACTTCTCAGTGATGCAAATCCTGCAATCGTTTTTCATTAGATTGTGGCAAAGTGTGGCAAGTTCATATTCATATATTCTTATTCATCTAGCCTACAGCCATGCAACTCTTGCATTTAGGCAGACGCACACATAGCTGTGAAGTGAGTTACCTGTTCCAGTGAGAGGTAAAATAAGTATGAACTGTGAGTCACATTGGGTGTGACTGAGGACACACTTTCATCAGTAGGTATGCTGTAATCCCAGTGCCTGGTGTTGTGCCAGGTTCATTGTAAATTATGGCCTGTTGTATATCACAAGATGTGAAAAAAGTTCAGTAATTGATTTGTTCTCCAGTCTCCAGTCATTTTGTGCTTATTGGATACTTTTATTTTTTGCATGTACAATACCTGATTAAAGTCTTGTTGCCTATCTAAGTTTTAGGAACAACAAATAATTACCTGACTTCTAGTCGATCATTTGGTATCAGAAGTGGCTTATATGAAAGGCAAAGGCCTCTAGATTACGCTTATTTAACCACAATAAAATATGATCATGCCTTGATTTTTAATTATTAAGTAGGACAGTAAGGTCTGACTTTGCTTAGACAAAAGTCTGGTCACTTAACAGAAATAATGTCCAGTATAGAATATAAAGTCATGCTGCAGTGGAAACAGAATGAATATTGTGTCTGACTCCCATGAGCTTGGAGGACTGCATCCATACATCTTTGCGATGACTCAAATCACTTATTAATAAAGTCATCTGGAATGGCAAAGAATGATCCACTCTTGCAGTTTGACAAACATGTAAATGCAGTTGTTAGATTGGTGGCAAAAGTTAAACCGTTTCTTTCTAAAAAAAGATTTAGAAATTGTAACGCATGCTTTAATCTCCTCTAGATTAGACTACTGCAACTCTTTGTACATTGGTCTACCTCAGTCAACACTCTCACGGTTACAGTTGGTCCAGAATGCAGCCGCCAGATTAATAACAGGAACTAAGAAAAGAGATCACATCTCCCCTGTCCTTGCCTCATTGCACTGGCTTCCTATCAAACTTAGAGTTGATTTTAAAAGCCTTCTTTTCACTTATATAGCCACAGCCATATCACCCTGCAGCCCAAGACCGGTTACTCACTGAAGCTAAGCAGGGCTGAGCCTGGTCAGTACCTGGATGGGAGACCACATGGGAAAACTAGGTTGCTGTTGGAAGTGGTGTTAGAGAGGCCAGCAGGGGGCGCTCAACCTGTGGTCTGTGTGAGTCCTAATGCCCCAGTAAAAGTGAAGGGGACACTACACTGTCAGTGGGCTCCGTCTTTCGGATGAGATGTTAAACCGAGGTCCTGACTCTCTGTGGTCATTAAAAATCCCATGAGACTTCTCATAAAGAGTAGGGGTGTAACCCCGGTGTCCTGGCCAAAGTCCCTCTATCGGCACTTATCATGGCCTCCTAATCATCCCCATCCACCGAATTGACTCTATCACTGTCTCTTCACTCCACCAATAGCTGGTGTGTGGTGAGCGCACTGGCGCCGTTGTCCTGTGGCTGCCGTCGCATCATCCAAGTGGATTTTTAAATCTAATTTAAAGACTTATTTTTACTCTCTTGCCTTTGAGTGATGCATGCATGTTATTTCTCATCTGTATTTGAGGGCGTACTCACACTATACTATCCGAACCGTGCCCAGGCCCGTTTCCCGGATCGTTTGAGAAGTGTGAGTGCTCTGAATCGGGCTCAGGCACGGTACACTTGGGTGGCCCTGGCCCGGTTGGAAGATGTGGGCCTGAGCGCGGTTCACTTGGGCTCAGGCGCGGTACGCTTACAGTGTGAGTGCAAGTGTGCTTGAGCCCGAAACTGAAACGTGAGACGTGACTTTTAAGGGACTGTTTAATATGGATTAATTAATCATTTGTACTGTTAAATGAACGCAAACTGTCGTAGATTATTAAAGACGCAAACCCCTCACTGCACCACAGCTGCACCTTCAGCAAACTTCCTAATTCCTGCAGCACGAGGACTTTATGATTGTTTATGACGGTCAAAAATGGCTGATCTGTTCGGCGAAATGTTAGACTGCGTGTCACAGCATATCAAATGACTTAAACGATATAACTACTCTGAGCGAGAGTGCTTCTCTTCCTAAACTGAACAGCGCATCATCGATGACGGAAGCGCGCCCAGGCCCCAATGTAATGTGAGTGCGGGCCGTCGGGGAAGATGGGAGGGGGGACAAGCGTGCTTTGGCCCGATTCAAGGCAACTGTACATAGTGTGAGTACGGCCTTAGTATTACTTATATACATATATATTTATTTTTCTTATATTTTTAATACCAGTTTTTATTTTTTATTTAATTTTATTGTGAAGCACTTTGGATCAACTACGGTTGTGTAAAATTGTGCTCTATAAATAAAGTTTGCCTTGCCTTGCCTTGCCTTGCCTCCTTCGTTTTACCCCAGACATGCTCAATAATGTTCATATCTGGTGACTGGGCTGGCCAATCCCGGAGCACCTTGACCTTCTTTGCTTTCAGGAACTTTGATGTGATGGAACTTTTCGATGACAAGACTTTTGTCAGGTAGTGTAGACACCAACTCTATAAATGTGTAGTCATTTTATGTATAATATCTAGTTGCTAGTAATACTGTACTTGATATTATTGAATACCATTTGATAAATTAGAACTTGCATTTATTGTCTTACTACAAACCTAAATAAGAAAAAGTTGGGACAGTATGGAAAAGGCGAATAAAAAAAGAAAGTAATGATTTCCAAATTTACTTTGCCTTGTATTTCATTGCAGACAATGCAACAAACATTATTTAATGTGTTCCTCATGATTTTTCCCCCCTCAAAACACATATTCCAATTTTGGTTCTTGCAACAAAAGTTGAAACAGTAAAGCATTTATCACGTTGTAATGTTGCCATTCTGAAGACGTTCTGAAGACACCTCGCAATGAAGTGTTTCAGGTGTAATTTTGTCCCATTCTTCCAAACAAGCCTTAAGGTGGGCAGCAATACGGGGTCTTCGTTGTCGTATTTTGCACTTCAAAATGTACCACATAATCTCTATTGGAGACAGGTCAGGACTGCAGGCAGGCCAGTTAACTTTCTTTATTGTCCACAAGTGGAAATTTTTCTTTGGCCTCACCACACAACCACATAAGCGTTCACATCACACACAACACAGAAAAAACAGGCAACACAAATACATTCTAAGTTATCACATATATCACATTAAAAAAATAATAATAATTAAGTTAAGTACCTGTATATTCTTACTCCGCAGCCAGGACTTTGTAATGTGTGCTGAATGTGGTTTTGCATTTGTTGAAATATGCATGGGCTTCCCTGGACACGAAGGCAACATATTGTGCTGCAAAATCTCCATGTACTTTTCAGCATTAATGGTGGCATTATAGAAGTCCAAGTTACATTTGCCAAGGGCACTTGACCATGACAGACCCTGGCCTTTTCTTCTTTGGTTCGGAGCACACAGCGTCCATTTCTCCAAAACAGATACCTGAAATACTGATTCATTTGACCACAGTACACGTTTCCACTGTGTGATGGTCCATTCCAGATGCCTCCGAGCCCAGAGAAGTCAATGGCGCTTCTGGACACTGTTACCATAGGGCTTCCTTTTGGCACAGTACAGTTTTAACTAGCATTTGTGGATGTAACTACGTAGTGTGATACTTGACAAAGGTTTGCCAAAGTAGTCCTGAGCTCAAATAAATACACCTATGGGCATACATATGATATTTAACAGTGGCAAAATGCAATTTATATAACTTATAGCAAACTAGTAGTGTAATAGTTTCAAAAACAAATGTAAAACAATCTCAAATCAAAACAAGAATTTCATGCATGTGATCAAAGAAGCAGAAAGTGATGCATTAATGCGAAAAAAATGTCTTGCTCAGAATATTTGTCTTGCTTTCCAATACAAATGTATTGAACATTCTTTATAATATCTAAACATTACTCTTATTTCGTGTAAAATGAATCAAAGTTTAGTGAAGACTATTTAAAAAAATGAATCTATGAAGAATCGATTAATATTGAGTGAGTGTCCTTAAGTGTTAAGCAATGCACTTTTTTTAATAATAGAATTATTAGAAAATATATTTTTAATAGATTAAGTTGTTTTCTTTTGTACTAGAGAACAATACAAAATTGCTTATTAGGAGAAAATATTATTTTATTAAAATAGTTAAATAATGCTCTGTGGTCTCATTTATAAATGTGGTGTACACACAAAATGGGAATGTGCGTATGCCACTTAACCAGACAAAGTTCATTCATTTATTTTCCTTAGGCTAAAGCAGGTCACAAACTGGATGCGCTGCTTGGCGCCGCAACACAGTGTGCACATGACAGTTGGAAGTATTGCACTCCAGACGCACACATTCACATGTTATTTAAAATTAGACTATTCAGATGGCGCTCTGTGGAAATATAAACCGTGTCCTGAGTCAATTTTCTGTGAACCATTTCAGGATTTAACTTTTAGAGTTCTTACACATTTGACAAATCAATAGTCTGTTGTTTGTGGTGATTGACATACATGGATTGTGTTTACAAAGACCAACATATATAGCTGATTAAATATTTGAAGGCTTAACAAACTAAAATCTGTGTGAGTGAGTGTGAGTGTGTGTGTGTACTTAACATCAGGTTGCTCCAGTTTTACTGTATAAACCACGCTGGAAAAAAGCATCTGACAGTTGATAACTTGCTTTTGCTATAACATAAATCTGCATGCTTTTTTAAATTGTATTATTGAACATAACTAGTACACAACCGTACACTGTACAAAAACATGCCTGTGATGGATGCTGGACATTAAAAAGAGCTCTATCGCCATCTGGTGATGAAAGTCTGATTATAACTCGCTCTATTCAACAGGCTTTGGTAAGTTAAGATTTATACAATATTTGGGACAAAAAATTTGGGTATTCTCCCATCACTTTAGTAAGGAAATTGTTGTTTCATAACACCAACTAATAAAAACTTCTGCATTCTGTTATTAAATTATTCCTGTGTTATATTTTGGTGTGTGCTAATGTTGTGTAATATGAGGCTTGAATCGGATGTCATTCCCTCACTGTAAATGCTAGTGCTCCCGTTTATTTTCTGCAACCTCGCTGCGCACGCATCCTGAATGTTTACAAGCATGGTAATTCAGCTATTCATTGCTTTATTAAGTTGAAGAAGACTTTCTAGGAGGGAAACGCACAGTCATGTTGCTGTTTTTGCTGCAAACAGAAAGTCAAGTGTTAACTTTGACTCCTATTGGGATCTGTGTGAACTGTAATGAAGATCTTACACTAATGCGAAGGTGAATCATAAAGTCATTTATATTGCTTCGTTTTGCCTTAAAAGACTTAAAGATGCCATAATATTTGCTCCTCTTATTTTCATGATGCTTAGCGCCTGTGTAGTGCTTGTTATAAATTGTGTATCTGTGCACTTCATTATTTTATAAAAATTAATACACCTTCATAATCTTTTAGCAAATACCCATAACGTTCCCTTCCTCCCTCAAAATGTCTTAATTTCTGGTCAAGTGGAATGCATTTAGGGCTGAGCTATCAGTCTTGTAGGGTGGAGCTATCAGACCTGTAGGGTGGAGCTATCACACCTGGGGGGTGGAGCTATGAGTCCTTTAGGGAGGGGATATTAGAAATTTAGGGTGGAGCTTTCAGTCATTTAATGTCATTTACTAATGCAAAGCAACGGACTGTAATGTTTAGAGGAATGAAAACATGGAATGAATTGTCATTAGACATTACATGCTTTGTAACAAGTAAAATGAGGTTTAAAAAATCATTTAAGAAATATTTAATGGCGCAATACTAAGTGGATTGTTGATCTGGATATTATGTATGAATTTTGTATTTTAATGTTTTTTATTGGTCTTGTTGTTATGTGTTAATGTAATTTTGTTTTGTGTTCGATGGACCCCAGGAAGAATAGCCACTGCCTTGGTAGTGGCTAATGGGGATCTTGATAAAAAAATAAAAATAAATAAATAAACAAAAAAGGTGGAGCTATCAGCCATTTAGGGCGGGGCTATCAGTTCTTTGGGTGGGGCTATCAGGCCATGTCTCGTATTTCGTCCATTTGTCAGTCTTCTTTTTTGTTAGTAACGCCTTTATTATGTTAGTAAGTAATCTTTCAGTGATCCAATCAGTTTCCAAAAGGACAAAATCTTCCATCACCCTACATTTTATAGTAATTTCAAGACCGTTTCAACTGAATGTACACCACGATTAGGGAAAAAAGGACAATCAAACTTCAGTTTCATGGTGACATAAGTTTTTATTTGTAATTTTCTCTCAGTCTCCACATACACTGCACTGGAAGTTTCGGTGTCGACTGAAGCGATCGTAGCGATGGGTTGAATTAACATAACTTCTGAATGATGGTTATGTAGCAACATTTCTTTGCCATTCTGTGCTGTAAAAAAGTGAGTAACACTGCAAAAAAAAATCTAGACAGCACTCTCTAATATAATAGAAACACAGGCATCAGTTATTATCACTGCAACATTAGCATCTCTAAGGAGAACAGAAACGTCCATAAAACAGAATGGCATTGGTGGGATTGTGTCGGATGAAGAAAAGGAACGGATGATCTGCATTAAAAGACACTGGGCGGCTATAGCTAAGAAACATTACGGCAGCAGTGGCCGCAGCCGCTTCGGTTCCTTCTTCATTGACTTCAACAAAGGCTTTATGAATGACCTTGGACAGCACCAGGTCATTGCTGGAGGACATGCCTGTTAGATTAACCTTCTGTGGGTCAAACACATCCTCCATCCCCATGCTGACCAGAAGACTCTTCATGTCGTAGGTTTGCTCCATCTTGAATTTGGGCAGAGAGACTCGAACTTCCTGTTGATGCATCACTTCTGGTTTGGTCCACTCCATGAGCTTCTCATAAGTCAGTGCCTTCTCAAGCTGGAGGGTAAGAGAGTCATGTTTAAAACTACATTGTTTATTTTGCTAGAGCACATTCTAGAGTTTTTCTTTAGGTAAACATATAATCTGAGCAAGTTAATTGTTTTGCTAATCTTTAATCAAAGTCTGACCGCCTGCTTCTAAGTTTGGGTTGGTGGGTTTTCCACTCATGATGATGTCAGTTTGACGCTTCAGCCACAAAACATACTATTAGATTGCTACAAGGTAATAATGCACAAAAAGAAAGCCCCGCCCTAAACGCATAAACGTAAAACTGTATTCACATGTGTTACTGTAATAACTCATTGACAGGCCAATTGTATTTTATCGTTATTATAAAGATAAGTGCATTTTATTTTGGGGAGAATTTCCACTGGTATATTACAGCGATAAGATATAACACAACACTTAGAGGAACCAAAAACAGTTCAGCTGTATCAGTACCAAACCTTTTCGGAAACTTTTATTATTAAATCTGTCTCACCTTCTGAAGGCCAGTGGTTGCGTCTTCAATCTCATCAGGAAGGATGATCAACATACTGAGATTCTTCCCCACATACCGCAGCTCCAGAACACGACTCTTCATCTCTGGGATATAGCCACTTGGAAACTCTGATGTCTGATGCATCATCTTCACTGGTTTAATTTGATTCTGCCAAGGATAAATGAAAAAAAACCAAACATTCAAATCCTCATTTTTCATTTTTAGACACTTAAATTGAACAAGAGCCTGAAATCTCACCTTGTTCAGCCTAAACTGTCCATCTCTGGTGGCTTCCTTTGGGAATTTCTTCTCCCAGTTCCCCTTAAAGTAGATGGCGTTCACCAAAACCAGTCTGGTCATTGCATCAATAACTCCTGACGGCACCAAATCCTTGATCTTCTCTACAATAAAATTGTTTATTTTCCTCTTTTAGTCTTGGTCTGAACTGATTAGTTTGATATATTGAAGTCCTATCAAGCTCAATTTCTTACCTTGTGTGTTTTTCTCCACCCATGTGTTGATGTTGACACGTGCGTCCTCTGGTTTATTTCTGAAGTCCACCTTCTCCAGTTTGGCTTCATAGTATCTTTTTGTGTCGTTGAGGAATTTCTGTGACATTGAAAATCAAATGAGTTGCAAATAAATGAGAGTTGAGAACTTGAGCAAGTCTAGAATGATTGGCTTTGAGTTTTACCTCAACAAACTGGTAGGTTTGCTCTCCGTAGAGGCGGTTGGCGAGACTCAGCACATACGGGGCTCCTGGTTTGTTCAGTTCACTCATCAACTCATTGAAGTTTGAGTGAATTCGCTCCACTGATTGATCAGCTTGACTGTTAAATCCCAAGACCTACAAAGAATAATAAAATTGATAACGATAACTCAATTATTTATTTATTACTTTAGGAAATTTAAAATGCAAAAACGATAAAGTCAGAATCCATCCTGACATGAGCTCGATCATCCAAACATCAAATGATGAAACAGTTCATGGACTTATAATTGACGGTCATCAGAGTGGATGTAATTAAGTTATCATTTCAAGCTCACGACGCAAAAGCATTAAGGACATGTTCGAATCTACTTTTGCCATTTTAAGGACAGAAAATACAGTCGCGCATGGTCTAACAGGGTTGTGCTTATTCTCTTAATGAATTCTGGGTGTGTTTTGAGCATAACGTGCATTAAACCAATCAGAGTCTCGTCTCCCATTCCCTTTAACAGTCAGTTGCGTCGCGCCATGGTGCATTTGCTATTTACATGGCGGACTTCAGTGGAAAAAGTGAACGCAAGAAAACAGTTAAACAGAACAAAAACAACAAGCCTCCTCCATTCGGCCTCTTTACTTTGTCTTTACTTTACTTTTACTCTTTACTCTACTCCTTTATTTTTGTGGAGTAAGGAAACGGTGGATACTCCACTGAAGACATCCATCAGCCTACATATTTAATTTCATTTGTAAAGTGCAAAGATTAGTTTCAAAACTATTTCTAAATTCAGTTCTGTTTGTGGTCAAAAACCTGTTATATCCAAACACACGTCTTTATGCATGTTCTTATGCCTCTTATAGTGATACAGACGTCTCCAAAACCTGACAGACGGACAAATCTAAACTAGTTTTTATTTAAACAAATATAAATTCGCATTTTCCCAGTGTTGGGTTGCAGCTGGAAGGGCATCCGCTGTGTAAAGCATATGCTGGATAAGTTGGTGGTTCATTCCGCTGTGGTGACCCCTGATTAATACAGGGACTAAGCTGATAAAATGAATGAATAAATTTGCTTATAATAAATAATCAGTTACTAATAATAACATTATACAAATTGTTATGTAAAAACTGAACAACAGTTTTCATATGTAAAGATATTTGTGTATTGTGGTACATCCTGTGTGTATTAAGCAATGTGTATGAGTTTGGACCTGCATACAGGTGCACAACTAACGCGCTCTGCACTGGACTTTAGACCAGGTTTTAGTTGGTCAATGGCGCAGTTTATTTCAGTTCCTCACAATAGCAACGCCCCAACAATGCGCCTTAACACACCTCCTATCTAGACCAGCACACCTATGAGTCTACAAACTGGTGCAAACAAATTAGCTAAATAAACAACATGATGCAAAATGTAAAAATTACATTTGCGCTGGTCTGAAAATAGCAACAAATCGCCCAAAACACGCCTCGCGCCTTATTGCTCTGCGTGTATGATAGGGCCCTTGGTCTTCATTACATCCTATATGGACGACTGAAGTATTCAACACTTATTATCATGGTAAAATAAAGCAGAGTAAGGCTGAAAGCGGTGTAATCACAGGAGAGAAACGCTAATTTATAAAGTAACTGATGATGAGAGACGAGCTTTTATTATGTCATGTGGAGAAAAAAGCTGCGCTGTTTTATCAGACTAAATACATTTTAGGCTCCAGTTATAATTCTGCTCTGTGCAGGCTAATAAAACATGAACAAAAAAGGACATTAAGGGTGTGTGACGTCATTAGCATGAGCACACAACACACACAATCTGTCTCACTACACTAAAAATATCCATAAATTAGCAGTTTACAGTATTTTGTGATACATGACTTTTAAGTTTCTCCATTTATTTATGCTTTTGAATTGCATTATGGGAGCTTGATCTTTCTTCTGACAAATTTTAACCTTTAAAAGTTCGAAAAAGTGACAAACACCAGAAAAAAACTGTTGGTAAAGTAAGAGTGTAAAAGCCATTTTTCAGGTGATGTATCAAAAAACTAAAATATGACTAAAGCATACAATAAAGGCATCACAAATCAGTTCATTTTAGTTCAATTTGGGTTTATTATCAGTAATGAAGTAATCAAGATAATCAGTAAACACACACACACACACACACACAAATGTTGCCTAATCACTGGCCAGTAGCACTACTTGAAAATAAATTTTGCTCTCCTTTTTTTCTGGCTTGAAAATTTCTCAATGACCATTTGGTTAAAGTCAGTCTCAGTCACCAGCCTCTTCTCTATTGACAGCATGGCCAATGCATTCAGCCTCTCTTGCATCATGCTGTTTGAAACAGCAAACAGGGAAATAGTAAAAGGCATGACTTGCATCATAACCTGCCAGCCAACTCCGTTTGTCATAACAAGTGCTGGAAAAGCCCTGAGTGTACGCGCGCTCACCATCACTTGACTACTGAATTTGCAAGGAAGGTCGATCTGGTCCAAGCTCCTTGATTTTTTTTTTCTTCATCCAAACGCCTTGAGAACGGATATCTTTGCAAAGATACAACAGAATTTTGCTTCATCTCGAGAAATTGCATTCTAAGCTCTTTGGTGAGAACGGTCCAATCGCATAAGGCCAATCATATAAAAACAAATATGATTCATTCTAACAACAAAAATGGGAGGGTTCAGGATGCAGAGCGCTGCACCCCAAAGACAATTTAAAACAGGCCAATTAGAACTTATCATCATATCACGTGCATTGAAAAAGTTTGTGTACCTACATAGACACTCATTAGTCCGGCGCCCCGTACACATATGAAAAAATATTGTTCATACATTTTTTTTCAATAAATGTTAGTATGACTACAATAAATGTTAGAATGTTATAATTAAATCAGTTTATTTTGTTAATATTTGTGATAATAAATATTGACATATTAAAGGGGTCTAACTTGACGGGGGCGGCGCCCCAGCGCCCTCTATTGACCAGCCGCCACTGTTCATAAGTCAGCTAAATATATAACACTGTTAGTGTTTTTTGGATATTTTACTGTCAGTGAATATACTGATGTTCATTTATGAGCTCTCTCTCTCTTCCTCTCTCTTTCTTAGCGTAAAAAATAGAGTATGAAAAATAAATGACTACAATAATAAATTAGGTAATTACTTATAGCAACTTTAAAGAGCCTCTATTATACATTAAAAAGGGTCATATTTCGGTTTTATGGGTCTCCAACAACAGGCTGATATGCATGCAAGGTCAAAAAACACTTTCATGGTCTTATAATATGCATTTATTTTCACCTAATTGACTGCGTGTCACTGCATATCAAACGACTTAAACGATATAACTAAAGAAATCTCCACTGTGCTGAGCGAGAGCGCTTACTGAGCAGCGCGTCATTGATGACGTAAGCGCGCACAGGCCCGAATGTAATGTGAGTGCGGGCCGTCGGAGGAGACGAGAGGGGGGACAAGCGTGCTTTGGCCCTGTTCAAGGCAACTGTACATAGTGTGAGTACGGCCTAAGACACCTCAGCGCTGAAAGCAGTGCAGTTAAACAACAGGATATTGCTCTATGACACACATTCAGTATTAATCCACACAGCAGCAAAAGCTAAACTATTCTACACCTTGACCGCTGCACATGTGTAGGATCAGCTAACGGTGGCCATAGCAATGACAAACAGACGCATTTAAATCCGTAAACAAAGCGCCAAGTGTTGCATTTACGACGTGGCATTAGATGCGATATGAGAATATAAAGAGTTAACCTGATACAGTACAAGCGGTTACAAGTAACAAAACATGTCATTGCTGTGGCACCTCTTGCCTGAAGTGTTATATGTTCTCAGGGCTTACCTGTATTCTGCTTTGCCCAACGATCCAGGTAAGCACAGCGTCTTCATGACTCATGACTTCAGGATCTGTTTGTCTTTGCTGCTAGTGGGCGGGGCCGCAGGTTTAAATTTTCCCGAGTTTGCGCGCAACAATTGGGCGGGGCTTATGTTTTGTATCCTCGTCACGCCGAAAGGGCTAAAGACTCGTTATCAAGACGATTCATTTAAACCACTATGAGTCGACTCTTTTTTTTAGATGAATCAATAGTTTTAAACACTGTCCACTTTCAGATTTAAGCTTTAGCTGGATATTTCACTTCACTTAGAGCTGTGTTACACTACATGGAAGGTCATTTTCAAAAACCCATAATAGGGGCTCTTTAATGTAATATAGTTTGGTTAAATTTACCTTCGGCCCAAGGCTCGCAATGATATTTAAATTTTGGGCCTTTATACAAAAAGGTTTGTGCACCCTTGCTATAGATTATGAAATAAATGATTACAGGAAAGCTAGATAAATCTAATCAGAGTCAACAGATAACAGTTCATTATATTATAGTATCAGAAATCTGACATGTTTTGTTGTTACTCATATAAGGAAACATTTGAGCAGTGAGTTAACCTCGGCTGCGGTGTTTCATGCGCTGCGTAATATTGCGTAACTTCCTGGTTTTGTTCGCTCTCTCTCTCTCTCTCTCTTTATAAGAGTAAAAAACTACAAAAATCATTCATACTGTGTGCAATCACCTTAAACATCTGATCTGCGGTGTTTCCTTTGGCACCGAGCGACACCATGGCCAGAGCCGAGGAGATGCTGACAGGAGAATAAAACACATTTCCTGACGCGTTTCCTCCGCTGATCTTCTTGAACAGGTTGAGGGAAAACTGTGTGTTTGCTGCAGACAGAGACTCCATTTTCACAAGCTGCACAAGAAATACCAGAAAAACAGATCATCAGCAACAAATCAAAGTTTTTCGGAAGGACGAGTCAATCGATGCCTGATTAATGTGGTTTAATGTGATCTAGTTGATGTAAGTAGAAATGTCCTGCTCAGCCGGTGCCTGGACAACAAACTGAGAAGCAAATGAATTCTCATGACTTCTCTTTCCTGATCGCAGAACAGCAGTTCAGTAGTTTACATGTAGACAGGATTTTACTCCATACATTATATAAACGTACATTCAGACAAACAGAGAAAATAAAACAACAGGACATACATTACCTTTAAACTTTAATCTTCAGTGTGGAAGTAATCGTTTTTCTGTGGTTGTTTTAGGACTGAACTGAAACTGAACAGGAATAAGAAATGGCAGTAAACCAGCGAACTGCTTTATGATGATGTAGAGCTGAAGGCGTGTTTTGAGATATCAATCTCATGGCAATGTAGGCGACTGTAGAGAGAAGGATGTAGATGGTACTGTTGAAGTCAGAATTATTAGCCCCCCCTGAATTATTAGCCCCGTTTATTTTTCCCCCAATTTCTGTGTAACGGAGAAAAGATTTTTTCAACACATTTCTAATCATAATAGTTTTAATAACTCATCTCTAATAACTGATTTATTTTATCTTTGCCATGATGACAGTAAATAATATTTAACTAGATATTTTTCAAGACACTTCTATACAGCTTAAAGTGACATTTAAAGGCTTAACTAGGTAAATTAGGTTAACTAGGCAGGTTAGGAAAAAAAATTGCTTGAAGGGGCTAATAATTTTGACCTTAAATGGATTTTAAAAAATTAAAAACTGCTTTTATTCTAGCCGAAATAAAACAAATAAGACTTTCTCCAGAAGAAAAAATATTATCAGACATACTGTGAAAATCTCCTTGCTCTGTTAAACATCATTTGAGAAATATAAAAAAGTATATATATAAATAAATATATATAAATTTATATATATATATATATATATATATATATATATATATATATATATATATATATATATATATATATATATATATATATATATATATATATATATACTTTTTTTTTTACATCACCAAATCAGAAAAAGTTGGGATAGTATTGGAAATGGAAGTAAATGAAGAAAGTAGTGATTTCTAACAATTCTTACTTTGAGTTGTATTTCATTGCAGACAGTAATTAATATGTTCCTCAAATTGTTTATTGTTTATTATTTATTTTTTAAATAAACACGTATTCCAGTTTTGGTTCGTGTAACACATTTCAAAAAAGGTTGAAACAGTAAAGCATTTACCACGTTGTAATATCGCCATTCCTTTTCGCAACACTTAAAAGACGTTTAGGGACTGAAGACACCAAGTGATGAAGTGTTTCGGGTGTAATTTTGTCCCATTCTTCCTGCAAACAAGTCTTAAGGTGGGCAACAGTACAGGGTCTTCGTTGTCGCATTTTGCGTTGACACATTTTCTATTGGAGACAGGTCGGGACTGCAGGCAGGCCAGTCAAGTACCTGTATCTTCTTCCTGCGTAGCCAGAATGTTGTTATGTGGTTTTGCATTGTCTTGTTGAAATATGCTTGGGCGTTCCTGGAAAAGAAGGCAGCATATTGTGCTTCAAAATCTCCATATACTTTTCAGCATTAATGGTGCATCACAAAAGTGCAAGTTAGCTTTGCCAAGGACACTTGACCATGACAGACCCTGGCTTTTGGACTTGTTGCTGGTAACAGTCTGGATGATCCTTTTCTTCTTTAGTCCGGAGCACACCGTGTCCATTTCTCCAAAACAGATACATGAAATACTGATTCATCTGACCACAGTACACATTTCTACTGTGTGATGGTCCATCTCGGATGCCTCGGAGCACAGAGAAGTCAACATCGCTTCTGGACACTGTTAACATAGGGCTTCCTTTTGGCAGAGTACAATTTCAACTATCATTTTTGCTGTAAGCAAACTTTAAGTAAACATATTTAACTTAAATGTTGACCATTGAATTACTTTAAATCATCTTAAATGAACATTTATTCTGCTGCACGTTCACTTTTGTGAAGGTTTGTATGCAAATGTTATAAATCAGACCCCAGATCCGGACACTTGTTTGAGTTTTTTTTGTTTATTAATTTGTTTATTTGGAAACTGCGATCACACTTGGCTGAAAAATGGCTGAATTTTAATATGTTGCATTAGAGATTTCATTGAATTAGACATTTCTAACTTTTTTGTAACTTTTATTCAGCCTTATGTTCACTTTTAGGGAGGTTTCTATGCAAAATTTTATAAGTGAGAGCCCTGGACAGTTTTCTTGTTCATAAAGTGTGGTTTGTTCATGTTTGTTTCCTGTCAGGCAGACATTGTATTTACCATTGGTTGTCAAGGGACTTTTTTGTAAATAAAGTGAGTAGGCTAAGCTGGAAGCCACAGTATGAGGTTTGGGCATGTAAAGTAAGTTCAATTAAATTCAATTCATCTTTTTTTGTATGGCACTTCTACAATGTAGATTGTGTCAAAGCAGCTTCACATAGAAGATTATAGAGAATTGAAGGTGTCAGTTCAGTTTTCAGAGTTTAAGTTAAGTTTATTTTAAGTCAGGTCAGTGTGGTTTAATAATCACTACTGAGAGTCCAAACACTGAAGAGCAAATCCATCGATGCGCATCTCTACAAGTCCCGAACCATGCAAGCCAGTGGTGACAGCAGTGAGGAACAAACTTCTCGATATTTGCGAAAGTGAAGATTTAAAAAACCTCGAGAGAAACCAGGCTCAGTTGGGCACGACCATTTCTCCTATGGCCAAACGTCTTGTGCAGAGCTGCAGTCTAGGCGCCGGAGGCTGGAGAACGCAGGACGTCAGCGAAGACTCTGCGGTCCCTGGAGTCTCACAGGAATCAGATGCATGCTCTCAACTCCTCCATGACCACCACAGCAGCTGCTCAGGATTGTGGAAACCATGGGATCATCTCTTCGCAGGTCTTGGATCGCATCTGTGGCACTGCATAATCTCTGGGGGCAGGGGCGCCGCTGGCCACCACGGGCCCTCTGACAAGCGAATTAGAAAATGAATGAAAGTGAAGAGCCGGGGTGGTTCGCGGGCCCTTTATAATGTCTCTGTGGGCCCCCTGAATATATGGGCCCTTAGAATCGTCCTAACTTTCCCCCCCCTAGCGGCGCCCCTGTCTGGGGGCCACGGGATGAGTATCCCCAGGTGGAAATGGTAATTAAATAGTAGTAATAGTAAATAGTAAGTGTGAACACATGCTTTCTTCCATCACCATGCAGTAGTTCTGGTGAAATCGGAGTTTTACACTGTTTTTTGGGTTTGTACCAAAGGTATAAGTTGTAGCCAGGATGTTCCTGTGAACAATTTCAGTATTTAACTTTTACAGTTATCAGTTTTCTGTTGTTTGTGGTTATTGAATAAACATACAGTTGAAGTCAGAATTATTAGGCCCCTTTAATTTTTTTTTCTTTTTTAAATATTTCCCAAATTATGTTTAACAGAGCAAGGAAATTTTCACAGTATGTCTGATAATATTTTTTCTTCTGGAGAAAGTCTTATTTGTTTTATTTCGGCTAGAATAAAAACAGTTTTTAATTTTTTTAAAGCCATTTTAAGGTCAATATTATTGGCCCCTTTAAGCTATATTTGTTTCCGGTAGTCTACAGAACAAACAATCGTTATACAATAGCTTGCCTAATTACCCTAACCTGCCTAGTTAACCTAATTAACCTACTTTTACACTATTGATCACAGCATACTTCTGGATAGGCTGGAAAACTGGTTTGGGCTGTCTGGGAAGGTCCTCAAATGGTTCAGATCTTACCTTGAAGGGAGAGGTTACTATGTCAGAATAGGTGACCATAGGTCGAGGTGGACACCCATGACATGTGGAGTCCCACAAGGCTCACTTCTGACACCTTTCCTTTTCAACCTTTATATGCTCCCTCCGAGCCAAATAATGAGAAAGAACCAAATCTCCTACCACAGCTAGCTGATGACACGCAGATCTACTTAGCCTTATTGCCTAATGACTACAGCCCTATTGACACCCTCTGCCAATGCATTGATGAAATGAACAGTTGGATGTGCCAAAACTTTCTTCAGTTAAACAAAGAGAAAACTGAAGTCATTGTGTTTGGGAACAGAGATGAGGTTCTCAAGGTGAATGCGTACCTTGGCTCTAAGGGTCAAACAACAAAAAATAAGGTCAAGAATCTTGGTGTGACTCTGGAGTCAGATCTGAGTTTCAGCAGTCATGTCAAAGCAGTTAGTAAATCAGCATACTATCATCTCAAAAACATTGCAAGAATCAGATGCTTTGTTTCCAGTGAGGACTTAGAGAAACTTGTTCATGCTTTTATCAGCAGCAGAGTGGATTACTGTAATGGACTACTCACTGGCCTTCCCAGAAACACAGTCAGACAGTTGCAGCTCAACCAGAACACTGCAGCCAGGATTCTGACCAGAACCAGGAAATCAGAGCACATCACACCTGTCCTCAGGTCTTTACACTGGCTCCCAGTTACATTCAGAATAGATTTTAAAGTATTATTACTTGTCTATAAATCACTAAATGGCCTAGGACCTCAATACATTACAGATATGCTCACTGAATACAAACCTAACAGATCACTCAGAACTTAAGGATCATATAAACTAGAAATTCCAAGAGTTCAGTCAAAGCAGGGTGAATCGGCCTTCAGCTACTAACAGCGCCCCCTACTGCTGGAATCAGCATTCAAATTCAAACATTCAAATCGAGACTGAAAACACGTCTGTTTAGCTGTGCCTTTACTGAATGAGCACTGGGCTATGTCTGACAGATCGCACTATTATGTCTTTCTTTTCTTTTTCATTCTTTTATAACCTGTTTTAACACATTTAATATGTTTTTAATCATTCTTATTATTTGTTTTTATTTTCTTAGACTTGTCTCTTTTATTCCTGTTTATGTAAAGCACTTTGAATTGCCACGTTGAATTAAATGTGCTTTATAAATAAACTTGCCTTGCCTTGCCTAGTTAAGCCTTTAAATGTCACTTTAAGCTGTATAGAAGTGTCTTGAAAAATGTCTAGTCAAATATTATTTACTGTAATCATGGCAAAGATAAAATAAATCAGTTATTAGAGATGAGTTATTAAAACTATTATGTTCAGAAATGTGTTGGAAAAATCTTCTCTCCGTCAAACAGAAATTAGGAAAAAAAAAATAAACAGGGGGGCTAATAATTCTGACTTCAACTGTACATGGATTAGATTTATAAAAGCCAACATATAGCTATAAAGTTTGGATATATAAATATGTATGTGTGTGTGTGTGTGTGTGTGTGTGTGTGTGTGTGTATATATATATATATATATATATATATATATATATATATATATATATATATAGTTTGGACTGTGGGGGAAACCGGAGCACCCGGAGGAAACCCAAGCGAACACGGGGAGAACATGCAAAAACTCCATATAGAAATACCAACTGACCCAGCCGAGGCCCAAAACAGTGACCTTCTTGCTGTGAGGCGATCATGCTACCCACTAGGCCACCGTGAGGCCTAAACCTTGCTTTTGCTATAACATAAATCTGCATGTTTAATCGTATTATTTAACATAACTAGTACACAACCGTACACTGTACAAAAACATGCCTGTGATTGATGCTGGAGATTAAAAAGAGCTCTAGCGCCATCTAGTGATGAAAGTGAGGGACAGTTCACCCAATAAATTATGTTTTTTGTCATCATTTACTCTCCCTTGACTTGTTTCAAACCTTTATGAGTTTCTTACCTCTGGTAAACACAAGAGAAGAATCTTATTTTATTTTGAAGAAACCTGTAACCATTGACTTTATTTACTGGTTTTCAGCATTCTTCAAATTATCTTCTTTTGTGTTCAACAGAGGAAAGAAACTCATAAAGGTTTGGAATCACTGGAGGCAGAGTAAATAGTGAGTAAATTTTCATTTTTGGGTGAACTATCTCTTTAAATCATAAGTTTTAGTTACTAACTGTAGTATCTTTGAATAACCACTAGGCGGTGATATACCACTTTGTATTACACGTGTTGAGTTATGTTTTGTTTGTTCAGCTGAAGATGTTCCAGGAGAGAAACATGCAGTCATGATTGATGCCTGTAGTTTTTGAGTGTTCATTTTCACTCATTCATATCAGATTCTGTGAACTGTAATGAAGATGTTACACTAATGCAAAGGTCAATCATAAAGTCATCTGTATTGCTTCGTTTTGCCTTATAAGACTTAAAGTCGCCATAAAATTTAAATTTGCTCTAGTTTTATATATTTATATAGTACTGCTTGTTATAAATTGTGCATCTGTGCACTTCATTATATTATAAAAATTAATTCACCCTCATAAACTTTCAGCAAATACCATAACCTTCCCTTCCTCCCTCAAAATGTCTTTTCTTCATTTCTGGACACATGGAATGCCTAAGGCCGGAGCTTCAGTCCTTTAGAGCGGAGCTATCAGTCATTTAGGGTGGAGCTTTCAGTCCTTTAAGGCTGGCTATTAGTCCTTTAGGGCGGAGCTATCAGGCATTTATGGTGAAACTATCAGCCATTTAGGGTGGTGCTATCAGTCATTTAGGGTGGAGATATCAGTCATTTATGGCGAAGCTATCAGTCATTTAGGGTGGAGCTATTAGTCATTAATGGCAGAGCTATCAGTCATTTAAGGCGGAGCTATTAGTCATATAGGGTGGTGCTATCAGTCATTTATGGCAGAGCTATCAGTCATTTAGGGTGGTGCTATCAGTCATTTATGGCAGAGCTATCAGTCATTTAGGGTGGAGCTATTAGTCATTTATGGCAGACCTATCAGTAATTTAGGGTGGAGCTATCAGTCATTTAGGGCAGACCTATCAGTCATTTAGGGTGGAGCTATTAGTCATTTAGGGCGGAGCTATCAGTTATTTAAGGCGGAGCTATCAGTCATTTAGGGTGGAGCTATCAGTCATTTATGGCAGAGCTATCAGTTATTTAGGGCGGAGCTATCAGTCATTTAGGGTGGAGCTATCAGTCATTTAGGGTGGAGCTATCAGTCATTTATGGCAGAGCTATCAGTCATTTAGGGCGGAGCTATCAGTCATTTAGGGTGGAGCTATCAATCATTTAGGGTGGAGCTATCAGTCATTTATGGCAGAGCTATCAGTTATTTAGGGCGGAGCTATCAGTCATTTAGGGTGGAGCTATCAATCATTTAGGGTGGAGCTATCAGTCATTTAGGGTGGAGCTATCAGTCATTTATGGCAGAGCTATCAGTCATTTAGGGCGGAGCTATCAGTCATTTAGGGTGGAGCTATCAGTCATTTAGGGTGGAGCTATCAGTCATTTAGGGTGGAGCTATCAGTCATTTATGGCAGAGCTATCAGTCATTTAGGGCGGAGCTATCAGTCATTTAGGGTGGAGCTATTAGTCATTTATGGCAGAGCTATCAGTTATTTAGGGTGGAGCTATCAGTCATTTAAGGCGGAGCTATCAGTCATTTATGGCAGAGCTATCAGTCATTTATGGCAGACCTATCAGTCATTTAGGGTGGAGCTATCAGTCATTTATGGCAGAGCTATCAGTCATTTATGGCAGACCTATCAGTCATTTAGGGTGGAGCTATCAGTCATTTAGGGCAGACCTATCAGTCATTTAGGGTGGAGCTATTAGTCATTTAGGGCGGAGCTATCAGTCATTTAGGGTGGAGCTATCAGTCATTTAGGGCGGAGCTATCAGTTATTTAAGGCGGAGCTATCAGTCATTTAGGGTAGAGCTATTAGTCATTTATGGCAGAACTATCAGTTATTTAGGGTGGAGCTATCAGTCATTTAGGGTGGAGCTATCAGTCATTTATGGCAGAGCTATCAGTCATTTAGGGCGGAGCTATCAGTCATTTAGGGTGGAGCTATTAGTCATTTATGGCAGAGCTATCAGTTATTTAGGGTGGAGCTATCAGTCATTTAAGGCGGAGCTATCAGTCATTTATGGCAGAGCTATCAGTCATTTAGGGTGGAGCTATCAGTCATTTAGGGTGGAGCTATTAGTCATTTATGGCAGACCTATCAGTCATTTAGGGCGGAGCTATCAGTCATTTAGGGTGGAGCTATTAGTCATTTATGGCAGAGCTATCAGTCATTTAGGGTGGAGCTATTAGTCATTTATGGCGAAGCTATCAGTCATTTAGGGTGGAGCTATCAGTCATTTAGGGTGGAGCTATTAGTCATTTATGGCAGAGCTATGAGTTATTTAGGGCGGAGCTATCAGTTATTTAAGGCGGAGCTATCAGTCATTTAGGGTGGAGCTATCAGTCATTTATGGCAGAGCTATCAATCATTTAGGGTGGAGCTATCAGTCATTTAGGGTGGAGCTATCAGTCATTTATGGCAGAGCTATCAGTCATTTAGGGTGGAGCTATCAGTCATTTAGGGTGGAGCTATCAGTCATTTAGGGTGGAGCTATCAGTCATTTATGGCAGAGCTATCAGTCATTTAGGGCGGAGCTATCAGTCATTTAGGGTGGAGCTATTAGTCATTTATGGCAGAGCTATCAGTCATTTAGGGTGGAGCTATCAGTCATTTAGGGTGGAGCTATTAGTCATTTATGGCAGAGCTATGAGTTATTTAGGGTGGAGCTATCAATAATTTATGGCAGAGCTATCAGTCATTTAGGGTGGAGCTATCAATAATTTATGGCAGAGCTATCAGTCATTTAGGGTGGAGCTATCAGTCATTTAGGGTGGAGCTGTCAGTCATTTAGGGTGGAGCTATTAGTCATTTGTGGCAGACCTATCAGTCATTTAGGGCAGACCTATCAGTCATTTAGGGTGGAGCTATTAGTCATTTAGGGCGGAGCTATCAGTCATTTAGGGTGGAGCTATCAGTCATTTAGGGTGGAGCTATCAGTCATTTATGGCAGAGCTATCAGTCATTTATGGCAGAGCTATCAGTCATTTAGGGTGGAGCTATCAGTCATTTATGGCAGAGCTATCAGTCATTTAGGGCGGAGCTATCAGTCATTTAGGGCGGAGCTATTAGTCATTTATGGCGAAGCTATCAGTCATTTAGGGTGGAGCTATCAGTCATTTATGGCAGAGCTATCAGTCATTTAGGGTGGAGCTATCAGTCATTTATGGCAGAGCTATCAGTCATTTAGGGTGGAGCTATCAGTCATTTAGGGCGGAGCTCTCAGTCATTTAGGGTGGAGATATCAGTCATTTATGGCGAAGCTATCAGTCATTTAGGGTGGAGCTATCAGTCATTTATGGCAGAGCTATCAGTCCTTTAAGGCTGGCTATTAGTCCTTTAGGGCGGAGCTATCAGTCATTTATGGTGAAACTATCAGCCATTTAGGGTGGTGCTATCAGTCATTTATGGCAGAGCTATCAGTCATTTAGGGCGGAGATATCAGTCATTTATGGCGAAGCTATCAGTCATTTAGGGTGGAGCTATTAGTCATTAATGGCAGAGCTATCAGTCATTTAAGGCGGAGCTATTAGTCATATAGGGTGGTGCTTTCAGTCATTTAGGGTGGAGCTATTAGTCATTTATGGCAGAGCTATCAGTCATTTAGGGTGGAGCTATCAGTCATTTAGGGCGGAGTCCTCAGTCATTTAGGGTGGAGCTATTAGTCATTTATGGGAGAGCTATCAGTCATTTAGGGTGGAGCTATCAGTCATTTACGGTGAAGCTATCAGTCATTTAGGGTGGAGCTATCAGTCATTTAGGGCGGAGCTCTCAGTCATTTATGGCAGACCTATCAGTCATTTAGGGCGGAGCTATCAGTCATTTAGGGTGGTGCTATCAGTCATTTAGGGCAGACCTATCAATCATTTAGGGTGGAGCTATCAGTCATTTAGGGCAGAGCTATCAGTCATTTATGGCAGAGCTATCAGTCATTTATGGCAGAGCTATCAGTCATTTAGGGTGGAGCTATCAGTCATTTATGGCAGACCTATCAGTCATTTATGGCAGAGCTAACATTCATTTAGGGTGGAGCTATCAGTCATTTAGGGTGGAGCTATCAGTCATTTAGGGTGGAGCTATCAGTCATTTATGGCAGAGCTATCAGTCATTTAGGGTGGAGCTATCAGTCATTTAGGGTGGAGCTATCAGTATTTTAGGGTGGAGCTATCAGTCATTTATGGCAGACCTATCAGTCATTTAGGGCGGAGCTATCAGTCATTTAGGGCGGAGCTATCAGTCATTTAGGGTGGAGCTATCAGTCATTTAGGGCGGAGCTCTCAGTCATTTATGGCAGACCTATCAGTCATTTATGGCAGAGCTATCATTCATTTAGGGTGGAGCTATCAGTCATTTATGGCAGAGCTATCAGTCATTTAGGGTGGAGCTATCAGTCATTTAGGGTGGAGCTATCAGTAATTTAGGGTGGAGCTATCAGTCATTTATGGCAGACCTATCAGTCATTTAGGGCGGAGCTATCAGTCATTTAGGGCGGAGCTATCAGTCATTTAGGGTGGAGCTATCAGTCATTTAGGGCGGAGCTTTCAGTCATTTAGGGTGGAGCTATTAGTCATTTATGGCGGAGCTATCAGTCATTTAGGGCGGAGCTATCAGTCATTTAGGGTGGAGCTATCAGTCATTTAGGGCGGAGCTCTCAGTCATTTAGGGTGGAGCTATCAGTCATTTATGGCAGACCTATCAGTCATTTAGGGCGGAGCTTTCAGTCATTTAGGGCGGAGCTATCAGTCATTTAGGGTGGAGCTATTAGTCATTTATGGCAGAGCTATCAGTCATTTAGGGTGGAGCTATTAGTCATTTAGGGCGGAGTCCTCAGTCATTTAGGGTGGAGCTATTAGTCATTTATGGGAGAGCTATCAGTCATTTAGGGTGGAGCTATCAGTCATTTACGGTGAAGCTATCAGTCATTTAGGGTGGAGCTATCAGTCATTTAGGGCGGAGCTCTCAGTCATTTATGGCAGACCTATCAGTCATTTAGGGCGGAGCTATCAGTCATTTAGGGTGGTGCTATCAGTCATTTAGGGCAGACCTATCAGTCATTTAGGGTGGAGCTATCAGTCATTTAGGGCAGAGCTATCAGTCATTTATGGCAGAGCTATCATTCATTTAGGGTGGAGCTATAAGTCATTTAGGGTGGAGCTATCAGTCATTTAGGGTGGAGCTATCAGTCATTTAGGGTGGAGCTATCAGTCATTTATGGCAGAGCTATCAGTCATTTAGGGTGGAGCTATCAGTCATTTAGGGTGGAGCTATCAGTAATTTAGGGTGGAGCTATCAGTCATTTATGGCAGACCTATCAGTCATTTAGGGCGAAGCTATCAGTCATTTAGGGCGGAGCTATCAGTCATTTAGGGTGGAGCTATCAGTCATTTAGGGCGGAGCTCTCAGTCATTTAGGGTGGAGCTATTAGTCATTTATGGCGGAGCTATCAGTCATTTAGGGCGGAGCTATCAGTCATTTAGGGTGGAGCTATCAGTCATTTAGGGCGGAGCTCTCAGTCATTTAGGGTGGAGCTATCAGTCATTTATGGCAGACCTATCAGTCATTTAGGGCGGAGCTTTCAGTCATTTAGGGCGGAGCTATCAGTCATTTAGGGTGGAGCTATCAGTCATTTATGGCAGACCTATCAGTCATTTAGGGCGGAGCTATCAGTCATTTATGGCAGACCTATCAGTCATTTAGGGTGGAGCTATTAGTCATTTATGGCGGAGCTATCAGTCATTTAGGGCGGAGCTATCAGTAATTTAGGGTGGAGCTATCAGTCATTTAGGGCGGAGCTATCAGTCATTTAGGGCGGAGCTATCGGTCCTATAAGGCGGGGCTATCAGTGATTTAGGGTGGGGACATATGTCGTTTAGGGCGAAGCTACAAGTTTTTTGGGGCGGGGCTATCAGGGCATGTCTCGTATTTTGTCCATTTGTCAATCTTCCTTTATTTTGTCAGTAATGCCCATCTATCAGTGATTCAGTCAGTTCAAAATCTTGCACCACCCTACATTTTTTACAGATTAAAAAAATATTTTTGGACCGGTTTAATTGAATGTACATCACGATATGGAAAAAAGGACAATCTTATCTTCAGTTTCATGGTGACATCAATTTTTATTTGTAATTTTCTCTCAGTTTCCACATACACTGCACTGGAAGTTTCGGTGTTGACTGAAGCGATCGTAGCGATGGGTTGAATTAACATAACTTCTGAATGAGTGTTATGTAGCAACATGTCTTTGCCGTTCTGTGCTGTGAAAAGCTGAGTAATATGTTCACTGCAAAAAAAAATCTAGACAGCACACTCAGTTTTTTCTAGAGCATTTGATTATAATAGAAACAGGCATCAGTTATCATCACAGCAACATTAGCATCTCTAAGGAGAACAGAAACGTCCATTAAACAGAATGGCATTGGTGGGATTGTGTCGGATGAAGAAAAGGAACGGATGATCTGCATTAAAGGACAGAGGGGGGATATAGCACTCAGCCACCCAGATGGAACCAGTGGCTGCAGCCGCTTCGGTTCCTTCTTCATTGACTTCAACAAAGGCTTTATGAATGACCTTGGACAGCACCAGGTCATTGCTGGAGGACATGCCTGTTAGATTAACCTTCTGTGGGTCAAACACATCCTCCATCCCCATGCTGACCAGAAGACTCTTCATGTCGTAGGTTTGCTCTATTTTAAATCTGGGTAGAGACACTCGAACTTCCTCTTTATGCATCACTTCCGGTTTGGTCCACTCCAGGAGCTTCTCATAGGTCAGTGCCTTCTCAAGCTGGAGGGTAAGAGAGTCATGTTTAAAACGACATTGTTTATTTTGCTAGTGCACATTCTAGAGTTTTTCTTTAGGTAAACATATAATCTGTGCAAATGAATTGTTTTGAGAAACAAAGAAAGTAGAAAATACACCAACGTACTGAAATAAAAGTCTCAGCAACCAGTTCATGTTGTACGGTGTGTCATCCTGTCTTGTTTTTTATTTTGTAATTTAATCTTGTCTTCCTGTTTCCTGCCCTGCTTCCCGCCATGTGCTCCTTTGTGTGTGTGTGTGTGTGTGTGTGTGTGTGTGTGTGTGTGTGTGTGTGTGTGTCATGTTGTTATTGGTCGAGTTTGTCTAGTGTATTGTTTTTCATTGGTAATTCTTGTCATGTGTCTTATTTCTCTTTGATGGTTTCGTGTCATGTGATCCTTGTTTGATATAAATACCCTCATGTTTCCTAGTTCTTGGTCTAGCTTTGGTTATGTAACCTCTGTTGGTGAGTTTGTTGGTTTTTTGCTCTGCCATGTCAAGCCATGAGTTTCTTTTTCTGGTTATATTCATTTTTTATTTTGTATTCATGCCAAGTTTAGTGTTAGGTTCTTGTTTTGTTTGTTTTGCACTTTTTGTTAAAAAATTTGGGTTCTATATGCTCGCCTTCAGTGGACTTCGTTACACATGGGTACTTTAATGAAAACCTTTTGAAAGCTTCATAAATTCAAGGAACTCAAAGTGCGTCAGTATTTTTAATGCCTAATATCATCTGTTCAAGAAGAGTTCTCTTTCACATATACTGTGACATAAAACCATGTCTGGTCACACAAAGTTATTTCAAACACTTGACTGATGAAATAAAGTGAATTTAGAATGAAAGTATGTCAGTAGACTTCTGTTTGCAAACCATAAACGCAAAACTGTATTCACATGTGTTACTGTAATAACTCATTGACAGGCCAATTGTATTTTATCGTTATTATAAAGATAAGTGCATTTCATTTAGGAGAGAATTTCCACTGGTATATTACAGCGATAAGATATAACACAACACTTAGAGGAACCAAAAACAGTTCAGCTGTATCAGTACCAAACCTTTTTGGAAACTTTTATTATTAAATCTGTCTCACCTTCTGAAGGCCAGTGGTTGCGTCTTCAATCTCATCAGGAAGGATGATCAACATACTGAGATTCTTCCCTTTATACGGCAGCTCCAGAACACGACTCTTCATCTCTGGGATATGGCCAATTGGAAACTCTGCTTTCCTACGCATCATCTTCACTGGTTTAGTTCGCTTCTGCAAAGCATAAATAATAAACACATACAAATCCTCATTTCTCATTTTTAGATGCTTAAACTCAACAAGAGCCTAAAATCTCACTTTTTTCAGCCTAAACTGGCCATCTCTGGTGGCTTCCTTTGGGAATTTGTCCTCCCAGTTCCCCATGAAGTAGATGGCGTTCACCAAAACCAGTCTTGTCATATCATCAATGTCTCCTGACGGCACCAAATCCTTGATCTTCTCTACAACACAAATGACCATTTTCCTCTTTTAGTCTTGGTCTGAACTGATTAGTTTGATATATTGAAGTCCTATTAAGCTCAATTTCTTACCTTGTGTGTTTTTCTCCACCCATGTGTTGATGTTGACACGTGCGTCCTCTGGTTTATTTCTGAAGTCCACCTTCTCCAGTTCGGCTTCATAGTATCTTTTTGTGTCGTTGAGGAATTTCTGTGACATTGAAAATCAAATGAGTTGCAAATAAATGACAATTGAGAACTTGAGCAAGTCTAGAATGATTGGCTTTGAGTTTTACCTCAACAAACTGGTAGGTTTGCTCTCCGTAGAGGCGGTTGGCGAGACTCAGCACATACGGGGCTCCTGGTTTGTTCAGTTCACTCATCAACTTATGGAAGTTTGAGTGAATTTGCTCCACTGATTGATCAGCTTGACTGTTAAATCCCAAGACCTACAAAGAGTATTGAAATTGATAACGATAACTCAATTATTTATTTATTACTTTAGAAAGTTTAAAATGCAAAAACGATAAAGTCAGAATCCATCCTGACTTGAGCTCGATCACCCAAACATCAAATGATGAAACAGTTCATGGACTTATAATTGACATTTATCGGTTGTCAGAGTGGATGTAAGTGTCATTTTATGTCATTTTAGCCACTAGGGGGTACGTATTTAGAACAAGCAAAGGCATAATTTGATGACTCTGTGAGGGTGGAATCATTGGAGATTTAGGGCTCTATTTCAATGATCTAGGCGCAAAGTCTAAAGCTCATGACGCAAAAGCATTAAGGATGTGTCTGAATCCACTTTTGCTATTTTAAGGACGGAAAAATACGCTCTGCACCCTGGCGCATGGTCTAACAGGGTTGTGCTTATTCTCTTAATGAATTCTGGGTGTGTTTTGAGAATAACGTGCATTAAACCAATCAGTGTCTCATCTCCCATTCCCTTTAAGAGTCAGTTGCGTCGTGCCATGGCACATTTGCTATTTACATGGTGGACTTCAGTGTAAAAACTGAACGCTTCACTAGTGAGAAAACAGTTAAACAGAGCATCTGCAGTGCGAGGATAAAGAATGAGCCTCCTCCATTCGGCCTCTTTACTTTCTCTTTACTTTTACTCTTTACTCATTTACTTTTGTGGAGTAAGGAACGGGTGGAAACTCAGTCCACTGAAGATCCATTAGCCTACATATTTAATTTAGTTTAAGCACAAAGATTTGTTTCAAAACTATTTCTAAATTCAGTTCTAATTTCAATAATAATGAAGTGTGGTCAAAAACCTGTTATATCCAAATACACGTCCTTATGCCTATTCTTATGCGTCATATAGTGATGCAGACGTCTCTAAAACCAGACAGATGGGCAAATCTAAACTTGTTTTTATAAAAAAATATATAAATTTGCATTTTCCAGGTGTTGGGTTGCAGCTGGAAGGACATCCTCTGTGTAAAACATATGCTGGATAAGTTGGTGGTTCATTCCGCTGTGGCGACCCCTGATTATTAAAGAAGGTCGCTGGTTCGAGCCTCGGCTGGGTCAGTTGGCATTTCTGTGTGGAGTTTGCATGTTCTCCCTGCGTTCGCGTGGGTTTCCTCCGGGTGCTTCGGTTTTTTCCCCACAGTCCAAAGACATGCGGTACAGGTGAATTGGGTAAGCTAAATTGTCCGTAGTGTATGAGTGTGAATGAGAATGTATGGGTGTTTCCCAGTGATTGGTTGCTGCTGGAAGGGCATCCGCTGCGTAAAACATATGCTGGATATGTTGGCAGTTCATTCCGCTGTGGCGACCTCTGATTAATAAAGGGACTAAGCTGAAAAGAAAATTAATGAATGAATATGCATATAATAAATAATCAGAGGCGACGCAGTGGTAGGTAGTGCTGTTGCCTCACAGCAAGATGGTCGCTGGTTCGAGCCTCGGCTAGGTCAGTTGGCATTTCCGTGTGGAGTTTGCATGTTCTCCCTGTGTCCTCCCCATGGGTTTCCTCCGGGTGCTCCGGTTTCCCCCACAGTTCAAAGACATGCGGTACAGGTGAATTAGGTAGGCTAAATTGTCCGTAGTGTATGAGTGTGAATGGGTGTGTATTGATGTTTCCCAGAGATGGTTGCAGCTGGAAGGGCATCTACTGCGTAAAACGTGTGCTGGATAAGTTGGCGGTTCATTCCGCTGTGGCGACCCCAGATTAATAAAGGGACTAAGCCGAAAAGAAAATTAATGAATGAATGAATAATCAGCTACTAATAATAACATTATAAAAACACAAGTTGTCATGAATAAACTAAACAAGTTTTCACATGTAAAGATATTTGTGTATTGTGGTACATCCTGTATCAAGCAATATGTATGCATTTGGACCTGCATAGGTGCAGAACTAACGCGCTCTGCACTGGACTTTAGACCAGGTTTTAGTTGGTCAATGGCGCAGTTTATTTCAGTTCCTCAAATTAGCAGCGCACCACCAATGCGCCTTAACACACCTCCTTTATAGGCCAGCACACCCATAAGTCCTAAAAGTTGTGCAAATAACTTTGCTAAATAAACAATGTGTCGCAAAACGAGAAAATTACATTTGCGCTGGTCTGAAAATAGCAACAAATCACACCATACAAAAAAGGACATTAAGGGTGTGTGACGGCATTAGCATGAACACACAACACACACTCTGTCTCACTACACTAAAAAATATCCACAATTTAGCAGTTTACCGTGTTTTGTGATTCATGATTTTAAGTTTCCCCATTTTTTATGCTTTTGAATTGCATTATGGGAGCTTGATCTTTCTTCCCACAAATTTTAACCTTTAAAAGTTTGAAAAAGTGACTTTAATGAACTTTTCTTTCATAGTTTAAAGTGAAATACATTGTCTGGGTTGGTGTTGTAAATTACAGTACATTACACTTATTTCTCTGTATATTATTTCTAACTGTATATTATTCCAAACTACTAAAATGTCAATAGAGTCACTTTGTTAAACTGTAGAGTTGAATTTTCAACATTAAAAGTGGACAGAGCAGAGATCAACATCTCATAATGCAATTCACAACGGTACATAAATTGAAAACACTTGTGAATCACAAAACTGTTCATTAACAGATATTTATTACAGTGAAGTTAAAATTGCTCATTTCTCTGGATTTGAACGTTTTTCCAAACATTTGTACTAATGTAAGTTCATAAGTCAGCTAAATATATAACACTGTTATAGTGGTTTCTGGATATTTTAATGAACAAATTGTACATATTACGCCTTTAACACTGTCAGTCAATATACTGATGTTCATTTATGAGTGAGCTCTCTCTCCCTCTCTCTTGTACAATCTTGTACTGTGTACCCTCACCTTAAACATCTGATCTGCGGTGTTTCCTTTGGCACCGAGCGACACCATGGCCAGAGCCGAGGAGATGCTGACAGGAGAATAAAACACATTTCCTGATGCGTTTCCTCCGCTGATCTTCTTGAACAGGTTGAGGGAAAACTGTGTGTTTGCTGCAGACAGAGACTCCATTTTCACAAGCTGCACAAGAAATAGCAGAAAAACAGATCATCATCAACAAATCAAAGTTTTTGAGAAGGATCAGTCAATCGATGCCTGATTAATGTGGTTTTTACTCAATCAATTATACAAAAGTACATTCAGACAAACAGAGAAAATAAAACAAACAGGACATACATTACCTTTAAACTTTAATCTTCAGTGTGGAAGTTTTTCTGTGGTTGTTTTAGGACTGGACCGAACCGAAAATGAACAGGAATAAGAAACGGCAGTAAACCGGCGAACTGCTTTATGATGATGTAGAACTGAAGGCGTGTTTTGAGATATTAATCTCATGGCTTTCCTTAGAATTGTAGGCGACTGTAGAGAGAAGGATGTAGATGGTAGATCTGCTGGCAGACGATGAAAAACAAACACACTGACATTCCTGGTTTCTAATAACATGGATGAAACATTTGTATTTTTTCATTTTAATATACTGTAAAAATTTGTTTTTATGATTAGTTAATTTTGTTAGCGATTCTAAAGACGTCAACATCATGTTCAAACATCCCTACTTGTATACTCAAGAAAAAGGGGTATAAAATATTGTAATACTGTAAATAAATATGAACATAATTATTTATTAAACATACTAAAAGGGTTTGTGAATGGCAGTGGTGATTTCATGAAGAAACTTTAGCCTCCTAAAGCCTTTTCAAGCCACAGAAGGTTCTTTGGGAAACCAAAAATAGTCTCCTATTGCTTCATTGAACACCGCTTTTGATTCTTCTTGGCAGCTTTATTTGTAAGAGTTTATATTTACATTTAGGCATTTAGCAGACGCTTTTGTCCAAAGCAACTTAAAGTTGAAGAGGAATTCAGTGATTCAACAAGAAGAGGCAATACACACAAGAAGAGCTGATTATACATAGGAACTGTTTGTGCTCAGTAAATTTAGGCAGAGGGAGAGTATATATAAATCTAAAAGTTGGGATAGTATTGAAATGAAAATAAAAGAAGTAGTGATTTCTAGCAATTCTTACTTTGACGTGTATTTCATTGCAGACAATAATTAATGTGTTCCTCATATTTTTTATTGCGTGTTTTTTTTTTTCAAAATAAACACGTATTTCAGTTTTGGTTCTTGCAACACATAAGTAAAGCAAAAAGTAAAGCATTTACCCCTTTGTAATGTTGCCATTCCTTTTCTCAACACTTTAAAGACGTTTAGGGGCTGAAGAAGCCAAGTGATGAAGTGTTTCAAGTGTAATTTTGTTGCATTCTTCCTGCAAACAAGTCTTAAGATTCTCTATTGAAGACAGGTCGGGAATGCAGGCAGGCCAGTCAAGAACCTGTATCTTCTTCCTCCGCAGCCAGGACGTTGTAATGTGGTTTTGCATTGTCTTGTTGAAATTTACATGGGCGTCCCTGGAAAAGAAGGCAGCATATTGTGCTCCTAAATCTCAATACTTTTCAGCATTAATGGTGCCATCACCGAAGTGCAAGTTACCTTTGCCAAGGGCACTTGACCATGACAGACCCTGGCTTTTGGACTTGTTCCTGGTAAAAATCTGGATGATCCCTTTCTTCTTTGGTTCGGAGCACCATTTCTCCAAAACAGATACCTGAAATACTGATTCATCTGCCCACAGTACAAGTTTTTTACTGTGTGATGGTCCATCCCAGATGCCTCTGAGCACAGAGAAGTCAACATCGCTTCTGGACACTGTTAACAAAGGGCTTCCTTTTAGCACAGTACAGTTTTAAGTGCTGTAAAAGTCCATCTATTAGCCCAATGACGAAACTAACAGCATGGTCGAAGGTTAAATGTATGTAAGCCTTTTCCAGTGCTTCTGAAAAGAATTCTGTTATTTATTAGAGTTTATTTATACTCATTTTCTAGCTCCGAACTTTATCTGACTCCATTTTTAAGTGATCGTAATATTTAGACTGTATTTCTAATTATAGGAACGGATCACAATAATCATTTATGACTTAATTTAGAGTTTTGATCTATCTGTTCCCATACTCTTCAATTTATACGTTCATTAGTGGCCATCCGCCGCTCAGAGTTTCATGCCCCGGGATGCATCAGTGCTCACGATCAGTATGTCGACACTCTGAAATTAGTCAGAGGATACGGGATGAATTAATATTTAATTAGGCTGGTTGTACAATACTAACTCATGCCAAAAGAAACATCTCACTTAATCAAAATCCGTAACTTGCTAGTCTCAGTGGTTAAGGAATTAAAAGATCTCTATGATACCGTGTGCGATACTACGTGTAATCTATATGTCTAATAATTCCAAAATTTATGCCGATCATAAAGGTAGCGAAAATGGCTTCACGTAATCTACTGGATATAAAAGATTTCAGGAGAATTCAGAATGAGTCAAAACTTAACATTTTATTCGTCAGGTAAAATTGTATAATGCCAATTATATAATAAAACAATCATCAAGCCAATTCAGAGATGATACTGTAACAATATAACATCCATTAACTCAAAGATAGATTAAAGAATTAAAGATGCATACCTGACCAGAGAAATACATTGCAGCATAATGAGTTACTGCAATGGGGGTCTTGGCTACAAGATTTCCCCCCATCCCTATCACACCGTCCCCTTATATATGATCTCAGAACAAACAGCCATAAATTCAAGACAATAGAAACGTCACAGAGACTCTTGCCTGGTGAATTTGAGAAGTTAATCATCTCTAGAGGGGGGAGCATCTGGCAGAGATTTTATCAAAGTCAAAAACCAAATCAACATATATAAATGAAATATCATAGTGAAATTAAGACCACTTTACCAATCACACAGAGACATTTAAAATGATACCAAACATGAATACAGTGCTATAACATACATCATATTAAAACCTTGAGCATTTTATGTGGAATGTGCTCTGAAGGAGTAAAGGTCAAGACGGGGGTTTGGGGTGAAATGAGAGGGGAGACCTTTCTCGCATTACCCCCTGGAAAGGTGTGTTTGTTGACAATCCACACCTACGTTTGGATGGTCAACAGTGATTTGAATAGAACAGTTGAATAGCTGGTTTCCTTATCTTCTTAGACCCGAGAGTTTGTTGTTTTATTGCATCTCATGAAATTCCATATCAGCTCTCAGGATCTGACATACTGGAGAGGTTAAAGCCATCTTACAGTGCTGTAAGCAAACTTTAGGTAAACATATTTAACTTAAATATTGACTTTATAGATTTACTTTAAATCATCATAAATGAACATTTATTCTGCTGCACGTTCACTTTTAGGAATGTTTGTATGCAAATTGTATTAATCAGACCCCAGAAAAACAAATTCACAATGCAACAAACATGTACAGCAGGGGTGCTCAATCCTGTTCCTGGAGATCTACCTTCCTGGATGGTTCAGCTCCAACCCTGATCAAACACACCTGAACTAATTAATTAGGACCTGAACAGCACTTGATAATTACAGGCAGGTGTGTTTGATATGGGTTGCAACAGAAATCTGCAGGAAGGTAGATCTCCAGGAACAGGATTAAGCACCCCTGATGTACAGTATAAACAGAACCACAAACATAAAATGTAAGTCAATCTGTAAAGAGAAATGTAAACCTGACCAACCTGAAAGAATAATACTTAATGTTCACATTGCTGTAAAGATTTCCACCATTCTTTCAGCTTTACAGCAAAAACTAGGAGTTCTGATTGTAACTTTAAATCAACAGGCATTGGTTCGTTGGTTGAGAAGTGACATATCTTTTGTAAGTAAAGTGATAAGGATAGGCTGGAAGTCACAGTTTGAGGTTTGGGCATGTACAGTAAGTGTGAACACATGCTTTCTTCCATCATCATACAGTAGTTCTGGTGAAATCCGTGTTACACAGTTTTTTGGTTTTGTGCCAAAGGTATAAGTTGTAGCCAGGATGTTCCTGTGAACCATTTCAGGATTCAACTTTTAGAGTTCTTACACATTTGACAAATTAGTATTCTGTTGTTGGTTATTGAATAAACATACGTGGATTGTATTTACAAAAACCGACATAAATAGCTGTGTAGAAGTCCATCTATTAGCCCAATGACGAAACTAACAGGATGGTCGAAGGTTAAATGCATACCTTTTCTAGTGCTTCTGAAAATAATTATTAGAATTTATGTTTGTTTTTCAGCTCCGAATTTAATCTGACTCCAATTTTAAGTGACCGTCAAATTTAGACTGTATTTTAAATTGAAAGAACGGATCACATTCATCATGTATGGCTCAATTTAGAGTTTTGATTTATATCTGATCCCATACTCTTCAGTTATACATTCATTAGGGACCAAACGCCGCACAGAGTTGTCATGGCCCAGGATTGGCGTACATTCTCACGGACATTATCTCGACACTCTGAAGTTAGTCAGAGGATGTAGGGTTAGCTAATACCTAAATAATCTGGTTGCAAACTGCTCACTCATCCTAAAAAATTAGTAGGTTTAGCCACTTCCATACAACTTTCTAATTTCAGCGATTAGATGATTAAAGATCTCCATGCTATTGTGTCAAAACGGCTCCGTACAGTCAAATGTGTCTTTAGAAACAAAAGTCTAATCATGTCGCATCATAAAGGTAGCGCAGACTCCTTAATCTACTCGATATAAAAGATTTCAGGAGAATTCAGAATGAATCGAAACTTAACATTTTATTTGTCAGGTAAAATTGTATTATGCCAATTACATAATAAAACAATCATAAAGCCAACTCAGAGATGATACTGTAAAAATATAACGTCCATTACTCAAAGATAAATCAAAGAGTTAGAGAAGCTGACCAGAGAAGTAGCTACGTTGCAGCATAGAAATCTCAGAGACTCACATGCTGTAATGGGGTGTCTTGGCTACAAGATCCCAATTATATTTGTCCACATTTCCTTTAAATACTCAACTCAGTAGAAACAGCCATAAATTCAAGACAATAGAAGCGTCACCGAGACCCTTTCCTGGTGAATTTGAGGAGTTAATCATCTCTAAGGAGGTGGAGCATCTGGCAAAGATTTTATTAAAACCAAAACCCAAATCAACATATACAAGTGAAATATTACAGTGGCATTAAGACCACTTTACCGATCATACAGAGACATTTAAAATGATACCAAACATGAATATAGAGCTACAAGATACACCATATTAAAACCTTGAGCATTTTATGTGAAATGTGCTCTGATCAGAAAGTCACTTAAAGGGTCACGAAACACCAAAACACATGTTTTGAGCTGTTGACAGTCATATATGGTCTCACGCTGCTATAAACACTATTAGGACACATATATTGCACTAAAAAGTGAAAATTGTTTTTTTTTTGTGTTATTTTGAGCAAATTCGTTCTTCCGGTTTGAAACTAATTTTTGAAGCTGCGTCACGGCCATGAGATACTTGCGTGTATTCCTGTGTGAGAGTGGCTGTCTGTCCCTGCGAGTACATCGTGACGTCTCTGAGTGAGCAGCACGAATTCATGAGAAAGACTTGGTTCAAACCAATCAGCGCCTTCTATTGTGTATGACATGCAACTTCATTAATATGCATGATAGCTTCGAAGACTGTTTTACCTGTTACAGTGTTCAGACGACAGAGAGACGCCATGTTGTGTTGCCAAAACAAGTGAAAGAACGAGAATTTGGAGACACGGGTTGTCAGTGTTGCATTTATTAGTGTGCTGCGTTTATTAATGTGCTGCAACGAGGGGTTTGTTTTCATTTCACCGCTATGAAAGCGCAGCTGGACTCACGTCCACATGCGACAGAAATGTGTTTGTCAGAAACATTTTTTGCCCGAGAGCTTTTCGCATCTGGAAATGATGAAATCTGGATTTGCTGCTCGTCTCCTCTTAAAAAAGACACAGTTCCAGTTTGTGTTGATTGTCCTGTCTCTACAGATTTGGTAGGTGTGTGCAGTGCAGTGCAGTGCCCTTTGTTTGTTCATTCAGATGGCAAAGTTAGTTCATGTCGTCAGCAGTGCTGTTTCAGTGTTTAAAGACATACCTCAGTTAAAATGATTTAGTTACTAAGTTAACAGTATGTTAATCTCACTGCAATATTATAGTACAATATTATAGACGGAAAGATCCGCTGTAAATGCTGCTCTCCGAATTTAAACATGTAAACAGCAATCAAACTATTACCTTTGTGTAGAATTTTCGCCGCATTTTGTGACAGGATAGTCTAAACACACACGGCTTTCTGACGCTACCTACCGAGTGCATCTACTGTAAGTAAAGGTCAAAAAGGCGGGCTTGAGGTGAAAGGAGAAGGGTGAACTTTGTCGCATTCCCCCCTGGTGAGGTAGCTCTGTGTTTCCAGCCTATTGTCAACTGTCTCAGGATAATTTGAATAGAACGGTTGAAGAGATAGTTTCCTGATGTTCTTCTCAGATCAGAAAGTTTATTGTTTTATTGCATAGCGATTCTTGTGGTCTTGTCTCATGAAATTCCATAACCCTTCTCAGAATTAATATTAATATCTGTGTGAGTGAGTGTGTGTGTGTACTTAACATCAGGTTGCTCCAGTTTTACTGTATAAACCACACTGGATAAAAGCATGTTACAGTTGATAACTTGCATTTGCTATAACATAAATCTGCATGGTTTTTTAAATTGTATTATTTAACATAACTAGTACTAGGGCTGGACAATATGGCAAAAATTTATATCACAATATATTTTTTAATTTCAGTCGATACAATATATTTCTGATATGGATATGGACAATATTAAAAAGACAGGAAAAAAATGACAAGAACGCACACAATGGATGTCTGTACCCACAAATGTTTGCAAACTGAATTTGCAAAGTCTATAATACCTCCAGCCTTTTATAACTTTGTTTTTTATAACAGTACAAAAAAAAATTAATGTTCACTTTTTATTTGTATTTAGCCTTTATAAACAAGAAATGTGAAATAAACTATCAAATAAATAAAACCCTCAGACCCTCAGCTTATATATATATATATATATATATATATATATATATATATATATATATATATATATATATATATATATATATATATATATATATATATATATATATATATATATATATATATATATTAGGGGTGTAAGGATACTACAAACCGAACCGAAATATCGCGATACACCAACCACGATATGTATTGCGAAACTCGTGGCGGACCGCGATACTCTCACGCCCCCTACTGCCCATTGCTGAGGTTGACGTCACTTGTCTCTAACTAATTGAATCGAATTATTGTCTAGCCCTAACTAGTACACCAGCGTACATTACACTGTACAAAAAACATGCCTGTGATTGATGCTGGATATTGATGCGGGGCTATCAGTTCTTTGGGGCGGGGCTTTCAGTCCTTTAAGGCAGAGCTGTGAGTCCTTTAGGGTGGAGCTATCAGTCCTTTATGGCGGAGCTATGAGTAATTTGGGTGGAGCTATCAGTCCTTTAGGGCGGGGCTATCAGTCCTTTAGGCGGGGCTATCAGTGCTTTAGGGTGGGGACATATGTCATTTAGGGCGAAGCTATCAGTATTTTGGGACTGGGCTACCAGTTCTTTGGCGCGGGGCTATCAGGGCATATCTCGTATTTTGTCCAATCATCAATCTTCCTTTATTTTGTCAGTAATGCCCATCTTTCAGTGATTCAGTCAGTTCAAAATCTTGCACCACCCTACATTTTTTACAGATTCTTACTTTTTTTTCAGGACAGTTTCAATTATAAGTACACAACAATATGGAAAAAATGTTTCATGGTGACATCAGTTTTTATTTGTAATGTTTTCAGTTTCCACATACACTGCACTGGAAGTTTCGGTGTCGACTGAAGCGATCGTAGCGATGGGTTGAATTAACATAACTTCTAAATGAGAGCAACATTTCTTTGCCATTCTGTACTGTAAAAAGGTGAGTAATACATTCACTGCAAAAAAAAATCTAGACAGCACACTCAGTTTTTGATTATAATAGAAACACAGGCATCAGTTATCATCACAGCAACATTAGCATCTCTAAGGAGAACAGAAGCGTCCATAAAACAGAATGGCATTGGTGGCATTGTGTCGGATGAAGAAAAGGAACGGATGATCTGCATTAAAAGACAGTGGGATTTTTCGGCACATCTGCACAAACATGACACCAGTGGCCGCAGCCGCTTCGGATCCTTCTTCATTGACTTCAACAAAGGCTTTATGAATGACCTTGGACAGCACCAGGTCATTGCTGGAGGACATGCCTGTTAGATTAACCTTCTGTAGGTCAAACACATCCTCCATCCCCATGCTGACCAGAAGACTCTTCATGTCGTAGGTTTGCTCTGTCTTGAATTTGGGCAGAGAGACTTGAACGTCCCATGGACGCATCCCTTCCGGTTTGGTCCACTCCATGAGCTTCTCATAGGTCAGTGCCTTCTCAAGCTGGAGGATAAGAGAGTCATGTTTAAAACGACATTGTTTATTTTGCTAGTGCACATTCTAGAGTTTTTATTTTTACGTGAACAAATAATCTGAGCAAGTTTATTGTTTTGCTAATCTTCAATAAAAGTCTCACCATCTGCTTCTGCGTTTGGAGTGGTGGGTTTTTCACTCATGATGATGTCAGTTTTACGCTTCAGCCACAAAATTCTTAGCCCCGCCCCCTACTCAATATTCTGTTTCAGCAGAAAGTACACCAACATTTATTCATTTTCCTTCCGCTTAGTCCCTTATTTATCAGGGGTCGCAAAAGCCAAATGAAACGCCAACTATTCTAGCATATGTTTTACGCAGTGGATGCCCTTCCAGCCACAACCCAGTACTGGGAAACACCCATACACTCTCGCATTCACACACACAAGTTTACCCAATTCACCTATACCCCATGTATAGTTTTCTTTCACATATTCTGTGCATTAAACCATGTCTGGTCACACAAAGTTATTTCAAACACTTGACTGATAATATAAAGTGAATTTAGAATGAAAGTATGTCAGTAGACTTCTGTTTGCAAACCATAAATGCAAAACTGTATTCACATGTGTTACTGTAATAACTCATTGACAGGCCAATTGTATTTTATCGTTATTATAAAGATAAGTGCATTTCATTTTGGAGAGAATTTCCACTGGTATATTACAGCGATAAGATATAACACAACACTTAGAGGAACCAAAAACAGTTCAGCTGTATCAGTTCCAAACCTTTTTGGAAACTTTTATTATTAAATCTGTCTCACCTTCTGAAGGCCAGTGGTTGCGTCTTCAATCTCATCAGGAAGGATGATCAACATACTGAGGTTCTTCCCCTCATACGGCAGCTCCAGAACATGACTCTTCATCTCTGAGATATAGCCACTTGGAAACTCTGATGTCTGATGCATCATCTTCACTGGTTTAGTTTGATTCTGCCAAGGATAAATGAAAAAAAAACAAACATTCAAATCCTCATTTCTCATTTTTTAGACACTTAAATTGAACAAGAGCCTGAAATCTCACCTTGTTCAGCCTAAACTGTCCATCTCTGGTGGCTTCCTTTGGGAATTTCTCCTCCCAGTTCCCCTTGAAGTAGATGGCGTTCACCAAAACCAGTCTGGTGATATTATTAATGACACCTGACGGCACCAAATCCTTGATCTTCTCTACAACACAAATGAACATTTTCCTCTTTTAGTCTTGGTCTGAACTGATTAGTTTGATATATTGAAGTCCTATCAAGCTCAATTTCTTACCTTGTGTGTTTTTCTCCACCCATGTGTTGATGTTGACACGTGCGTCCTCTGGTTTATTTCTGAAGTCCACCTTCTCCAGTTCGGCTTCATAGTATCTTTTTGCATCGTTGAGGAATTTCTGTGACATTGAAAATCAAATGAGTTGCAAAGGAAATGAGAGTTGAGAACTTGAGCAAGTCTAGAATGATTGGCTTTGAGTTTTACCTCAACAAACTGGTAGGTTTGCTCTCCGTAGAGGCGGTTGGCGAGACTCAGCGCATACGGGGCTCCTGGTTTGTTCAGTTCACTCATCAACTTGTTAAAGTTTGAGTGAATTTGCTCCACTGATTGATCAGCTTGACTGTTAAATTCCAAGACCTACAAAGAATAATAAAATTGATAACGATAACTCAATTATTTATTTATTACTTTAGAAAGTTTAAAATGCAAAAATGATAAAGTCAGAATCCATCCTGACTTGAGCTCGATCGTACAAACATCAAATGATGAAACAGTTCATGGACTTATAATTGACGGTCATCAGAGTGGATGTAATTGAGTTATCATTATGGTTACAGCTTGTAAATTTACTGTTCTTGTCTGAACAGCCCTTGACAATACAGTGAATGGGAATATAATGCACAAGCTGTATGAAATATTTCAACAGCATTTACAGGATAATGCATATATGCATACTTGCATGGATAATGCGTATTTACAACAAGCAAAGGCATATTTTGATGACTCTGTGAGGGTGGAATCATTGGAGATTTGGGGCTCTATTTCAACGATCTAGGCATACAGTCTAAAGCTCACGACGCAAAAGCATTAAGGACGTGTCCGAATCCACTTTTGCCATTTTAAGGACAGAAAATACAGTCCGCACCCCGGCGTATGGTCTAACAGGGTTGTGCTTATTCTCTTAATGAGTTCTCAGTGTGTTTTGAGCATAACGTGCAGTAAACCAATCAGAGTCTCATCTCCCATTTCCTTTAAGAGTCAGTTACATGGCGGACTTTGTAAGTGGAAAAACTGAACGCTTCACTAGTGAGAAAACAGTTAAACAGAGCATCTGCAGTGCGAGGATAAAGAATGAGCCTCCTCCATTCGGCCTCTTTACTTTCTCTTTACTTTTACTCTGTACTTTTACTCTTTACTAGTGTATGTGTGTGAATGAGAATGTATGGGTCTTTCCCAGTGATGGGTTGCAGCTGGAAGGGCATCCGCTGCATAAAACATATCTGGATAAGTTGGTGGTTCATTCCGCTGTGGCGACCCCTGATTAATAAAGGGACAAAGCTGAAAAGAAAATGAATTAATGAATATCCATATAATAAATAATCAGCTACTAATAATAACATTATAAAAACACAAATTGTTATGTATAAACTGAACAACAGTTTTCATATGTAAAGATATTTGTGTATTGTGGTACATCCTGTATCAAGCAATGTGTATGCGTTTGGACCTGCATAGGTGCAGAACTAACGTGCTCTGCGCTGGACTTTAGAGCAGCTTTAAGTTGGTCAATGGCGCAGTTTATTTCAGTTCCTCAACGCTTCAACAATGCACCTTAACTATGAAGGTAGATCATAGAGATAATTATTAAAAACAACAACTTACCCTCTGATTAATCGATGCCTCCAACAACGTGAGCTGCGCTGTGTGCTGACGTACAAAAACGTCCCATTTCATCGGATGGCTCTAGCCAATAAACTGGCTTTGCTGCTCTTTTACTGGTATTTACATTTCCGTAGAATTATTGATATTTAACTAAAAAAATTCAGAAAATAGTTTAAATAAATAAATAAAAATAAATAATCAGAGCAATTATTCTTTTGCACCACAGTCCTGTTGGCTGCTGTCATTGTTCATTGGTCAGGCATCGACCAATGAAACAACTTTACCTCTGCCCTGCCCCTCCCCCGGCCCACATCTACGAGTGCACAAATGACTTCTGCTACAGAGATCGCGCTAAATGTGTAGCAGAAGTGAGAGCTAGAGAGATTTGTAGTTGAACTGGCAAACCTCAGAGGTTGTGACTGCCAACTTGTGGTTGTACAGCAAAGCTGCAATCAAATTTGTCGTGCACACGTGTGTCTGCCAAATTGTTTTTGTGAATGTCATTTTACAAATATAAAACTATTATCTTCAACTTCGAATTCAAAACACAGGTGTGTGGATTTTTGTCTGTGTGTGCAAATCGAGAGATTCAGCTGTTCACATCAGAGCTGTGAGTGTACATTTCAACCTACACATACAAATATTTTTATCACAAGTTCTCACATTTAGATTTGCAAGCTCTCGAGTTTTGCTACTGATCTACCTTCATACCTTAACACACCTCCTTTTCAGACCAGCACACACATGAGTCAAGAAACTGGCGCAAATAAATTTGCTAAATAAACAACGTGAGGCAAAATGTGAAAATTACATTTGCGCTGGTCAGAAAATAGCAACAAATCGCGCCAAACACATCTCGTGCCTTATTGCGCCGGGTGTATGATAGGGCCCTTGGTCTTCATTACATCCTATAGGACTCCTGCAGAAATCATACTGATGGACGACTAAAGTATTCAACACTTATTATCATGGTAAAATAAAGCAGAGTAAGGCTGAAAGTGGTGTAATCAAACGAGAGAAACGCTCATTTATAAACTGATGAGAGACGAGTGTGACGTGGCATGAAAGCAGCAGAGCTTTTATTATGTCATGTGGAGAAAAAGCAGCGCTGTTTTATCAGACTAAATACATTTTAGGCTCCAGTTATAATTCTGCTCTGTGCAGGCTTATAAAACACAGCAAAATAAATCTCTTTGTTTTCCTGTTGTATATAAATAAAAAAGGAAATTAAGGGTGTGTGATGACATTAGCATGAACACACTCTAACTCACCACAGTAATAATATGCATAATTTACCATATTTTGTGATTCATGTTTTTAAGTTTTTTCATTTTTATGCCTTTGAATTGCATTATGGGAGCTTGATCTTTCTTTCAACAAATTTTAACCTTTAAAAGTTTGAAAAAGTGACTTTAATGAACTTTTCTTTCATAGTTTAAAGTGAAATACATTGTCTGGGTTGGTGTTGTAAATTACAGAACATTACACTTATTTCTCTGTATATTATTTCTAACAGTGTATTATTCCAAACTACTAAAATGTCAAAAAAAGTCACTTTGTTAAACTGTAGAGTTGAATTTTCAACATTAAAAGTGGACAGAGCAGAGATCAACATCCATAATGCAATTCACAACCATAAACACTCGTGAATCACAAAACTGTTCATTAACAGATATTCATTACAGTGAAGTTAAAATTGCTAATTTCTCTGGATTTGAACGTTCTTCCAAACATTTGTACTAATGTAAGTTCATAAGTCAGCTAAATATATAACACTGTTATAGTGGTTTTTGGATATTTTAATGAACAAATTGTACATATTACGCCTTTAACACTGTCAGTCAATATACTGATGTTCATTTATGAGTGAGCTCTCTCTCCCTCTCTCTTGTACAATCTTGTACTGTGTACACTCACCTTAAACATCTGATCTGCGGTGTTTCCTTTGGCACCGAGCAACACCATGGCCAAAGCCGAGGAGATGCTGACAGGAGAATAAAACACATTTCCTGACGCGTTTCCTCCGCTGATCTTCTTGAACAGGTTGAGGGAAAACTGTGTGTTTGCTGCAGACAGAGACTCCATTTTCACAAGCTGCACAAGAAATAGCAGAAAAACAGATCATCTGCAACAAATCTAAGTTTTTTCAGAAGGACGAGTCAATCGATGCCTGATTAATGTGGTTTAATGTGATCTAGTTGAAGTAAACAGAAATGTCCTGTTTAGCCAGTGCATGGACAACAAACTGAGGAGCAAATGAATTCTCATGACTTCTCTTTCCTGATCGCAGAACAGCAGTTCAGTAGTTTACATGTAGACAGGATTTTACTCAATCAATTATACAAAAGTACATTCAGACAGAGAAAATAAAACAAACAGGACATACATTACCTTTAAACTTTAATCTTCAGTGTGGAAGTAATCGTTTTTCTGTGGTTGTTTTAGGACTGGACTGAACCGAAACTGAACAGGAATAAGAAATGGCAGTAAAGCGGCGAACTGCTTTATGATGATGTAGAACTGAAGGCGTGTTTTGAGATATCAATCTCATGGCTTTCCTTAGAAATGTAGGCGACTGTAGCGAGAAGGAGGTAGATGGTAGATCTGCTGGCAGACGAAGAAAAACAAACACACTGACATTCCTGATTTCTAATAACAGTTATACAAAGGAACTGTTTGTGCTCAGTGAATTTTACTTAAAGGGAGAGTATATAAAAATGAAGAGTTCAGATGCAAAAGCCGCTAAACGCCATTTCCGCTAAAAATGAGCTAATGACATTGAGCGAATGCTTTAGGCACATAGTACACCATCAACAAATAGATTTGCTTCAAATCATCCAAATCGCAGGCTACGTCCGAAACCGCATACTGCATTTGAATTTAAACGTACTACTCGGCCGTTAGAAAAGTATGTTCTATACAGTATGAATGTGAGTAGTATGAATGGAATTCGGACGCACTACATTTTTTCGGACGCATTTTTTACCATTTTGTCATGGTCACGTGACCTACCTGCGTCAGTTGCGTCGCTTCACTACCATTCATGAATTCTCTCGCGGGGCATCATGGGATAGCGCAGCGTGCATGGTATGCGCACTTCAGAATCTCGCCGGAAGTAGTAAGTCATCCGGGTACTTCTCGCATACTGATTTTTGAATTCTATGAATTCGGACATACTACTCGGCTTGCATACTGATTTTAGCGTACTGTATAGTATGGAAGTATGCAGTTTCGGATGCAGCCATAGTGTCAGCAAAAGCCTCTATATCCTGAGAACCAATCAGAAGGCACGAATTCAATAATATGTTTTCAATGTAGCAGCGTGCTGATGATCAGCTTTTATGTTTTATTCTGCTTACGATTTAGATTTTAAAAGATGGAGTCTGATGACTTGGATGAGCCTGTCCGACTGTCAGTGAATGGCAAATGAAAACGTGCCTTACCACAAAACGCTCTGCATTATAAGAAAAAGAAAACACAATGTACAGTCTGAAGTGTAGCATTCATAACGTGCTTTTGCACAGTGGCGCTACTTTGAATGAGTCAGATTTACTATACATTAAACAGCAACTCAGTTTCATGAAAGACGAAGTTATGATGCCGTTCTTTTATCCCACATGGATGCTATGAGGATAAACAAGAGACAAAAACTTGGTATCACATATTTAAAATGTATCTATTGAACAAGGAAAAATACCATGTGATTTTAAAAGTGCCAGAGTTATACCATTTTATAAAAAAAAGGATGTAAGTTAGATATGGTTAATTACAGACCTGTTTCAATCTTGGGGTTGATGTCTAAAATTCTGGAAAAAAATGTACACGAACAGATAGTCAGCTATATTAGTCAGCTATATTGGTCAGCTAGCATCCGGCAGCTAGCTCTCTGCAAATCTCACATGGTCACCCACTGAAGCTAAGCAGGGCTGCGCCCGGTCAGTACCTGAATGGGAGACCACATGGGAAAGCTAGGTTGCTGCGGGAAGTGGTGTTAGTGAGGCCAGCAGGCGGCGCCCAATCTGTTGTCTGTGTGGGTCCTAATGCCCCACTATAGTGACGGGGACTCTATACTGCTCAGTGAGCGCCGTCTTTCGAATGAGATGTTAAACCGAGGTCCTGACTCTCTGTGGTCATAAAAAATCCCAGGATGTCCTTCGGGAAAGAGTAGGGGTTTAACCCCGGCATCCTGGCCAAATCTGCCCACTGGCCTCTGTCCATCATGGCCTCCTAACCATCCCCATATCATAATTGGCTTCATCACTCTGTCTCCTCTCCACCAATCAGCTGGTGTGTGGTGTGCGGTCTGGCGCAAAATGGCTGCCGTCGCGTCATCCAGGTGGATGCTGCACTCTGGTGGTGGATGAGGAGATTCCCCCTCTATGTGTAAAGCGCTTTGAGTGCCCAGAAAAGCGCTATATAAATGTAAGGAATTATTATTAGTAAAAACTTATTTTGTATGAGCTACAGTCAGGTTTTAGAGCATTACATTCCACCGAGACATGCATATTACATATGACTGATAAAATACGGAGAGCTGTAGATGGTGGCAAATATTGTGGAATGGTGCTGCTTTACCTTTAGACCATCAAATTTTGAAGAATGATGTGGGGAGCGTGTCAAGACTGCAGGTTGATGTTTTCATACTTTGCACGATCTCCACTAAGATTTTACCATTAATTGCCATGAATAATGTCTGATTTCTTAAGTTGTGGTTGAGCTTGTCTGACGTCAACACAACTTGGCTGATTGGATGAGCTGATTGCCTTTCTGATATTATTGATCTTATCAGTAAAGAAATGAGCGAACTCATTACATTTACTTTCCGAGATTAGTTCACTGGGAATCCTACGGGAAGTGTGTGTGTGTGTGTGTGTGGGGGGGGGGGGGTGAGTCTCTCTACCGTTGCAAAGAGTGTAAGAGTGCGCATTATTTAAGTTGTTGTTTATAAGGGTTGAAAAGAAAGTCTGTCTAGCGTTTTTTAGTTTCACATTAAAAGCATGAAGACTGTCTTTATAGATATTATAGTGGACTACTAGTTTCGTCTTCCTCCACATACGCTCAGCTTTTCTGCACTGACTTTTCATCATTTGAACTGCTGTTGTTTTTCTCCAAGGCCCGTTTTTCATCCCAGTTTTCTTCCTGACTTTAACAGGAGCAATGTCATCTATGACATTCTGAACTTTAGAGTTAAACAAATCAAGGAGAGAGTCAACAGAGTCTGCAGATATACTTGGTGCGAGTGATATGGCCTTCATAAACTGCTCACTAGTGTTTTCATTTATGTATCTCTTTCTGACAGAGACAGATCTGTCTTTAATGGCTGGAGTGATCAATATATCAAAGAAAATACAGAAATGATCAGATAGTGCAACATCCTTAACAACAGTCGATGAAATGTGTAGACCCTTAGTTATAAGTAGATCAAGAGTGTGTCCATGATTGTGTGTGGGTCCTTGAACATGCTGAGTCAGATCAAAAGTGTTAAAAACAGTCATGAGTTCTTTTACAGCATTGATTTCTGGATTATCAATGTGAATATTAAAATCCCCAGCAATAGTAAAATAGTCAAACTCAGAGGTTACTATTGATAACAGCTCTGTAAAATCATCAATAAAAGTTGGAGAATATTTTGGAGGTCTGTAGATAATGATCAGTAAAATGCGTGGAGCACCTTTTAGTGCTATACTCAGATATTCAAAGGACAAATAGTCACCAAATGACACTTGTTTACATTCATAGACATCTTTAAACAGGGCAGTGATGCCTCTACCTCTCCTATTAGCTCTGCAAACACTCAAATAATCAAAGTTTAAAGGAGCTGTTTCATTCAGAACTGCTGCGCTACAACTGTCATCTAGCCAAGTTTCATTTAGAAGCATAAAATCAAGGCAATTTGTGTTGATAAAATCATTGACTAAAAGTGACTTATTGTTAAGTGATCGGATGTTTAAAAGTGCTAACTTAACAGTTTTAGCTGTTTTCCCTTCAGTAGTCTCAGAATTACATTTAATAGACACCAAATTTGTATGATTTGCTATATGGCCTAAAGAAGTCTTCGGTTTTCTGTCACGTAATATAACACATATCTGAGTAGAGAAAGCTACAGGCACAGTGGGTTCCTGCTTGTTCTGTAAACATCTGATAAAGACACTGTTATCTAAGCAGGCACCCGGGACACATCAATGGCAGCTTTTAAGTTCACCAGCTAAAGATGAGGTGTTTTTTGGGACCTGCCGCTGTCGCAAAGACCTGAGGCCTCTCATAGGTGTAGGGCGAGGTGGGCTCAGAGATGGGTGTGAGGCTGGCTGACTTTTGGTTGGTAACTGGGGGCTTGCGGCAATGGAGTGTGAGAGTTTAGTTCTAGCAATCACCAGTTTCTCCATCTTTTTTGAAAAATTTAAGAGAGGCGAGCAAGGTGACAGTGAGAATGTGTCTGGTGACAGAGGCTGTGGGTCTGGGGTTTCTGGCTGTTGAGATATGTTGACCTGGCTGTTTTCCTGGAGATCATCCATGAGTGCTGAGAGTTGGTGCTGTTCTTGTGCGTCACAGTCTCTCTGTGTGCAGGGCTCAGACAGCAGTTTGTCCGTTATCAGTGGTTGATGTGTCTGCATGGTGTTATCGCTGTCCTTGTGGGATGCGTCAGCCACAAGTCCCCTCAGGAAAGTCCTGTGGTCATCCGGACATTTGCTAGGTGTGTGTGTGCCATTTGGGTTGAATTCAGTGGCACACACAGCCGATGAATGATGGAGGGAGAAGTAAATATTGTCCTTTAGCACTTTTGCACCAAGTTTGTTTGGATGAAGGCCGTCTGATGTAAACAGTTGTCTTTGGTTCCAGAAGAGATTGAAGTTGTCAATAAAATTCAGTCCTTTCCTGTTACATGTTTTCCGCAGCCATACATTTAGGCCAAGAAGCCGTGAAAACATATTTGTCCCTCTTGCAGGGAGTGGTCCACTGATGAACGACTGAATCTTCAATCTTTCAACTGTTTCCAAGAGCTCACAGAAATCTCTCTTGAGCAGTTCTGACTGTTCCTGCCGAATATCATTCTTTCCCACATGGATGATAATCCGTTTTGCAGTCTTGTGCTTTTTGAGAATTTCCTCAAGTTCTTTGTTTACATCAAAAACCGTTGCATGATGAAAGCAGTACGTCTTTGTAGCTCTGCTCCTAAAATTTCTGATTATTGAATCTCCTACAACTAGTGTTCTTATCTCAGGTGCAATCGGAGCAGAATGGCGCTGTCTAGTCGACCTTGAGCCTCTGTTCCATGCTGAATTAGCTGAGTTATGCGATCTCTGTCTGACTGCATTTGGGGATTCTTCACCCATATTACTGAGAACTTCATATCTGTTCTGAAGGTGTATTTAAGCCTGAGCTGTAATTGGGGTAGAGCACGCTAATGCAGCAGCGTATGATCTGACCCCGCGAGTACCCTTTGGTTTCGCACCTTGTTTATGCCATTTGTTTCAGTCATATTTAATAGTTTCATTCTGTTTTTCGGTCCTCAAAACAGTAGCTGGAGTAGATTTATGGGAGTCCTGTATGTTCCGGCAGTTCTGGTCGGATCGCAAGTAACTTTGTTTCAAGAACTGCAATCTTTTGTAGAAGACTGTGGCAGTTTGTACAGCAGTGAGATTCTGAATTTATCCGATCCAGAGGCATTTTCACAGCTGTGCTTTCCAGTCTCAGGAATGTAAGCAGCTGGTAGCGGGAGGATTGTTTGGTTGATAAATGCGCTCTTGTTAGTAAAGCTATATTCCAGAAAGTTTGTAGATTCGATGTTGATCTTTAAGCTGTGTTGTTTGAGCACTGTGCTGATAGGCTCAAGTTAAAATTAGAGTATAAAATATACAAGCAAGTGTTCAAAGAGTGGAGCAGTAGGCAAAGACGTCCGAACAGTAGCAAAGCACGAAGTGACGGTCTAATCAGAGTCAACAGATAACAGTTCTTTATATTATAGTATCAAATATTCAATTCAATTCATCTTTATTTGTATAGCGCTTATACAATGTAGATTGTGTCAAAGCAGCTTCACATGGAAGATTATAGTGAATTGAAACAGTGTCAGTTCAGTTTTCAGAGATTAAGTTCAGTTCAGTTTAGCTCAGTTCAGTGTGGTTTAATAATCACTACTGAGAGTCCAAACACTGAAGAGCAATTCCATCGATGCGCAGCTCTACAGATCCCGAACCATGCAAGCCAGTGGCGACAGCGGCGAGGAAAAAACTTCACCAATTGGCAAAAGTGAAGAATTAAAAAACCTCGAGAGAAACCAGGCTCAGTTGGGCACGACCATTGATCATATTTTCTAGACCTGGTAAGAACTCTGGCAGCTGCATTTTGCACTAGCTGAAGTTTGTTAATCGAGGACGCTGGGCAGCCAGCAAACAGAGCATTACAGTAGTCTAGCCTAGAAGTCATGAAAGCATGAACTAGCTTTTCTGCATCTGATATGGATAGCATACTTCGCAATTTAGCGATATTTCTCAGATGAAAGAAGGCAGTTTTTGTGACATGGGATATATGATTTTCAAAAGTTAAATTGCTGTCTAATATGACACCCAGATCTTTTATAGTAGAGCTAACGCTAACCTTGTATCCCTCTAGTTGCAGGTCGAGTTGTGAGAACTGCTGTGTACAGGATTTAGGCCCAATAAGTAATAATTCTGTTTTGTCTGAGTTTAAGAGAAGAAAATTGTTGGTCATCCAGTCTTTAATCTTTAATACACTCAGTTAGCTTAGACAGTTCAGACATCTCATCAGGTTTAGTTGAAATGTATAATTGAGTATCGTCTGCATAGCAGTGAAAGCTGATCCCGTGTTTTCTAATAATGTCCCCCAGGGGTAGCATGAATATTGTAAACAGCAAAGGGCCTAAAACTAATCCTTGAGGGACCCTGTACTTTACTGGCCTGACTTGTGAAAGCTGTCCATTAATATTTACAAACTGGTAACGGTAAGCTAAGTATGACTGAAAGCAGGGGTGGGCAAACTCTGTCCTGGAGGGCCGGTGTCCTGCATAGTTTAGCTCCAACTCTAATCAAAAACACCTGAACATGCTAATCAGTGTCTTCAAGATCACTAGAAATCTATAAACAGGTGTATTTGATTAGAGTTGGAGCTTAACTGTGCAGGACACCATTGAAGGGCCTGACCTTGGACACTTGTAGAATTTAAGCGGTCTACCCTGCTGAAAAATCCAGCTTAAGCCAGCCTAAAATGGTTGGCTGGTTTTAGCTGGTCGACCAGCCTGGTTTTAGAGGGGATTTGGCCATTTCCAGGCTGGTTTCCAACCATTTCCAGCCTGGTCTTAGCTGGTCAGGCTGGGAGTTGACCAGCTAAAACCAGCTTGACCAGCCAAAATCAGCTATGTCCAGCTTAAACCAGGCTGGTCAAGCTGGTGATTTTCCAGCCTGACCAGCTAAGACCAGGCTGGAAATGGCTGGAAACCAGCCTGGAAATGGCCAAAACCCCTCTAAAACCAGGTTGGTCGACCAGCTAAAACCAGCCAACCAGCTTAGGCTGGTTTAAGCTGTTTTTTTCAGCAGGGTATGAGAATATTGTGGTCGATGGTGTCAAATGTGGCGCTAAGGTTTAAGTACTTCTAAACAAAGAGAGGTCTAAAAGAAAGTCATTAGAATAATGAATGTCAATAAGTGTTGCCTCGCCCTGAAATGCCGATCCTGTAAACCACAGCCAGCCCTCCTGTACAACCCAAGTTTTGGTATATGAAGAGAGAATTATGAATAGGGTGGGATGTCAGTCCTACCGGCAAATGTGTGTGTCATGTAGAATACGAAAGCCAAATCTTACCTGATTAATATCATCAATGTAAAAATTCTGGTGACATTGTTGAATAGTTTTTTCTTTTTAAATCAATGGTTAAATCAGAGTTGCTGCTAAATTACTCTCTCAGAAAAAAAGGTAAGGAACAGTTTTGTACCTTTGTAAAAAATTGTACCTTATATAGTACAGAAAAGACCTCTTAGTGATCACATCTGACACTGTTAGGGGACAAAGTGTCTTGTCACCTTAGTGGTACCTTCATGGATCAGATTTGTACTTTTGATGAAGGTACAATATTGTATCTGAATGTTTTGTGTAAAGACATGCTTTCTTCCATCATCATACAGTAGTTGTGGTGAAATCAGAGTGTTACACTGTTTTTGGTTTTGTGTCAAAGGTATAAGTTGTAGCCAGGATGTTCCTGTGAACCATTTCTGGATTCAACTTTTAGAGTTTTTACACATTCGGAAAATCAATATTCTGTTGTTTGTGGTTATTGAATAAACATACATGGATTGTATTTACAAAAACCGACACATATATAGCTGATAAAATATTTGAAGGCTCTACAAACTTGAGTATTAATATCTGTGTGTGTGTGTGTGTGTGTGTGTGTGTGTGTGTGTGTGTGTGTGTGTGTGTGTGTGTGTGTGTGTGTGTGTGTGTGTGTGTGTGTGTGTACTTAACATCAGCTTGCTCTAGTTTTATTGTATAAACCACGCTGGATAAAAGCATCTGACAGTTGATAACTTGCTTTTGCTATAACATAAATATGCATATTATTTTTTAATTGGACAATTTAACAAAACTAGTACACAATCGTACACTTTACAAAAAGCACACCTTTGATTAATGCCCGATATTGATGTAGGGTTATCAGTCTTTTAGGGTGGAGCTTTCAGCCTTTTAGGGCGGGGCTGTGAGTCCTTTATGGATCTATCAGCCCTTTACGTTGGAGCTGTGAGTCCTTTAGGGTGTAGCTATCAGTCCTTTAGGGCGGAGCTATGAGTAATTTAGGGTGGAGCTATCAGTTCTTTAGGGCGGGGATATCAGTCCTTTAAGCGGGGTTATTAGTGCTTTAGGGCGGGGACAAATGTCATTTAGGGTGAAGCTATCAGTAATTTGGGATGGGGCTACCAGTTCTTTGGGGAGGGGCTATTAGGTCTCGTATTTTGTCCATTCATCAATCTTCCTTTATTTTGTCAGTAATGCCCGTCTTTCAGTGATTGAGTCAGTTCAACATCTTCCACCACCCTAAATCTTTTACAGATTTTTTCTTTTTTTCAGGACTGTTTCAATTGAATGTACGCCATGATAAAGGGAAAAAAGACAATCTTACCTTCAGTTTCATGGTGACATCAATTTTTATTTGTAATTTTCTCAGTCTCTACATACACTGCACTATAAGTTTCGATGTTGACTGAAGCGATCTTAGTGATGGGTTGAATAAACATACAGCAACTTCAGAATCAGTGTGTAGCAACATGTCTTTGCCGTTCTGTGCTGTAAAAAGCAGAGTAATACGTTCACTGCAAAAACAAAAATCTAGACAGCACACTCAGTTTTTTCTAGAGCATTTGATTGTAATAGAAACACAGGCATCAGTTATCATCACAGCATCATTAGCATCTCTAAGGAGAACAGAAACGTCCATAAAACAGAATGGCATTGGTGGGATTGTGTCGGATGAAGAAAAGGAACGGATGATCTGCATTAAAAGACACTGGGGGGATATAGCAATCAGTAATTAGGACACCGGTGGCCGCAGCCGCTACGGTTCCTTCTTCATTGACTTCAACAAAGGCTTTATGAATGGCCTTGGACAGCACCAGTTCATTGCTGGAGGACATGCCGGTTAGATTAACCTTCTGTAGGTCAAACACATCCTCCATCCCCATGCTGACCAGAAGACTCTTCATGTCGTAGGTTTGCTCCATCTTGAATTTGGGCAGAGAGACTTCAACTTCCTGTTGATGCATCACTTCAGGTTTGGTCCACTCCATGAGCTTCTCATAGGTCAGTGCCTTTTCAAGCTGGAGGATTAGAGAGTCATGTTTAAAACTACATTGTTTATTTTGCTAGAGCATATTCTAGAGTTTTTCTTTAGGTAAACATATAATCTGAGCAAGTTCATTGTTTTGCTAATCTTCAATTAAAGTCTGACCGTCTGCTTCTGTGTTTGGATTGGTGGGTTTTTCACTCATGATGATGTCAGTTTGACGCTTCAGCCACAAAATTCTTAACTACGCCACTTTTACCATTAGTTTGCTACAAGGTAATACTACAAGGTAATAATGCACAAAAAGGGAGCCCCGCCCCCTACTCAATATTCTGTTTCAGTAGAAAGTACACCAACATTTATTCATTTTCCTTCAGCTTAGTCCCTTATTTATCAGGGTTCGCAAAAGCCAAATGAACTGCCAACTATTCCAGCATATGTTTTACGCAGTGGATGCCCTTCCATCCGCAACTGAGTACTGGGAAACACCCATATGCTCTCGCATTTACACTAGGGCTGTGCGATAACATGATATTTGATCGTGGACGATCATAATTACTGTACGATCCACTTTTTCAGAAAATCGTTATAAATCGCCATATAGGGCTTAAAAACGTAAAAAAAAAATCAATTAGGTCCATTCCGAGCAGAATTTATATTTTTTCGTTTCTGTTCTGGCGTTCAGTATTAAAAAAACATTCCGAAAAGGGTTTTCTAGAAGAAAAAAAACCCGTTAACAATGTTACTTTATTACAAAGTATTGCAGGGCTCTAGAGTGCCCTGGTTTCTTAATGGTGCAACTAAAAATTCTAATCGAGGGGTAAAATTAAATGAATTTTCGATAAGTTTTGTTAATGAAATATATATAATTTGAACTTGCTTTTGGTTTTATCTATACCGGCTCTGCGCTCTTACCCGCGCTCCCGCTCACCAGCAGTATTTGATTGACAGACGCCGCTTAAAGGCGCTACACACAGCCAGCCCCGTCTACTTAATCCAGCGGCAAGTGCTGAAACACGACTTCCTTTTTAAAATTTTATTTTATTTTTTAAATCTCTTAAATTAGGCTAACATAATCTCCCTCTGAGATATTAGATTAATAGCGTTATGTGCTGTAGGCTATTGACAAACACCCCCTGTACAGTTTACACACTGCAGGTCTACAGTGTGATGTGTTATGAATTACATGTTTTAAATGACAGTGAGGCATGCTGTATTTACTATTTATTTTAAAATATACATTATAACCCAGTACACAGTACAATAATATTTTTTAAAGGCCTATTGGCAGCGTATAGCCGTTAAGATTAATTAGTCCAAGCATGTTATTTTATTAATATTAAAACAAATTACAAACTAGCCACCTTTTGATTTTATTTCGTTTCCGTATATTTTTATCAAACGAAAAATGCAATTAATTGTGTCAGTGGTGCGGCACTGCTAAATCACTTTTGCTTTAATCAGAGAATAAGATTAGCCTATACAGCCTATTTTAGTTATTTAGCGTAATATATAGTTATTTAGTTTAATTATGTAATTTATAAATATATAAATTATTTAGTGCTTTTTGGATTTAGGCATAGGCCGAGTATTAATTTTACTTGTAAATACAAAAGATTATGCGGTTTAGTTTTTTTTGATGGCACTTTATATGTTGAATACAATTACAAGGATTTTTATTAAACAAGTGCATAACACAAGATATTTTTGTTGGTTTAAAGATATAAAAAGTACCATTCTCATTTTCTTGCCTTATTTATCTTTAATATAAATTTAAAATTGTATACATTCATTGCAATGCGTGGTGCACCTAAGAAAAAAGGCGCACCAAGGCAAAACATTAGAGCCCCAATTTTAAGAACAGAAAGATCTGCTCTGCGCCACAGCGCATGGTCTAACAGGGTTGAGCTTAATCTTTTAATGAGTTATAGATGTGCTTTGAGAATAAACCAATCAGAGTCTCATATCTAATTCCTTTTAAGAGTCAGTTGCGTCACTCCATTTGCTATTTACATGGCGGACTTTGTAAGTGAAAAAACTGAGCGCTTCACTTGCGAGAAAACAGCTAACCAGAGCTCCTGCAGCGCGAGAATGAGATATGAGCTTCCCTAATTTTTTACTTTCACTCTCGTGCATAAGGAAAGGTGTTGTACGCACATACAACAATTAGCATATACATAATTATTTTCGTTTGTTAAGCGCAAAGAGTTGTTTCAAAACTATTTCTAAATTTAGTTCTAATTTCCAGCAAACGAATAAATGAACAATAATAATGAAGTGTTGTCCAAAAACTGAGTTATTTCCAAACACGCATGCTATACCCCATATTGTCTAAAACCTGACAGGTGGGCAAATCTAAACGTGTTTTTAATAAAGCAAATATAAATATGCATATAGTAAATAATACTGCTAATAATAATAATAAGAACAGCATTTTAAAAAAGCTAATTGTCATGAATAAACTGAAAAAGCGTTGAGCTGAAACTAGCAAACAACAAATGCGTCGCGCCTTGCGCAGCATTGCGACGGGTGTAGGGGTGCCGGTTAATCCGCGGGACAAGTAATCAAAAAGTAGGCTACATGACGTTTAATTATGGGTTGCGGGTTAATAAGACCAAACATTGGTTGTGCAAACTTGACGTACTTTCTCTAAATTTTAAAGTGTTTCGAGCTACATTATCTTTTTATAGACTGACATAAATACGCATCACGGCCAGACATTTATAGTTTATATAAAAACGAGCGCTTAGCCTACCTTGTGCGGATGCATATTCGGTTATTTCTTCAGTAGCCTTGTAAATAATGTATTTTATTAATGCATTGTTTATAATGACTAAGCTATTAATTACTGTAATTCTCCGAATGGAAATTGTTTGGGTGGTTTGATAATATAGCATATCATTCAAAACTTTAGGCTATCTATCATGTTTATGAGCTGCCCCTCATCCTTCAATATACAGATCGATTTATCAGATGATTTGTCATAAGAGAAATATTAACAAAAGGATTTTCTTTATGGAGACCCATCTAAAAACAATCGACAATCAATAATTCGTTTTGTATTAATTCAAGTTTTAATAGCAAAAACTTAAACCGAAACACCTTTGTACATGAAAAAGCAGGTTCTCGGTAACCTTTAAGACAAGGTTGCATCAGAAATGACTCTCGCTTATGACGTCTGCTTCGCGGGCATTTCACGTTGTATGCTCCACAGTCGCATTTGTACACATGATTTAAATGAATGCTTTTTGTCTCCCAAATTCATATAATAAAGAGAACAATAAAATAACGTTATTAACCGGCTAACTGTAAACATTTCTGTTCAGAACGATTAAAGTTGATCTTGTTTTTTTTTCTGCTCCTGCAAATGTCATTCGTTTCCGTTCCTTGAAACGGTTTAGAGCCCTGATTTAATATTCTTAAACATACATGGTAAGAGTATATTTTATATGGGCACTTTAGTTAGGTTGTATTGTACCTTTGTAATTTGCAAAATAGTCCTTAAAAACCAACTTGAAAAAGAATCGGGATAAAAACCGTGAATCGTGATTTCCCCAGAAAAAATCGTGATATGATATTTTTTCCATATCGCCCACCCCTAATTCACACACACATGTTTACCCAATTCCCCTATGACCCCATGTATAGTTTTCTTTCACATATGCAGTGACATGAAACCATGTCTGGTCACACAAAGTTATTTCAAACACTTTACTGATGATATAAAGTGAATTTAGAATGAAAGTATGTCAGTAGACTTCTGTTTGTAAACCATAAATGCAAAACTGTATTCACATGTGTTACTGTAATATTAATTGACAGGCCAATTGTATTTTATCATTATTATAAAGATAAGTGCATTTTATTTTGGAGAGAATTTCCACTGGTATATTACAGTGATAAGATATAACACAACACTTAGAGGAACCAAAAACAGTTCATCTGTATCAGTTCAAAACCTTTTTGGAAACTTTTATTATTAAATCTGTCTCACCTTCTGAAGGCCAGTGGTTGCGTCTTCAATCTCATCAGGAAGGATGATCAACATACTGAGATTCTTCCCCACATACCGCAGCTCCAGAACATGACTCTTCATCTCTGGGATATGGCCAATTGGAAACTCTGATGTCTGATGCATCATCTTCACCGGTTTAATTTGATTCTGCCAAGGATAAATGAAAAATAAAAAAAACACATTCAAATCCTCATTTCTCATTTTTAGACACTTAAATTCAACAAGAGCCTGAAATCTCACCTTGTTCAGCCTAAACTGTCCATCTCTGGTGGCTCCCTTTGGGAATTTCTCCTCCCAGTTCCCCTTGAAGTAGATGGCGTTCACCAAAACCAGTCTGGTGATATTATTAATGTTTCCTGACGGCAGCAAATCCTTGATCTTCTCTACAACACAAATGGACATTTTCCTCTTTAGTCTTGGTCTGAACTGATTAGTTTGATATATTGAAGTCCTATCAAGCTCAATTTCTTACCTTGTGTGTTTTTCTCCACCCATGTGTTGATGTTGACACGTGCGTCCTCTGGTTTATTTCTGAAGTCCACCTTCTCCAGTCCGGCTTCATAGTATCTTTTTGCATCGTTGAGGAATTTCTGTGACATTGAAAATCAAATGAATTGCAAAGGAAATTAGAGTTGAGAACTTGAGCAAGTCTAGAATGATTGGCTTTGAGTTTTACCTCAAGAAACTGGTAGGTTTGCTCTCCGTAGAGGCGGTTGGCGAGACTCAGCACATACGGGGCTCCTGGTTTGTTCAGTTCACTCATCAACTCATTGAAGCTTGAGTGAATTTGCTCCACTGATTGATCAGCTTGACTGTTAAATCCCAAGACCTACAAAGAATAATAAAATGGATAACGATAACTCAATTAATCCATCCTGACTTGAGCTCGATCATCCAAACATCAAATAATGAAACAGTTATTGGACTTATAATTGACAGTCATCAGAGTGGATGTAATCAGAATCAGAATCAGTTTTATTGCCAAGTGTGCTTCACACACAAGGAATTTGTTTTGGCAACAGAAGCTTCCAGTGTACATAAAGTGACGAGTGACAACACAAAATTAAATATGAGAAAAGAAAAAGGCGATAAACATTAAACAGAGATGCAGTTAGTCAAAAAGATGGGGATGTTGAATTGTATGTACAGATTAATTATAAATATACAGGTTGTAAGGTGCTGTGTACAAATGCGAATGGAGAAAGTATTGCATTGTATATTGTTATAAGGTGCTGTGTACAAATGAAAGTATTGCACATTTATTGCACAGTAGGGGAATATTTAACTGTTCATGAGGTAGATGGCCTGAGGAAAGAAACTTTTCCTGTGTCTGGCTGTTTTTGTGCTTGGTGCTCTGTAGCGCCGACCAGATGGCAACAGTTCGAACAGATAGTGTGCTGGGTGCGAGACGTCCAGAGTGATTTTGCGAGCCCTTTTACTCACTCTGGAAGAGTACAGTTCTTGAAGTGTAGGAAGGGTAGTGCCAGTGATTCGTTCAGCAGTCCGGACTATTCGCTGTAGTCTACGGAGGTCAGTTTTGGCAGCTGAGCTGAACCAGACCGTGATTGAAGTGCAGAGGATGGATTGGATGACAGCTGAGTAGAACTGTACGAGCAGCTCCTGTGGCAGGTTGAACTTCCCCAGCTGACGAAGGAAGTGCAGTCTCTGCTGGGCTTTCTTCACAATAGAGTCTATGTGAATGTCCCACTTCAGATCCTGAGAGATGGTGGTGCCCAGGAACCTGAATGACTCTACTGCAGCCACAGTGCTGTTCATGATGGTGAGTGGGGGGAGTGCAGGGGGGTTTCTCCTAAAGTCCACTATCATCTCCACTGTTTTGAGCGTGTTCAGCTCCAGGTTGTTGTATCTGCACCATAAAGCCAGTAGCTCCACCTCCTGTCTGTATGCAGACTTGTCACCGTTCCGGATGAGGCCGATAACAGTAGTGTCATATGCAAACTTCAAGAGCTTAATGGAGGGGTCTTTTGCGGTGCAGTCGTTTGTGTACAGTGAGAAGAGCAGTGGGGAGAGAACACATCCCCGGGGGGCACCAGTGCTGATGGTGCGGCTGTCGGATGTGATTTTGCCCATTCTGACTAGCTGTTGTCTATCTGTCAGAAAGCTGGTGATCCATTGACAGACAGAGCTAGGGACAGACAGCTGGGTCAGTTTTTTTTCGAGCAGTGATGGGACGATGGTGTTAAAGGCAGAACTGAAGTCCACAAACAGTATCCTTGCGTAGTTCCCTGGTTTGTCCAGATGTTGTAGGGTATAATGCAGTCCCATGTTGACTGCATCATCTACAGACCGGTTTGCTCTATAGGCAAACTGCAGGGGGTCCAGCAAACGTCCAGTGATATCCTTCAGATAAGCTAGCACCAGTCTTTCGAATGACTTCATGGCCACAGATGTTAAGGCGACAGGTCTGTAGTCATTGAGTCCTGTGATCTTTGCTATTGGGATGATGGTGGAACATTTAAAGCAGGATGGAACTTTGCGCTGTTCCAGTGATCTGTTGAAGATCTGTGTGAAAATGGGAGCCAGCTGGTCCGCGCAGGTTCTCAGACAGGCTGATGACAGGCTGGTGCTTTTTGTCTCTTCTGTTTACTGAGGATCTGACGCACATTATCCTCACTGATCTGAAGTGCAGGGGGGAAGAGGGAGATGGCTGGAGGTGTTGATGGCTGTTTACTGAGGATCTGACGCCCATTATCCTCACTGATCTGAAGGGGGGGGGGGGGGGGGGGGGGGGAGTTATCATTATTGTTATCATAATGATTGAGTTATCATTATGGTTACAGCTTGCTAAATTTACTGTTCTTGTCATAACATAGCTTGACAATACAGTGAGTTGGAATATAATGCACAAGCTGTATGAAATATTTCAACAGCATCTAGAGGATAAGGATTTATAAGGCACAGTGTGTCATTTTAGTCACTATGGGGTGCATATGTACAACAAACAAGGGCATATTTTGATGACTCTGTAAATCTGTAATCATTGGAGACTTGGGGCTCTATTTCAACAATGTAGGCATATAGTCTAAAGCTCACGACGCAAAAGCATTAAGAATTTGTTCGAATCTACTGGTGCTATTTTAAGAACAGAAAAATGTGCTCTGTGCCCCTGGGCATGGTTTAACAGGGTTGTGCCATGGCGCATTTGCTATTTAAAATGGTGTGCTTTGGAAGTGGAAACAGACCAGTTAACAGTTAAACAGCATTTGCAGCGCGAGGATAAAGAATTCCTCCTACATTCAGCCTCTTTACTTTCTCTTTACTTTACTTTTACTCTTTATTTTACTCCTTTACTTTGGTGGAGTAAGAAAACGGTGGAAACTCACTCCACTGAAGATCCATTAGCCTACATATTTAATTTTGTTTGTTAAGTGGAAAGATTTGTTTCAAAACCTTTTTCTAAATTCAGTTCTAATTTCAATAATAATGAAGAGTTATATCCAAACACACGTCCTGTTTTATGCCCCATACAGGTGGACATACCATGACAGGTGGACAAATCTAAACTTGTTTTTATTAACACAAATATAAATATGCATATAATAAACAATCAGATACTAATAATAACGTTATACAATAAACAAAAAAAATGAAATGTCATGGTCTATTTTAGTTCCTCAAAATAGCAATGCTCCAACAACACCTCCTTTATAGACCAGCACACCCATGAGTCTACAAACTGGCGCAAATAAATTTGCTAAATAAACAACATGATGCAAAACATGAGAATTACATTTGCACTGGTCTGAAAATAACAGCAAATCGCGCCAAACACACTTCGCGCCTTATTGCACCGGGTGTATGATAGAGCCCTTGGTCTTCATTACATCCTATAGGACTCCTGCAGAAATCATGTTGATGGACGACTAAAGTATTCAACACTTATTATCATGGTAAAATGAGTAAGGCTGAAAGTGGAGTAATCAAACGAGAGAAATGCTCATTTATAAAGTAACTGATGATGAGAGACGAGTGTGACGTGGCATGAAAGCAGCGGAGCTTTTATTATGTCATGTGGAGAAAAAGCAGCGCTGTTTTATCAGACTAAATACATTTTAGGTTCCTGTTATAATGCTGCTCTGTGCAGGCTAATAAAACACAGCAAAATAAATCATCTTTGCTGTTTTCCTGTTATATATATAAAAAAAAAGGAAATTAAGGGTGTGTGATGACATTAGCATGAACACACAGCACACACACTCTGTCTCACCACACTAAAAATATCCACAATTTAGCAGTTTACCGTATATTGTGATTCATGTTTTTAAGTTTCCCCATTCTTTATGCTTTTGAACTGCATTATGGGAGCTTGATTTTTCTTCCCACAAATTATAACCTTTAAAAGTTCAAAAAAGTGACTTTATTGAACTTTTCTTTCATAGTTTAAAGTGAAATACATTGTCTGTGTTGGTGTTGTAAATTACAGAACATTACACTTATTTCTCTATATATTATCTCTTATACAGTATATTATTCCAAACTACTAAAATGTCAATAGAGTCACTTTGTTAAACTGTAGAGTTGAATTTTCAACATTAAAAGTGGACAGAGCAGAGATCAACATCCCATAATGCAATTCACAACCATAAATAAATAAACACTTGTGAATCACAAAATACAGAAACTTAATTAACAAATATTTATTACAGTGAAGTTAAAATTGCTCATTTCTCTGGATTGAACGTTCTTCCAAACATTTGTACTAATGTAAGTTCATAAGTCAGCTAAATATATAACACTGTTATAGGGGTTTTTGGATATTTTAATGAAAAATTAAACATTCCTGCTGAAAAATCCAGCTTAAACCAGCCTAAGATGATTAGCTGGTTTTAGCTAGTCGACCAGCCTGGTTTTAGAGGGGTTTTGGCCATTTCCAGGTTGGTTTCAAGCCATTTCCAGCCTGGTCATAGCTGGTCAGGCTGGGCGTTGACCAGCTAAAACCAGCTTGACCAGCCAAAACCAGCTATGTCCAGCTTAAACCAGGCCTGGCCAGCTAATACCAGCCTGGAAATGGCTGGAAACCAGAATCTAAAACCAGGCTGGTCGACCAGCTAAAACCAGCCAACCAGCTTAGGCTGGTTTAAGCGTTTTTTTTTTTCAGCAGGGATATTACGCCTTTAACACTGCCAGTCAATATACTGATGTTCATTTATGAGTGAGCTCTCTCTCCCTCTCTCTTTCTTAGTGTAAAAAGATTACAGGAAAGCTATATAAATCTAATCAGAGTCAAATAACAGTTCATTATATTTTAGTATCAAAAATCGGACATGTTTTGTTGTTACACAAGATAAAAGATTTGAGCAGCGAGTCATCCTCGGTTGTTGCTAGATCGGATACGTTTGCAGTGAACGGTAATTATTTATGTTATTTATGAAATTTCCGATTTATTGTATTTTATTAAGGTCTACACCCACCCCAACCCTAAACCCAACCATCACAGAAGCGTAAAAACTGTAGTTGTACCGAGTATTATTTATCTTATCAATTGAATTACCCAATAAATTGTCATTTTTATCCCCTACCCCCACCCCAACCCTAAACCCAACCGTCACAGTACTGTAAAAATATGAATTATTGTTATACAGTGTCATAAAAAATGCCGCTTTATTAACGTGCATATCGCACTTCCGGCCGGCCTCATATCCGATCTAGACTTTACCGTCATCCTCGGGTGCGCTGTTTCTTTAAATTTCAGTTGCATGCGCTGCGTAATTTAACTTCCCGTTTTTGTTCTCTCTCTCTCTCTCTCTCTCTCTCTCTCTCTCTCTCTCTCTCTCTCTCTCTCTCTCTAAAAAGTACAAAAAAATAAAATAAATCATTCATACTGTGTACAATCACCTTAAACATCTGATCTGCGGTGTTTCCTTTGGCACCGAGCGACACCATGGCCAGAGCCGAGGAGATGCTGACAGGAGAATAAAACACATTTCCTGACGCGTTTCCTCCGCTGATCTTCTTGAACAGGTTGAGGGAAAACTGTGTGTTTGCTGCAGACAGAGACTCCGTTTTCACAAGCTGAACAAGAAATAGCAGAAAAAAACTGATCATCATGCTTTCTGTTTAAATCCCAGACGCAGCACTGCTCGGTTTCGTGTTCATAATGTAAAACACCACTTTTTTTGTTAATCGACGCTTTATATCTCATATGACTTCACTTTCCTGATATCTGAACAGCAGTTTAACGATTTGTAGACATGCTTTTACTCAATAAAAGTACTTCTAAACAAAGAGAGGTTTAAAAGAAAGTCATTAGAATAGTGAATGTCAATAAGTGTTGCCTCGCCCTGAAATGCCGATCCTGTAAACCACAGAGAGCCCTCCTGTACAACCCAAGTATATGAAGACATGCGGGAATAGGGCGGGATTAACGCGTACTTTACGTGTAAAAGTACACGTACTTTTTTTTTTTTTTTTTTTATTGAACAGTTCAAAATTCAGTTAGGAAACAGAAGCCAGGGGATGACAACAATCAAGGGGGAAAAAGAAGACATTTTTTAAATAAAAACGTAAAAGTTTGCATACATTAATACACTTAGCAGCTTTCTTATTTATTAGATTATAGATAGTTTTTATATAAATCTTAAACTCTGACTTCAACACAATAAATAATGGCTTGCAATCACTGTACTTGCTTTTGTGTATACTGAATTTTGCCAAAAGAAGTAATAAATTGATCAAAAAGTACTCTTTGTGAAATGATCTGTTGAATGTAAGAAAACCAAATAAAACATTTTTAAAACAAAGTTGAAAATTGGGCAAAAGGTTGATTCTAATAAAAGAGCAGAAATCCAACCAAAAATTAATTACATATGGGCAACACCAAAACAAATGATAATATGTTTCTGTATGTAGGCCACAAAATGTACAGCATGTATCAATTTCACAATTAAATCTGCTTGCAAGAAAGTAATTACTGGGATAATATTTATAAATAAGTTTGAAAGAAATTTCTTTTACTTTATTTGTTATTAAGAATTTATGAGGTAATTTCCAAATTTTGGGCCATAACAAATCATTAGCATAGCTATTCCAGAAAGTCATAACATGAGGTCTAGAGACAACATCCCTTTGAAAAAGAGTTCGAATTTGTCGATTATTGTTTTTAATAGAAGAGGAAAAGCAGATTCGACCAACAGAAGTATCAAGAGGATCCAGGAACAGCAAAGGAGAAGGGGAACATGTGCATTTACAAAGCATTTGTAAACCAGAGGGGACAGCATCCATTACTACAGCATATTCTTTAGGAGTTACTGGGACTTTAAACTTAGATAAAAATTCTGAATAAGTTAAAAGAAGGCCATCTTGGTTTAAAAGTTGGCTTACTAAATTTATATTATTATTGAACCAATTTTCAAAAAACAATGTTTTAGATTTAAATAGAATATGCTTATTATTCCAGATAAAACATCTATTGGGTGAGAAATTGTGTTTATAAATCAAGTTCCAGGAAAGAAGCATTTGTTTGTGAAAGTTTGATAATTCTAAAGGCAGTTTAGAAATATTATAATTACAAAGTAAAAGGAAATGGAGACCTCCAACCTGTGAGAAAATGCAATGAGGAATAATATTCCATATAGAAGTTGGTTTTTTTAAAAATTGCTTGATCCAGTTAATTTTGAAAGTATAGTTAAGAGTGGTAAATTCGAAGAAATTTAAACCTCCATTTTCAATTGTGTTCATAACTACAGATTTTCTTATATAATGGGGTTTATTTTTCCATAAAAAATTAAAAAGCATATTATCAATAGTTTTAGAAATATTTTTGTTAACTGCCAAAGCAAGAGCTGTATACGTAAGTCTTGAGATGCCCTCTGCTTTTGTTATAAGCACTCTCCCTCTCAAAGATAGGTCTCTTAATAACCAATGATTTATTTTTTCTTTGTCTTATCAATAATAGTGGAGAAATTTAATTCACAAATTTTCTTTTCATCCTTTACAATCTTTATACCTAAATATGTGATTTCGTCTTTTATAGGGATACCACAAACAGAAGATAAATCACAATCCTTAAGAGACATTAATTCACATTTATTGATATTCAAGTAAAGGCCAGAAGCTCTGGAGAAAGTATGGATAATGTTAATAGCTATTGGACTAAAGTATTCAACACTTATTATCATGGTAAAATGAGTAAGGCTGAAAGTGGAGTAATCAAACGAGAGAAATGCTCATTTATAAAGTACCTGATGATGAGAGACGAGTGTGACGTGGCATGAAAGCAGCGGAGCTTTTATTATGTCATGTGGAGAAAAAGCAGCGCTGTTTTATCAGACTAAATACATTTTAGGCTCCTGTTATAATGCTGCTCTGTGCAGGCTAATAAAACACAGCAAAATAAATCATCTTTGCTGTTTTCCTGTTATATATATAAAAAAAAAGGAAATTAAGGGTGTGTGATGACATTAGCATGAACACACAGCACACACACTCTGTCTCACCACACTAAAAATATCCACAATTTAGCAGTTTACCGTATATTGTGATTCATGTTTTTAAGTTTCCCCATTCTTTATGCTTTTGAACTGCATTATGGGAGCTTGATTTTTCTTCCCACAAATTATAACCTTTAAAAGTTCAAAAAAGTGACTTTATTGAACTTTTCTTTCATAGTTTAAAGTGAAATACATTGTCTGTGTTGGTGTTGTAAATTACAGAACATTACACTTATTTCTCTATATATTATCTCCTATACAGTATATTATTCCAAACTACTAAAATGTCAATAGAGTCACTTTGTTAAACTGTAGAGTTGAATTTTCAACATTAAAAGTGGACAGAGCAGAGATCAACAACCCATAATACAATTCACAACCATAAATAAATAAACACTTGTGAATCACAAAATACAGAAACTTAATTAACATATTAATTACAGTGAAGTTAAAATTGCTCATTTCTCTGGATTGAACGTTCTTCCAAACATTTGTACTAATGTAAGTTCATAAGTCAGCTAAATATATAACACTGTTATAGGGGTTTTTGGATATTTTAATGAAAAATTAAACATTCCTGCTGAAAAATCCAGCTTAAACCAGCCTAAGATGATTAGCTGGTTTTAGCTGGTCGACCAGCCTGGTTTTAGAGGGGTTTTGGCCATTTCCAGGTTGGTTTCAAGCCATTTCCAGCCTGGTCGTAGCTGGTCAGGCTGGGCGTTGACCAGCTAAAACCAGCTTGACCAGCCAAAACCAGCTAAAAGGAAATGGAGCTAAAAGGAAATGGAGACCTCCAACCTGTGAGAAAATGCAATGAGGAATAATATTCCATATAGAAGTTGGTTTTTTTAAAAATAGCTTGATCCAGTTAATTTTGAAAGTATAGTTAAGAGTGGTAAATTCGAAGAAATTTAAACCTCCATTTTCAATTGTGTTCATAACTACAGATTTTCTTATATAATGGGGTTTATTTTTCCATAAAAAATTAAAAAGCATATTATCAATAGTTTTAGAAATATTTTTGTTAACTGCCAAAGCAAGAGCTGTATACGTAAGTCTTGAGATGCCCTCTGCTTTTGTTATAAGCACTCTCCCTCTCAAAGATAGGTCTCTTAATAACCAATGATTTATTTTTTTTCTTTGTCTTATCAATAATAGTGGAGAAATTTAATTCACAAATTTTCTTTTCATCCTTTACAATCTTTATACCTAAATATGTGATTTCGTCTTTTATAGGGATACCACAAACAGAAGATAAATCACAATCCTTAAGAGACATTAATTCACATTTATTGATATTCAAGTAAAGGCCAGAAGCTCTGGAGAAAGTATGGATAATGTTAATAGCTATTGGAATTTCTTCTACATCTTTCAAAAAAAGAGTAGTATCATCTGCTAATTGGCTTATGGTGATGATGTTACCAGCAACTTCAATTCCTCTTAAATTGCTCTGTTTGATAAAGTCAGCTAGTAATTGTGTACATAGTAAGAATAAGTAGGGAGAAATAGGACATCCCTGTCTTATACCACGATTAAGATTAAATCTAGGTGAGGTGCCATCACGCAGCTTGATTGAACGGTTCCCATTATAGTACAACGCTTTAATAGCGTTAATGAAATAATTACCAAAACCAAATTTTTTAAGGGCGGAAAAAATTAAATAATGTTCAACAGTATCAAAGGCCTTGTGGAAATCTAAAAAAAAGAATGAAGCTCTTATCTAAATATAAGTGGGAATAATCAACAAGGTCTTAAACTAAACGAATATTATTCGAGATATGTCTGTTTTGTCACGGTTCAGGAAGGATGAGGGAGCGAGGACTCAAATGCAACATAAGATGGCTTTATTTTAATAAAAATAAATAAAAAAGGCAACAAAAACCACCCCGAGGGGGAAAAACATAACTATAACACAAAATGATAGACAAACTTGGCTGGGCTTGACGAGACAGGACTGGAGCAGGAACATGAGGGAGAATAGACGGACTGGACAAGGCGATGAACGATGACGAACTGGCACAGGACAGCAGACATGAGGAGATCTTAAGGATGAGTAAATTAACCCAAACAGGCGAACATGGTAAACTAATAATGGGTTAACAAGGAGGGTAGGGCTAGACAATAGACGGGAGAGCACATGACACAAAAAGACAACACAAACCATGCACTCACATAACACTAGACTAGAACACGCAGCCAATAAGAAAACTCATTAACTGCGTGTTCATGACAACACAAGCACGCCACAAAAAGCACGCGGTCACAATGTAAACATCCAACCACGTGCTTAGACAACACCACAAACACAAGACACGAGCACAGGCTAGATAAACACCTTACTATGGAAAGCCAAATGATTCAAAAACACATGAATTTAACACGTGAAATACGTGTATTTCACGTGTATTTAACACGTACTTTACGTGTACTTAACGTGTACTTTACACGTAAAGTACACGTAAAAAATTAACGCGTACTTTACGTGTAAAATACACGTACTTGACGTGTTAAATACACGTAAACAACGCGCGATTCAGACCACAGTTTCCGGTTTAAATGGGTTAATCTCATTGGCTGCATAAGAACTGGGTAAAACCATTTCTCTAAACCTGGGGTGTGTCACCTTTGCTACCACCATTTAGCATTATGAAACCTCCTACCTATTTGTCTTTTCTGTTTTGTTATTTTCAAACATTAAGTCTTTATTTCTATATATTTAATGAGCAATTCTTTTTACTCCTTTTATGTTTTTTGGAGTAGTAGAAGACATTCATTACCAGTCATTAAACTTGCCGTCAAAGAATACCATAAAAGTTACCATTAAACAATCTTTAAGGTGGGGAAACCAATTACATTAAACTTACTTAACAGGATTAGGAAATGGAGCATTGAAATTAATAGCTTTAGAAAACAATGTGAGGTTTTTGTACTTAAATTTATGACCAGCAGGTGGTGCTTGTTTCAACCCTTTTATTAAATTATATTGATGTGCAATCATTGTAACCCACTCAGAACCAGTGGCGAAGAGGACTGGCCCGCAGGCCAAAACAATGAAGGTTGTTAATTTCTGTAATTCTGCATTTTACTTTTAAAAGTGTCCATAGCGTGCCTTCCTTCAATATTTTTTTCTGTTGAAGTTGTTACAAATTAAATTAAATATCCTTAATTAAAAAGTTCAACCAAAAACATACCAAGAAAACAGGGATTAAAAACAATCTGGTGCCCCCACGCCCTCTGCCCAAGATATAAACTAAAACACAAACCAATGAGAATTAAGAAAATTTTACTTTATTTACAGAAAATAGGGGAGAGCGTGGTACAATGTAACACTTTTTGCTTTTGACCAAATAATGAACAAAATAATGGGGTTAGACAATCCATTTTTTGTTTTTTTTACCAACAACACACAAGCCTCCTACAAATGAGCACGAAAATATAATCGCCGGATCAGCGGGGCAAATTATAACAGTCAGAGGGTTAGTTGTACAGTAACATGCTTATAAAGGCAGATTATACACAATTTATTAAAATCCAGTTTACATTAAATAATAGCTGTATTTCCTCAGTACTTGGCTCAGTTTTTGTATTCTACATAGCACAGTAAGTTTACTTATTTGTTTATATTGGACAAACCAATTAGGACTATTTGCATTATTACGCATTATCATACAATTCCTTTTGCATTATTATCAATAAAATATATTTTTTTCTATTAAACATTTTTTATATTTTTAGTTCTCAATATTACACTAAAAATTCAACAATTATTTTGTTAGTTTAATTGGTGTCCAACACTTATTTGTATCGCACAAAACTGGTTTAATTCGTTTAAAATAAACACTTTATCTGTTTCTGTTGTTTAGATATAACCAAAATATTTGGTTAGATTTGTGCTGGTTTGTGACGTTGAAATGAACATCAGATATTTATTTGCATGCACGAGTATATTATTTTTTCGTTTGCTCACAATTTGTGCTCGTTTGTGCTGCAAAAAAATATTATTTGTAAGCCTAAAAATAATATTAGATCATTCAGAGGTCTCTCGACCCCAGTTGCTCCATATTTACCAAAATAGTCTTGCTTGTGTGCGTTTCATTTGTGCTGGATTGTACCTATGAAAGTTTCGTTAGTGCTGCTTATTAAAATATTGAATTAAAGATTAAAGATAATGCCATCACCAGCCACCCCACATATGATATTCTAAAATATTTTAATTTGTTTGTGCTTATAAAATTTTCGTTTGTGATGCTTTATTTTTTAAATATTAAAATAGCCTAGGCCAATATGTTATTCTGAGCATGAAGCCCGACCATCATTTTGACTGATTTAATTTCTAAAGTGAAAGGGCTTGGTCAATATAAAGATAATTTAAAATAATTTACTTTTGATTTCATGGTCATGCATGCTAATTTAATGGTCATATCATTCGATATCTACTTTGTTTTAGTCTCATATAGCCAGCATGTCTGTGAGGCCTAACGGTAGAAAAAAAATTATATATATATTTATTTAATTTGCTTTCTTATTTAAACTAGCAGCCTAAACTTTTCTGTTGTGGTAGGTAGGCCTACAACTTTTAATTAAAGTAAAGCAGCGTTAGTGGACTTATTTAATCAACATTTATTTTATGAAGAAATAAAAAGGTAGATTACAGGCCTATATAACACACGCTAATCTACAGATAAGTTTTGGTTTTCTTGATTGTGTTTGTCATAAAAGAACAAGGTCCAAATGGCAATAAAATAAAAATAAATAATTGATTAATTAATTACAATTAATAATAATAATAATAATAATAATCATATAAAATATTTGCATTCAACCTAATTGTTAAACACTGCGTTTTTAGCACAGGATGTAGGATGTTATTTTGACCATTTTGATTTAGCTTAATAGAAGACAAACATGCAATATTTTGTCATATTTTAGATATCTTCTGTTATCTTATTATTATTATTATTATTATTATTATTAATATTATTATCATCATTATTATTATTATATACCGTAAGCTTATTTGACAGATAATTTTTCTGGAGTTAAAAAAAACATTGCAAGCTTAAATGGCGGGCAAATTTATGTCATTATAAATAAAACTTATTTGAATGCTTTTCTTCACGAATGTAACACTGTTTTATTGTATTCTTTTCGCTCTAATTTTTACAGAGAGGCTACTACAGGTGCGAAATACCTCTGTTGTTTAATATTACCGTTTGATTTGCCCATAACACTCACTCAGATGTTGTTTATAGGTTATCATGGAATGGTCTATCAGTGCATGGTCTAACAGGGTTGAGCTTATTCTTCTAATGAGTTATAGGTGTGTTTTGAGAATAAATCAGAGTCTCATCTCCCATTCCAGTTGCGCATTTGCTATTTACACAACAGTTACTCTTGCAAGAGCGCAAATGGGTGTGATTTGATGTCCCGTCTGATACACTCTTTTTAATATGGTTTTGTTAGCACTGGAACAACCAGATCTATGGCCATACCAGTCACTCAAAAAAGGACATAACTCGTTGCTGAACTATCATCCCAACAAACACATCTAGGCCTACTTGTAGCCATGTCTGTTCAACGTTGCATTTATTATTACTTTTGGTAATACAACCAATAAATGTGTAAGCTACCGCTGGTGCACCTCGCTTTCACTGCAAAATCAGGAAAAGCAAGTTTTTTTTTTTCGTGGAACTTAATAGGTTGTTTTGAAAAACATATATGAAGTAAAGTTGTGTTTTTCTATCATAAAGTTATATTTATGTTAGCAGGCATATTCAAATATTCAAATGCATATTCGAATGCACGGGGGAAAGAAAAACAAGAGGTAGCCTAATTCTGACCGCAGTAGTTCAAGGTACATAATCAGAAACTCTTGTGTTTTGTAGTTTAAAATAAAATAATAATGCTAGAAAGAAACATAGGTTTAGCAAAAGTCAGGATATTGATATGTGGGTTTTATTTTAACAGTTATCAAATTACAGTTATTAAAAATGGTCAGCGTTGAGTGTAGTGTTAATGTGTGAGTTATTAGTGAAACATGTTTTGTGTACGGGATGTAATGGATTATAGTATATTTATTGGACATTAAGTCAAATAGAAGAATCGATTTATTCTGTTAATGTTTTCTTTTTGGCCTGCGTGCCAGTCCTCTACGCCACTGATTCGGAGTAGGTTACGATTGCATATTAATATAATATAATATAATATAATATAATATAATATAATATATTATAATATAATATAATATAATATAGGCAACCCAGTGGCGCAGTAGGTAGTGCTGTTGCCTCACAGCAAGAACGTCGCTGGGTCGCAGGTTCGAACCTCGGCTGGGCTGGGTCAGTTGGCGTTTCTGTGTGGAGTTTGCATGTTCTCCCTGGGTTTGCGTGGGTTTCCTCCGGGTGCTCCGGTTTCCCCCACAGTCCAAAGACATGCAGTACAGGTGAATTGGGTAAGCTAAATTGTCCATAGTGTATGAGTGTGAATGTGTGTGTGGAAGTTCCCAGAGATGGGTTGCGGCTGGAAGGGCATCCGCTGCGTAAAATCGTGCTGGATAAGTTGGCGGTTCATTCCGCTGTGGCGACCCCGCAAGGGACAAAGCCGACAAGAAAATGAATGAATGAATAATATAATATAATATAATATAATATAATATAATATAATATAATATAATATAATATAATATAATATAATAAAAAGGTTGAAACAAGCACCACCTGCTGGTCATAAATTTAAGTACAAAAACCTCACATTCTTTTCCAAAAATATTATTACAATGCTTCTAAACCTGTTAATTAAGAACCTTTAATGTAATTGGTTTCCCCACCTTAAAGATTGTTTAATGGTAACTTTTATGGTATTTTTTGACGGTAAGTTTAATGACCAGTAATGAATGTCTTCTACTACTCCAAAAGACATAAAAGGAGTAAAAAGAATTGCTCATTAAATATATAGAAATAAAGACTTAATGTTTGAAAATAACAAAACAGAAAAGACAAATAGGTAGGAGGTTTCATAATGCTAAATGGTGGTAGCAAAGGTGACACACCCCAGGTTTAGAGAAATGGTTTTACCCAGTTCTTATGCAGCCAATGAGATTAACCCATTTAAACCGGAAACTGTGGTCTGAATCGCGCGTTGTTTACGTGTATTTAACGTGTATTTAACACGTCAAGTACGCGTACTTTACACGTAAAGTACGCGTTAATTTTTTACGCGTACTTTACGTGTAAAGTACACGTTAAATACGTGTAAAGTACACGTAAAGTAGGCGTGAAATACACGTTAAGTACAGGCGTTAAATTCATGTGTTTTTGAATCATTTGGCTTTCCATAGTGAGGCGACGTACTTAGGACACGTCATGTGAGGCGGCGTACTTAGCACACGTCATGCGAGGCGACGTCTTAGTTAAGACGTACTAGACACGTCAAATTTTTTTACGATTTTCTTACGTACGTCGCCGCTACGTCGCCGCCTAAGAATGGTTTTTATATGACGTCGCCATGTCGTCGCCGCTACTTTGACGTCTGTCCTCCCATTGACTCCTATTTAAAATTCCACACGTTGAGGCGGCGACAAAAGGGTCGACTGCTCCCTCTCCTTTTCCATGTAAGGCTGAGAAGTGGCACGATCCACTCGCCATACACGTCAATTTGTTTTACGATTTTCTTACGTACGTCGCCGCTACGTCGCCGCCTAAGAATGGTTTTTACATGACGTCGCCGTGTCGTCGCCGATACTTTGACGTCTGTCCTCCCATTGACTCCCATTTAAAATTCCACACGTTGAGGCGGCGACAAAAGGGTCGACTCCTCCTTCTCCTTCTCCATGTAAGGCTGAGAAGTGGCACGATCCACTCGCCATAGGCTTAAACTTTTATGATGCCACATCTTCTGACTCTCAGTATGTTTTATCAGGAGTAACTGCTTCAAATGGTGGAAAAGTTTTGATGTGTTTCTGCTGCTAGTCTGCACCACTCTCCGGCACATTTTGCAGAGCACCGAAACTATAAGTTTATCTGAACTTAAAAAGCCGAACTACGTCCACACCACTGCATTAGACTTTCCTATCTTATCAACTACTTTCCTATCTTATCAACTATTTCGTCTGCATTCTTACTTGTGGAAGCTTGTTTATTCACATCAGGGCACTCATTTTGTAGCTAAAACTTTCTGAGATGGAGCTTAACCAACTACTGTGCTGAACGCTGGCAGCGTGTCTGTGATGTACGTTGTTACGCCCTCTAGGCGAAACAAGAAAAAAAGGAGGGGGAAGCCAAAGTCACAAATACAAAATTTATTTTAAGGCCACTGTGACCAAACATCAGGAAAAACGCCTCGCCAAGTCGCACAACGCTGGTCTCCGCCCCAAGCCTTAGCATCGAGAAATCGCACCACCCAAACAGGAGCAGGACGCTGATAAAAGAGTGCACACTTCAACTCAGCTGTTCCCCATCCACCTGATTATGCCCCGCACTGCTGCAGCGCATCTGTAGAGGAAGCAAAACTGACAGACACAACAGACAAGCGGCATCGCAGCAGGCGTCACAACATCATCACGCAGGTGACATCACGCTCTTTCTGACGGCTGAACACTGAACGTCATTCTGTGACAAGTGATACAATGTATAAATAATAATAAAATATATATAAATATAATACAGTATATATATGCACATTTATATCGAAATACCGGAAATGGGTTTAAAAACCATGTCACTGTTATTGAAAAAAAATCTATTGCGATATAAATTGATATCGAATTATTGTCCAGCCCTAACTAGTACACCAGGGTACATTACACTGTACAAAAAACATGCCTGTGATTGATGCTGGATATTGATGCGGGGCTATCAGTCCTTTAAGGCAGAGCTGTGAGTCCTTTAGGGCGGGGCTATGAGTACTTTAGGGTGGGGACATATGTCATTTAGGGCGAAGCTATCAGTATTTTGGGACGGGGCTACCAGTTCTTTGGCGCGGGGCTATCAGGGCATGTCTCGTATTTTGTCCAATCATCAATCTTCCTTTCTTTTGTCAGTAATGCCCATCTTTCAGTGATTCAGTCAGTTCAAAATCTTGCACCACCCTACATTTTTTACAGATTCTTACTTTATTTTCAGGACAGTTTCAATTATAAGTACACCACAATATGGAAAAAATGTTTCATGGTGACATCAATTTTTATTTGTAATTTTCTCAGTTTCCACATACACTGCACTGGAAGTTTCGGTGTCGACTGAAGCGATCGTAGCGATGGGTTGAATTAACTTTAACTTCTGAATGAGTGTTATGTAGCAACATGTCTTTGTCGTTCCGTGCTTGAAAAAGGTGAGTAATATGTTCACTGCAAAAAAATCTAGACAGCACACTCAGTTTTTGATTATAATAAAAACACAGGCATCAGTTATCATCACTGCAACATTAGCATCTCTAAGGAGAACAGAAGCGTCCATAAAACAGAATGCTCTTGGTGGCATTGTGTCGGATGAAGAAAAGGAACGGATGATCTGCATTAAAAGACACTGGGATTTTTAGGCACATCTGCACACACATGACACCAGTGGCCGCAGCCGCTTCGGTTCCTTCTTCATTGACTTCAACAAAGGCTTTATGAATGGCCTTGGACAGCACCAGGTCATTGCTGGAGGACATGCCTGTTAGATTAACCTTCTGTGGGTCAAACGCATCCTCCATCCCCATGCTGACCAGAAGACTCTTCATGTCGTAGGTTTGCTCTGTCTTGAATTTGGGCAGAGAGACTTGAACATTCCATGGACGCATCCCTTCTGGTTTGGTCCACTCCATGAGCTTCTCATAGGTCAGTGCCTTTTCAAGCTGGAGGATAAGAGAGTCATGTTTAAAACTACATTGTTTATTTTGCTAGAGCATATTCTAGAGTTTTTTTTTAGGTAAACATATAATCTGAGCAAGTTCATTGTTTTGCTAATCTTCAATCAAATCTGACCGTCTGCTTCTGTGTTTGGATTAGTGGGTTATCCACTCATGATGATGTCAGTTTGACGCTTCAGCCACAAAATTCTTAGCCCCGCCCCCTACTCAATATTCTGTTTCAGCAGAAAGTACACCAACATTTATTCATTTTCCTTCAGCTTAGTCCCTTATTTATCAGGGGTCGCAAAAGCCAAATGAACTGCCAACTATTTCAGCATATGTTTTACGCAGTGGATGCCCTTCCAGCCACAACCCAGTACTGGGAAACACCTGTACACTCTCACATTCACACACACGTTTACCCAACTCACCTATAATGCATGTATAGTTTTCTTTCACATATGCTGTGACATGAAACCATGTTTGGTCACACAAAGTTATTTCAAACACTTGACTGATGATATAAAGTGAATTTAGAATGAAAGTATGTCAGTAGACTTCTGTTTGCAAACCATGAACATAAAACTGTATTCACATGTGTTACTGTAATAACTCATTGACAGGCCAATTGTATTTTATCATTATTATAAAGATAAGTGCATTTTATTTAGGAGAGAATTTCCACTGGTATATTACAGCGATAAGATATAACACAACACTTAGAGGAACCAAAAACAGTTCAGCTGTATCAGTTCCAAACCTTTTTGGAAACTTTTATTATTAAACCTGTCTCACCTTCTGAAGGCCAGTGGTTGCGTCTTCAATCTCATCAGGAAGGATGATCAACATACTGAGATTCTTCCCCACATACCGCAGCTCCAGAACATGACTCTTCATCTCTGAGATATGGCCAATTGGAAACTCTGATGTCTGATGCATCATCTTCACTAGTTTAGTTTGATTCTGCCAAGCATAAATAAAAAACACATTCAAATCCTCATTTCTCATTTTTAGACACTTAAAATGAACAAGAGCCTGAAATCTCACCTTGTTCAGCCTAAACTGGCCATCACTAGTGGCTTCCTTTGGGAATTTCTTCTCCCAGTTCCCCTTAAAGTAGATGGCGTTCACCAAAACCAGTCTTGTAATTTCATCAATGTCTCCTGACGGCAGCAAATCCTTGATCTTCTCTACAAATGAACATTTTCCTCTTTTAGTCTTGGTCTGAACTGATTAGTTTGATATATTGAAGTCCTATAAAGCTCAATTTCTTACCTTGTGTGTTTTTCTCCACCCATGTGTTGATGTTGACACGTGCGTCCTCTGGTTTATTTCTGAAGTCCACCTTCTCCAGTTCGGCTTCATAGTATCTTTTTGTGTCATTGAGGAATTTCTGTGACATTGAAAATCAAATGAGTTGCAAAGGAAATTAGAGTTGAGAACTTGAGCAAGTCTAGAATGATTGGCTTTGAGTTTTACCTCAACAAACTGGTAGGTTTGCTCTCCGTAGAGGCGGTTGGCAAGACTCAGCACATACGGGGCTCCTGGTTTGTTCAGTTCACTCATCAACTCATGGAAGTTTGAGTGAATTTGCTCCACTGATTGATCAGCTTGACTGTTAAATCCCAAGACCTACAAAGAATAATAAAATTGATAACGATAACTCAGTTATTTATTTATTACTTTAGAAAGTTTAAAATGCATAAACGATAAAGTCACAATCCATCCTGACTTGAGCTCGATCACCCAAACATCAAATGATGAAACAGTTCATGGACTTATAATTGACGGTCATCAGAGTGGATGTAATTGAGTTATCATTAAGGTTAAGGCTTGTAAATGTACTGTTCTTGTCTGAACAGCCCTTGACAATACAGTGAATGGGAATATAATGCACAAGCTGTATGAAATATTTCAACAGCATTTACAGGATAATGCATATATGCATACTTGCATGGATAATGCATATTTACAACAAACAAAGGCATATTTTGATGACTGTGAGGGTGGAATCATTGGAGATTTGGGGCTCTATTTCAACGATCTAGGCATACAGTCTAAAGCTCACGACGCAAAAGCATTAAGGACGTGTCCGAATCCACTTTTGCCATTTTAAGGACAGAAAATACAGTCCGCACCCCGGCGTATGGTCTAACAGGGTTGTGCTTATTCTCTTAATGAGTTCTCTGTGTGTTTTAAACATAACGTGCATTAAACCAATCAGTGTCTCATCTCCCCTTTCCTTTAAGAGTCAGTTACATGGCGGACTTTGTAAGTGGAAAAACTGAACGCTTCACTAGTGAGAAAACAGTTAAACAGAGCATCTGCAGTGCGAGGATGAAGAATGAGCCTCCTTCATTCGGCCTCTTTACTTTCTCTTTACTTTTACTCTGTACTTTTACTCTTACTAGTGTATGTGTGTGAATGAGAATGTATGGGTCTTTCCCAGTGATGGGTTGCAGCTGGAAGGGCATCCGCTGGCGACCGCTGGCCGCTGTGGCGACCCCTGATTAATATGCATATAATAAATAATCAACTACTAAGAATAACATTATAAAAACACAAATTGTCATGAATAAACTGAAAAACAGTTTTTCATATGTAAAGATATTTGTGTATTGTGGTACATCCTGTATCAAGCAATGTGTATGCGTTTGGACCTGCATAGGTGTATAACTAACGCGCTCTGCGCTGGACTTTAGAGCAGCTTTAAGTTGGTCAATGGCGCAGTTTATTTCAGTTCCTCAAAATAGCAACGCTCCAACAATGCGCCTTAACTATGAAGGTAGATCATAGAGATAATTATTAAAAACAATAACTTACCCTTTGATTAATTGATGCCTCCAACAACGTGAGCTGCGCTGTGTGCTGACGTACAAAAACGTCCCATTTCATCGGATGGCTCTAGCCAATAAACTGGCTTTGCTGCTCTTTTACTGGTATTTACATTTGTGTAGAATTATTGATATTTAACAAAAAAAATTCTGAAAATAGTTTAAATAAACCCTAAATAATCAAATAATCAGAGCAATTATTCTTTTGTACCACAGTCCTGTTGGCTGCTGTCATTGTTCATTGGTCAGGCATCGACCAATGAAACAACTTTACCTCTGCCCTGCCCCTCCCCCGGCCCACATCTACAGTGCACAAATGACTTCTGCTACAGAGATCGCGCTAAATGTGTAGCAGAAGTAAGAGCTAGAGAGATTTGTAGTTGAACTGGCAAACCTCAGAGGTTGTGACTGCCAACTTGTGGTTGTACAGCAAAGCTGCAATCAAATTTGCCATGCACACGTGTGTCTGCCAAATTGTTTTTGTGAATGTCATTTTACAAATATAAAACTATTATCTTCAACTTCGAATTCAAAACACAGGTGTGTGGATTTTTGTCTGTGTGTGCAAATCGAGAGATTCAGCTGTTCACATCAGAGCTGTGAGTGTACATTTCAACCTACACATACAAATATTTTTATCACAAGTTCTCACATTTAGATTTGCAAGCTCTCGAGTTTTGCTACTGATCTACCTTCATACCTTAACACACCTCCTTTTCAGACCAGCACACACATGAGTCAACAAACTGGCGCAAATAAATTTGCTAAATAAACAACGTGACGCAAAATGTGAAAATTACATTTGCGCTGGTCAGAAAATAGCAACAAATTGCGCCAAACACATCTCGTGCCTTATTGCGCCGGGTGTATGATAGGGCCCTTGGTCTTCATTACATCCTAAAGGACTCCTGCAGAAATCATGTTGATGGACGACTAAAGTATTCAACACTTATTATCATGGTAAAATGAGTAAGGCTGAAAGTGGAGTAATCAAACGAGAGAAACGCTCATTTATAAACTGATGAGAGACGAGTGTGACGTGGCATGAAAGCAGCAGAGCTTTTATTATGTCATGTGGAGAAAAAGCAGCGCTGTTTTATTAGACTAAATACATTTTAGGCTCCAGTTATAATTCTGCTCTGTGCAGGCTAATAAAACACAGCAAAATAAATATCTTTGTTTTCCTGTTGTATATAAATAAAAAAAGGACATTAAGGGTGTGTGATGACATTAGCATGAACACAACACACACACTCTAACTCACTACAGTAATAATATGCATAATTTACCATATTTTGTGATTCATGTTTTTAAGTTTTTTCATTTTTTATGCTTTTGAATTGCATTATGGGAGCTTGATCTTTCTTCCAACAAATTTTAACCTTTAAAAGTTTGAAAAAGTGACTTTAATTAACTTTTCTTTCATAGTTTAAAGTGAAATACATTGTCTGGTTGGTGTTGTAAATTACAGTACATTACACTTATTTCTCTGTATATTATTTCTAACAGTGTATTATTCCAAACTACTAAAATGTCAATAGAGTCACTTTGTTAAACTGTAGAGTTGAATTTTCAACATTAAAAGTAGACAGAGCAGAGATCAACATCCCATAATGCAATTCACAACCATAAACTGAAAACACTTGTGAATCACAAAACTGTTCATTAACAGATATTCATTACAGTGAAGTTAAAATTGCTCATTTCTCTGGATTTGAACGTTTTTCCAAACATTTGTACTAATATAAGTTCATAAGTCAGCTAAATATATAACACTGTTATAGTGGTGTTTGGATATTTTAATGAACAAATTGTACATATTACGCCTTTAACACTGTCAGTCAATATACTGATGTGCATTTATGAGTGAGCTCTCTCTCTTCCTCTCTCTTGTACAATCTTGTACTGTGTTCACTTACCTTAAACATCTGATCTGCGGTGTTTCCTTTGGCACCGAGCGACACCATGGCCAGAGCCGAGGAGATGCTGACAGGAGAATAAAACACATTTCCTGACGCGTTTCCTCCGCTGATCTTCTTGAACAGGTTGAGGGAAAACTGTGTGTTTGCTGCAGACAGAGACTCCATTTTCACAAGCTGCACAAGAAATAGCAGAAAAACAGATCATCAGCAACAAATCAAAGTTTTTCAGAAGGACGAGTCAATCGATGCCTGATTAATGTGGTTTAATGTGATCTAGTTGAAGTAAACAGAAATGTCCTGCTTAGCCGGTGCATGGACAACAAACTGAGGAGCAAATGAATTCTCATGACTTCTCTTTCCTGATCGCAGAACAGCAGTTCAGTAGTTTACATGTAGACAGGATTTTACTCAATACATTATATAAAAGTACATTCAGACAAACAGAGAAAATAAAACAACAGGACATACATTACCTTTAAACTTTAATCTTCAGTGTGGAAGTAATCGTTTTTCTGTGGTTGTTTTAGGACTGGACTGGAACCGAAACTGAACAGGAATAAGAAATGGCAGTAAACCGGCGAACTGCCTTATGATGATGTAGAACTGAAGGCGTGTTTTGAGATATCAATCTCATGGCTTTCCTTAGAATTGTAGGCGACTGTAGCGAGAAGGAGGTAGATGGTAGATCTGTTGGCAGACAAAGAAAAACAAACACACTGACATTCCTGAATTGTAATAACATAGGTAGTTATACAAAGGAACTGTTTGTGCTCAGTGAATTTTACTTAAAGGGAGAGTATACAAAAATGAAGAGTTCTAAACGCCATTTCCGCTAAAAATGAGCTAATGACATTGAGCGAATGCTTTAGGCACATAGTACACCATCAACAAATAGATTTGCTTCAAATCATCCAAATCGCAGGCTACGTCCGAAACCACATACTGCATTTGAATTTAAACGTACTATTGGCCGTTAGAAAAGTATGTTCTATACAGTATGAATGTGAGTAGTATGAATGGAATTCGGACGCACTACATTTTTTAGGACGCATTTTTTACCATTTTGTCATGGTCACGTGACCTACCTGCGTCAGTTGCGTCGCTTCACTACCATTCATGAATTCTCTCGCGGGGCATCATGGGATAGCGCAGCGTGCATGGGATGCGCACTTCAGAATCTCGCCGGAAGTAGTAAGTCATCCGGGTACTTCTCGCATACTGATTTTTGAATTCTATGAATTCAGACATACTACTCGGCTTGCATACTGATTTTAGCGTACTGTATAGTATGGAAGTATGCAGTTTCGGATGCAGCCGTAGTGTCAGCAAAAGCCTCTATATCCTGAGAACCAATCAGAAGGCACAAATTCAGTAATATGTTTTCGTTTTCAATGTAGCAGCGTGCTGATGAGCCGGCTTTTATGTTTTATTCTGCTTACGATTTAGATTTTAAAAGATGGAGTCTGATGACTTGGATGAGCCTGTCCGACTGTCAGTGAATGGCAAATGAAAACGTCCCTTACCACAAAACTCTCTGCATTATAAGAAAAAGAAAACACAATGTACAGTCGGAAGTGTAGCATTCATAACGTGCTTTTGTGCAGTGGCGCTACTTTGAATGAGTCCGATTTACTATACATTAAACAGCAACTCAGTTTCATGAAAGATGAAGTTATGATGCCGTTCTTTTATCCCACATGGATGCTATGAGGATAAACAAGAGACAAAAACTTGGTATCACATATTTAAAATGTATCTATTGAACAAGGAAAAATACCATGTGATTTTAAAAGTGCCAGAGTTATACCAATTTATAAAAAAAGGATGTAAGTTAGATATGGTTAATTACAGACCTGTTTCAATCTTGGGGTTGATGTCTAAAATTCTGGAAAAAAATGTACACGAACAGATAATCAGCTATATTAGTCAGCTATATTAGTCAGCTAGCGTCCGGCAGCTAGCTCTCTGCAAATCTCACATGGTCGCCCACTGAAGCTAAGCAGGGTCAGTACCTGAATGGGAGACCACATGGGAAAGCTAGGTTGCTGCGGGAAATGGTGTTAGTGAGGCCAGCAGGGGGCGCCCAATCTGTTGTCTGTGTGGGTCCTAATGCCCCACTATAGTGACGGGGACTCTATACTGCTCAGTGAGCGCCGTCTTTCGAATGAGATGTTAAACCGAGGTCCTGACTCTCTGTGGTCATTAAAAATCCCAGGATGTCCTTCGAGAAAGAGTAGGGGTTTAACCCCGGCATCCTGCCCAAATCTGCCCACTGGCCTCTGTCCATCATGGCCTCCTAACCATCCCCATATCATAATTGGCTTCATCACTCTGTCTCCTCTCCACCAATCAGCTGGTGTGTGGTGTGCGGTCTGGCGCAAAATGGCTGCCGTCGCGTCATCCAGGTGGATGCTGCACTCTGGTGGTGGATGAGGAGATTCCCCCTCTATGTGTAAAGCGCTTTGAGTGCCCAGAAAAGCGCTATATAAATGTTAGGAATTATTATTAGTAAAAAACATATTTTGTATGAGCTACAGTCAGGTTTTAGAGCATTACATTCCACCGAGACATGCATATTACATATGACTGATAAAATACGGAGAGCTGTAGAAGATGGCAAATATTGTGGAATGGTGCTGCTTTACCTTCAGACCATCAAATTTTGAAGAATGATGTGGGGAGCGTGTCAAGACTGCAGGTTGATGTTTTCATACTTTGCACGATCTCTTCTAAGATTTTACCATTAACTGCCATGAATAATGTCGGATTTCTTAAGTGTGTGTGTGTGTGTGTGTGTGTGTGTGGGGGGGGGGGGGGGGGGGGGGGGGGGTTGGGGGGTTGTGAGTCTCTCTACCGTTGCAAAGAGTGTATGCGCATTATTTATGTTGTTGTTTATAAGGGTTGAAAAGAAAGTCTGCCTAGCGGTTTTTAGTTTCACTTTAAAAGCATGAAGACTGTCTTTATAGATATTATAGTGGACTAGTTTGGTCTTCCTCCACATGCGCTCAGCTTTTCTGCACTGTCTTTTCATCATTTGAACTGCTGTTGCTTTTCTCCAAGGCCCGTTTTTCATCCCAGTTTTCTTCCTGACTTTAACAGGAGCAATGTCATCTATGACATTCTTAACTTTAGAGTTAAACAAATCAAGGAGAGAGTCAACAGAGTCTGCAGATATACTTGGTGCGAGTGATATGGCCTTCATAAACTGCTCACTAGTGTTCTCATTTATGTATCTCTTTCTGACAGAGACAGATCTGTCTTTAATGGCTGGAGTGATCAATATATCAAAGAAAATACAGAAATGATCAGATGCAACATCCTTAACAACAGTCGATGAAATGTGTAGACCCTTAGTTATAAGTAGATAAAGAGTGTGTCCACGATTGTGTGTGGGTCCTTGAACATGCTGAGTCAGATCAAAAGTGTTAAAAACAGTCATGAGTTCTTTTACAGCATTGATTTCTGGATTATCAATGTGAATATTAAAATCCCCAGCAATAGTAAAATAGTCGAACTCAGAGGTTACTAGTGATAACAGCTCTGTAAAATCATCAATAAAAGTTGGAGAATATTTTGGAGGTCTGTAGATAATGATCAGTAAAATGCGTGGAGCACCCTTTAGTGCTATACTCAGATATTCAAAGGACAAATAGTCACCAAATGACACTTGTTTACACTCATAGACATCTTTAAACAGGGCATCGATGCCTCTACCTCTCCTATTAACTATGCAAACACTCAAATAATCAAAGTTTAAAGGAGCTGTTTCATTCAGAACTGCTGCACTACAACTGTCATCTAGCCAAGTTTCATTTAGAAGCATAAAATCAAGGCAATTTGTGTTGATAAAATCATTGACTAAAAGTGACTTATTGTTAAGTGATCGGATGTTTAAAAGTGCTAACTTAACAGTTTTAGCTGTTTTCCCTACAGTAGTCTCAGAATTACATTTAATAGACACCAAATTTAAATGATTTGCTATACGGCCTGAAGAAGTCTTCAGTTTTCTGTCACGTAATATAACACCTATCCGAGTAGAGAATGCTACAGGCATACTGGGTTCCTGCTTGTTCTGTAAACATCTGATAAAGACACTGTTATCTAAGCAGGCACCCGGGACACATCAATGGCAGCTTTTAAGTTCACCAGCTGAAGATGAGGTGTTTTTTGGGATCTGCCGCTGTTGCAAAGACCTGAGGCCTCTCCTAGGTGTAGGGCGAGGTGGGATCAGAGATGGGTGTGAGGCTGGCTGACTTTTGATTGCTAACTGGGGGTTTGCGGCAATGGAGTGTGAGAGTTTAGTTCCAGCAAACACCAGTTCCTCCATCTTTTTTGAAAAATTTAAGAGAGGCGAGCAAGGTGACAGTGAGAATGTGTCTGGTGACAGAGGCTGTGGGTCTGGGGTTTCTGGCTGTTCAGATATGTTGACCTGGCTGTTTTCCTGAAGATCATCCATGAGCGCTGAGAGTTGGTGCTGTTCTGCTGCATCACAGTCTCTCTGTGTGCAGGTCTGTCCATTAGCAGTGGTTGTTGTGTATCCATGGTGTAATTGCTGTCCTTGTGGGATGCGTCAGCCACAAGTCCACTCAGGAAAGTCCTGTGGTCATCCGGACATTTGCTAGGTGTGTGTGTGCCATTTGGGTTGAATTCAGTGGCATACACAGCCGATGGATGATGGAGGGAGAAACAGATGTTGTCCTTTAGCACTTTTGCACCAAGTTTGTTTGGATGAAGGCCGTCTGATGTAAACAGTTGTCTTTGGTTCCAGAAGAGATTAAAGTTGTCAATAAAATTCAGTTCTTTCCTGTTACATGTTTTCCGCAGCCATACATTTAGGCCAAGAAGCCGTGAAAACATATTTGTCCCTCTTGCAGGGAGTGGTCCACTGATGAATGACTGAATCTTCAATCTTTCAACTGTTTCCAAGAGCTCACAGAAATCTCTCTTGAGCAGTTCTGACTGTTCCTGCCAAATATCATTCTTCCCCACATGGATGATAATCCGTTTTGCACTCTTGTGCTTTTTGAGAATTTCCTCAAGTTCTTTGTTTACATCAGAAACTGTTGCATGAGGGAAGCAGTATGACTTTGTAGCTCTGCTCCTAAAATTTCTGATTATTGAATCTCCTACAACTAGTGTTCTTATCTCAGGCGCGATCGGAGCAGAATGGCGCTGTCTAGTCGGCCTTGAGCCTCTGTTCCATGCTGAATTAGCTGAGTCATGCAATCTCTGTCTGACTGCATTTGGGGATTCTTCACCCATATTACTGAGAACTTCATATCTGTTCTTAAGCTGTATTTGAGTCCGAGCTGTAATTGGGGTAGAGCACGCTAATGCAGCAGCGTATGATCTGACTCCGCGAGTACCCTTTGGTTTCGCACCTTGTTTATGCCATTTGTTTCGGTCATTTTCAATAGCTTCATTCTGTTTTTCAGTCCTCAAAACAGTAGCTGGAGTAGATTTATGGGAGTCCTGTATGTTCCGGCAGTTCTGGTCGGATCGCAAGTAACTTTGTTTCAAGAACTGCAATCTTTTGTAGAAGACTGTGGCAGTTTGTACAGCAGTGAGATTCTGAATTTATCTTTTCATGAAAAGAGTGGAGCAGTAGGCAAAGACGTCCGAACAGTAGCAAAGCACGAAGTGACAGTCTAATCAGAGTCAACAGATAACAGTTCTTTATATTATAGTATCAAATATCTGACATGTTTTATTGTTACTCATATAAGGAAAGATTTGAGCAGTGAGTCAACCTCGGTGCGCTGTTTCTTTAAATTTTAGTTGCACATAATATTGCCTAACTTCCTGGTTTTGTTCGCTCTCTCTCTATAATCATTCATACTGTGTACACTTACCTTAAACATCTGATCTGCGGTGTTTCGTTTGGCTCCGAGCGACACCATGGCCAGAGCAGAGGAGATGCTGACAGGAGAATAAAACACATTTCCTGACGCGTTTCCTCCGCTGATCTTCTTTAACAGGTTGAGGGAAAACTGTGTGTTTGCTGCAGACAGAGACTCTGATCATCAGCAACTGATCATCAGCAACAAATAAAGTGTTTTAGGATGCTTTCTGTTTAAATCCCAGACGCAGCACTGCTCGGTTTCGTGTCTATAATGTAAACAACATCACTTTTTTTGTCAGTCGACGCTTTATATCTCATATGACTTCACTTTCCTGATATCTGAACGGCGGTTTAAGTACTTCTAAACAAAGAGAGGTTTAAAAGAAAGTCATTAGAATAATGAATGTCAATAAATGTTGCCTCGCCCTGAAATGCCGATCCTTTAAGCTTTAGGTAGTTAGTTGACTTTATTAGTACCCATAGGTAGATTCTTTTGGCAACGAAGTTTGGCATTTGATACAAACGATTAAATCATACATATACATACCCACATATTCACAATCAAAGTACCTAAAAAGCATCTGAAACCTTCGACCCGAAGGGAGCAGGATAAACTCCTCAGACAGAGGATGAGAGCTACAGCTACTAATGTTCTGGGCAATCCGTAAAAGCTGCCGACTATACAGAGATTCAATACTCAGCTGTGATTCACCAATCAACCTGCTAGACCACGTAACAACCTGGCTCGGTCTATTCCTGTTTTTGAGAGACAGACCTCCGAACCATGCCACCAGAGCGAAGGATAGAATAGACTCAATAAAAGCATGATAAAAAAAGAGTAAGCATATTAGGGCCAATGTGAGAACATGATAAGATGGCTAAACCTCTCCAGAATGTCAGATCCTGAGAGTTGATATGGAATTTCATGAGATGCAATAAAACAACAAACTTTCTGGTCTGAGAAGAAGGTAAGGAAACCAGCTGTTCAACTGTTCTATTCAAATCACTGTTGACAATCCAAACGTAGGTTGGAAACAGAGCTACACCTCACCCGGGGGGAATGCGAGAAAGTTCACCCTTCTCTTTTCATCTCAAGCCCCCCTTCTTGGCCTTTAAGTGACTTACTGCTCAGAGCACATTCCACATAAAATGCTCAAGGTTTTAATATGGTGTATCTTATAGTTCTATATTCATGTTTGGTATCATTTTAAATGTCTCTGTGTGATTGGTAAAGTGGTCTTAATTTCACTATAATATTTCTTTTGTATATGTTGATTTGGTCTTTAACTTTGATATAATCTCTGCCAGATGCTCCGTCCTCTAGAGATGATTAACATCTCAAATTCACAAGGCAAGGGTTTCTCTGCGATGCTTCTATTGTCTTGAATTTATGGCTGTTTGTTCTGAGTTGAGTATATAAGGTAAAGATGTGATATGGGTCATTGGAAACTTGTAGCCAAGAGGCCCCGTTGCAGCAACTCTGAGACGTATGCTGCAATGTATTTCTCTGGTCAGGTATGCTTCTCTAACTCTTGGATTTATCCTTGAGTAATGGATGTTATATTGTTACGGTATCAATTGAATTGGCTTTTTGATTGTTTTATTATATAACTAGCATAATATAATTCTACCTGACGAATAAAATGTTACGTTTTGACTAATTCTGAATTCACCTGAAATCTTTTTATATCCAGTAGATTAAGTGGAGTCTGCGCTACCTTTATGATGCGACATAGTTACTTGATTATTAGACGCATAGACTATACGGAGCAGTTTGGCGCGATAGCATGAAGATCTTTTAATTATTTAATCACTGAAGCTAGCAAGATGCATTGGGCTTGACTAAGTGAGCTGTTCTTTTAGGATGAGTTAGCAGTTTGCAACCAGCCTATTTGAATATTTGTTCATCCTGCACCCTCTGACTAATTTCAGAGTGTCGACATTCTGTCCGTGAGAAGACACGCAAACCCGGGGCGTGAAACTCTGAGCGGCGTTTGGTCCCTAATGAACATATAAACTGAAGAGTATGGGAACAGATATAGATCAAAACTCTAAATTAAGTCATAAATGATTATTGTGATCCGTTCCTATAGTTAGAAATTCAGTCTAAATATTACGATCACTTAAAATTGGAGTCAGATTAAATTCAGAGCTAAACATCAAGTATAAATTAATCCTAATAAATAACAGAATTCTTCTCAGAACCACTGGAAAAGGCTTACGTCATTGGGCTAATAGATGGACTTTTACAAAACCACAGCCAGCCCTCCTGTACAACCCAAGTCTTGGTATATGAAGAGAGAATTATGAATAGGGCGGGATGTCAGTCCTACCGGCAAATGTGTGTGTCATGTAGAATATGAAAGTAAAATCTTATCTCTGATTAACATAATCAATGTAAAAATTCTGGTGACATTGTTGAATAGTTTTTTCTTTTTAAATCAATGGTTAAATCAGAGTTGCTGCTAAATTACTCTCTCAGAAAAAAAGGTAAGGAACAGTTTTGTACCTTTGTAAAAATTGTACCTTATATGGTACAGAAAAGACCTCTAATGATACTGTTCTGTACCTTTTATGGTACAATTGAAATGAAGGTACACAATTGTTCTCACAAAAAAGTTAAGTAAATGTTGGACAACTCCTTGGACATCTCTGAAAATAAATATGAGTGGAAAGGCAAAGTGATTTTATGTATAATTTCCATATTAAAACATAAATCATCATTTAAAAGCATATGCTTAAAAAAACTCATAAACATTCCATATTAAGTTTTATAATACAAAACAACTGGTAAAACAAAACTATTGTAAACTAAACATTTAAGGCAGTTTTAATAAACATTTGGTAAGCATTTTCTGATAAATACAGTTTCATTATTGATATCTGCACCTTTTGGCGTTTGCTTTCCACTACACACGTGAGCTGGCGAAAGTCCCGCATATGCAAAATGTTCATGCAGACATTTTACTGTTGTAAAACTAATCAGACACTGTGCATATCTCCTCACAATACTTTTGCATAATTATATTTCTATTTTAAAATTAAGTAAATTAAATGAACTTTTAGGCGCAGTAGGTAGTGCTGTCGCCTCACAGCAAGAAGGTCGCTGGGTCGCAGGTTCGAACCTCGGCTGGGTCAGTTGCCGTTTCTGTGTGGAGTTTGCATGTTCTCCATGCGTTCACGTGGGTTTCCTCCAGGTGCTCTGGTTTCCCAAAGACATGCAGTACAGGTGAATTGGGTAGGCTAAATTGTCCGTAGTGTATGAGTGTGTGTGTGGATGTTGCGGCTGGAAGGGCATCCGCTGCGTAAAAATATGCTGGATAAGTTGCCGGTTCATTCCGCTGTGGCGACCCCAGATTAATAAAGGGACTAAGCCGACAAGAAAATGAATGAATTAAATGAACTTTTAAGTGATTACAAAGGTTTTGTGTGAACATTGGAGAAAATGTGTTATATTGTAGATGGGAGAATGTGTATCTGTAACAGTGTTGTGAAATGTTTAGAAAAAAATAGATCATTTGATTTATGTTAAAGTATTTTTATTCTTAAATGGAAAAGGTGCATCTACACAAAAAGACATTTTTATAAATTGTTTAATAAATGTGTTTGATGTTTTATATTCACTGAAAATAAATTGACCCATTTTGGATACAGCAACATGCCTTTAAATAGTTCTTGAAGGATCACATTTGACACTGTTAAGCTACAAAGTGTCTTGTCACCTTAGTGGTACCTTCATGGATCAGATTTGTACTTTTGATGAAGGTACAATATTGTATCTGCATGTTTTGTGTGAACACATGCTTTCTTCCATCATCATACAGTAGTTCTGGTGAAATCAGAGTGTTACACTGTTTTTGGTTTTGTGTCAAAGGTATACGTTGTAGCCAGGATGTTCCTGTGAACCATTTCAGGATTTAACTTTTAGAGTTTTTACACATTCGACAAATCAATATTCTGTTGTTTGTGGTTATTGAATAAACATACATGGATTGTATTTACAAAAACCGACACATATATATTGATTTTTTTAATTGGATTATTTAACAAAACTAGTACACAATAGTACACTGTACAAAAAGCACACCTTTGATTAATGCCGGATATTGATGTAGGGTTATCAGTCTTTTAGGGTGGAGCTTTCAGCCCTTTAGGGCGGGGCTGTGAGTCCTTTAGGGTGGAGCTATCAGCCCTTTAGGGCGGAGCTGTGAGTCCTTTAGGGTGTAGCTATCAGTCCTTTAGGGCGGAGCTATGAGTAATTTAGGGTGGAGCTATCAGTTCTTTAGGGCGGGGCTGTCAGTCCATTAGGGCGGGGATATCAGTCCTTTAGGCAGGGTCATCAGTGCTTTAGGGCGGGGACTAGGGCTGGGCGATTTTTCCGATTAATTCGAATTTACGTTTTAAGACGATTTTATTTTTTACAAAATCGAGGAATCGCGATTTTTTAAATAAAAATATTAAAGCCGCTTTTCCACTATCATGCCAAACCGTTCTAAACTGTTAGACAACGGTGCTGAATTGTGCTGATTCTGTGTGTTGACATCGCGGCTCTGTTGATGAGCTACCACAGCTGATTTAGCGGAAGCGCGCCAGGGGGACTGGCCATTGGGAAAACCGGGACATTTTCCCGCTAGAGCAACAACAGCTCCGCTGCCAGGGCAACCGCAGTCAGCCAGCCAGCTTCGCTAATGTTTCCACGCGCATCGTGCTGTTGTTTGCGTCCCTGCAGCCGTCTTTCTCTCCCGCGCGAGCTGCGAGACGGGCTCGACAGGCACTCGGGCAGAGTCACTTTTAGTCACTTTGGCCCGCTCACCCATCGCTCCACACACACGAGGAAATAATTGCACCTAATTCAAAGCCCAGACGGCTGGTTTTGTATATTATACCCGCGCACCACCTGAAGGACGGTTACAGCGTGTTGTAAATGTCGCTCACCGCAGAAAGTCAAATCTTTCTTTAATTTGGACTTTTGCTTGAATTACGGAGTGGCACAGTAGCTGTCCAAGGTACTGTATGAATTAAATCATAACCCATATATGCACCAATAAACAAGTAAAATGAATGAATTATTAAATAAATATGGATTCTTAAATGTCGGTAGTTTGTACTCCAAAAAATATTAATACGTATCGACAAATGTTTTATAAAAATAAATTGAGCAATTTCCAACATTTCAGCTATAGGCCATTATACGATTCAGTTAAATATAAGATAGACATTTAAATATAGATAGATATGTAACAGGTTTCTGTGGGTTGTTCACGGTAATCTTTAATATATACTGGGTGGTGTAGCTACGCACAAATATTTTCTAAAACGTCAAGCAGGAATTTGTCTACAGCTCGTTAGTTATTTATGAAGACAAAAAATAATTAAAATAACAAAAATAAAACTATAAAATTACAAAGATAAAAAGAGCAGCATTCTGCTAAATATAGTCCTTTATATCCTGATATGCTGTGTGTTGTTTCATTCGTTTTTTTATATTTAACTTGATGCATTCGTTATTTACTGTTTGAATACTGAAATCGTTTAAATGGTTATATTTTACCATCAAAATGTAGTATATTTTATATCATGACCAACTTTTGATATGAAACCGCTGTTATTTTATTGATTGTTATGAAATAATTTAAGTGCTATATTTTTTTATTAGTGAAAGTGCCCGCTCACTTTGACAAGGCCTGTCTAAATATATATTTCTGCCATGCCACTAATACAGATAAACTATTGTTGCATTATCATTGTTTATTTTTCTGTTATGTACAGAGATTTGAAATATTTATTTCTCTCCAATCCTTTTCAGTCTTCACGTTACATTTTGGTCATTTTCTCTCCAAATAAAATTTGCCCAAAGCTGCACAACATTTGACCTCTACATAAATACGGGTGCTGTGCATTCTATTGTAGCTATGTTTAGCATCCCTACATGAGAGAGTGCCATAACCGCGTTTAGTCACACGGTTGCTTTGCTTTTACAAGTGAGCATGAAAAAAAACTAGTTTCGGCATTTATTTAAATTTAAATGAACAAGGTAACCTGGTAAGGTAGTTACACAGTAAAAAAAATAAATAAAAAAATAAATAAAATAAAAAATCGGAATCGGTCAAACTTTATGAAAAAATCTAGATTTTTTTTTTTGCCATATCGCCCAGCCCTAGCGGGGACAAATGTCATTTAGGGTGAAGCTACCAGTAATTTGGGATGGGGCTGCCAGTTCTTTGGGGAGGGGCTATTAGGTCTCGTATTTTGTCCATTCATCAATCTTCCTTTATTTTGTCAGTAATGCCCGTCTTTCAGTGATTGAGTCAGTTCAACATCTTCTACCACCCTAAATTTTTTTACAGATTTTTTCTTTTTTTCAGTATCGTTTCAATTGAATGTACGCCATGATAAGGGAAAAAAGACAATCTTATCTTCAGTTTCATGGTGACATCAATTTTTATTTGTAATTTTCTCAGTCTCCACATACACTGCACTATAAGTTTCGATGTTGACTGAAGCGATCGTAGCGATGGGTTGAATAAACATACAGCAACTTCAGAATCAGTGTGTAGCAACATGTCTTTGCCGTTCTGTGCTGTAAAAAGCAGAGTAATACGTTCACTGCAAAAAAAAAAATCTAGACAGCGCACTCAGTTTTTTCTAGAACATTTGATTATAATAGAAACACAGGCATCAGTTATCATCACAGCATCATTAGCATCTCTAAGGAGAACGGAAACGTCCATAAAACAGAATGCTTTTGGTGGGATTGTGTCGGATGAAGAAAAGGAACGGATGATCTGCATTAAAAGACACTGGGGGGCTATAGCAATAAGCAATTAAGACACAGGTGGCTGCAGCCGCTTCGGTTCCTTCTTCATTGACTTCAACAAAGGCTTTATGAATGACCTTGGACAGCACCAGGTCATTGCTGGAGGACATGCCTGTTAGATCTACCTTCTGTGGGTCAAACGCATCCTCCATCCCCATGCTGACCAGAAGACTCTTCATGTCGTAGGTTTGCTCCGTCTTGAATTTGGGCAGAGAGACTTGAACTTCCTGTTGATGCATCACTTCCGGTTTGGTCCACTCCATGAGCTTCTCGTAGGTCAGTGCCTTCTCAAGCTGGAGGATAAGAGAGTCATGTTTAAAACGACATTGTTTATTTTGCTAGAGCACATTCTAGAGTTTTTTTTTAGGTAAACATATAATCTGAGAAAGTTTATTGTTTTGCTAATCTTCAATCAAAGTCTGACCGTCTGCTTCTGTGTTTGGATTGGTGAGTTATCCACTCATGATGATGTCAGTTTGACGCTTCAGCCACAAAATTCTTAACCCCGCCACTTTTACCATTAGTTTGCTACAAGGTAATACTACAAGGTAATAATGCACAAAAAGGGAGCCCCGCCCCCTACTCAATATTCTGTTTCAGCAGAAAGTACACCAACATTTATTCATTTTCCTTCAGCTTAGTCCCTTATTTATCAGGGGTCGCAAAAGCCAAATGAACTGCCAAATATTCCAGCATATGTTTTACGCAGTGGATGCCCTTCCAGCCGCAACTGAGTACTGGGAAACACCCATACACACTCACATTCACACACAAGTTTACCCAATTCACCTATACTCCATGTATAGTTTTCTTTCACATATTCTGTGACATGAAACCATGTCTGGTCACACAAAGTTATTTCAAACATTTGACTGATGATATAAAGTGAATTTAGAATGAAAGTATGTCAGTAGACTTCTGTTTGCAAACCATAAACGCAAAACTGTATTCACATGTGTTACTGTAATAACTCATTGACAGGCCAATTGTATTTTATCGTTATTATAAAGATAAGTGCATTTTATTTTGGGGAGAATTTCCACTGGTATATTACAGCGATAAGATATAACACAACACTTAGAGGAACCAAAAACAGTTCAGCTGTATCAGTACCAAACCTTTTTGGAAACTTTTACTATTAAATCTGTCTCACCTTCTGAAGGCCAGTGGTTGCGTCTTCAATCTCATCAGGAAGGATGATCAACATACTGAGGTTCTTCCCTGCATACGGCAGCTCCAGAACATGACTCTTCATCTCTGGGATATGGCCAATTGGAAACTCTGATGTCTGATGCATCATCTTCACTGGTTTAGTTTGATTCTGCCAAGCATAAATAAAAAACACATTCAAATCCTCCTTTCTCATTTTTAGACACTTAAAATGAACAAGAGCCTGAAATCTCACCTTGTTCAGCCTAAACTGGCCATCTCTGGTGGCTTCCTTTGGGAATTTCTCCTCCCAGTTCCCCTTGAAGTAGATGGCGTTCACCAAAACCAGTCTTGTAATTTCATCAATGTTTCCTGACGGCACCAAATCCTTGATCTTCTCTACAACACAAATGGACATTTTCCTCTTTTAGTCTTGGTCTGAACTGATTAGTTTGATATATTGAAGTCCTATCAAGCTCAATTTCTTACCTTGTGTGTTTTTCTCCACCCATGTGTTGATGTTGACACGTGCGTCCTCTGGTTTATTTCTGAAGTCCACCTTCTCCAGTTCGGCTTCATAGTATCTTTTTGTGTCATTGAGGAATTTCTGTGACATTGAAAATCAAATGAGTTGCAAAGGAAATTATAGTTGAGAACTTGAGCAAGTCTAGAATGATTGGCTTTGAGTTTTACCTCAACAAACTGGTAGGTTTGCTCTCCGTAGAGGGGGTTGGCGAGACTCAGCACATACGGGGCTCCTGGTTTGTTCAGTTCACTCATCAACTTGTTGAAGCTTGAGTGAATTTGCTCCACTGATTGATGAGCTTGACTGTTAAATCCCAAGACCTACAAAGAATAATAAAATTGTCACAATCACCAGCGATCTTCTCCCCTTAGATCGCTGGTTTACATGCACAAACACCCATGGACTACATTCCCCATACATGCATACTCTGACATCACACTCAACCGGTTCCAGATCTTCACTGATTACACCCACAGCTGAAGCCACTCAACAACTGATTACACACACTACATAAGCAGCACACACACTCATTCCATGGCCGAGTCTTGTTGCCTGTTTACAGCTTCATTTCAAAGCGTTCCCTTGTCTTGTTTTTGCCGTGTTTTGACCTTTGCCTTGTTATCTGTTTCTCCGTGTCTGCTGCCATCCTTGTGACCATCTGCCTGCTTTATTGATTACGATTCTGGATTTCCCTCATAAGACTGTTTGCTCCTGTATTGATCATTGCTTGCCTGACCATCTCTTTAAATAAACCTGCATGTGGATCCGCATTCTGTTGTCAACGTCCTATCCTTGGTTACAGAAGACTCGGCCACAACATGGATCCAGCGGGTATTGCTATCATGCGTCTTCGGCAGGAAGCAAAGTCTATTGAAGAGTATGTGGAGAAATTCATCGATCTGGCACATCTAACATCAATGAGTGAGGTATGCCTCATGATCTTTTTTCATGGTGGACTGTCTGAGCCATTATACTCTACAATGCGATTGCATGAACCCCATGAGACACTAGGACAATATATTGATTTGGCCTTAAAAATGTCTGGGTCTCCCTTCACCGTAGGCGAGGTGGAGGAAACCCCTAAATGTTTTTTGGGGGGGGGCAATAGACAGCAAGACCCGCCGGCAACGGGACTTGCTGTTCCCTCCAATAACACAATCATGTTGGCATCTCCTATACTCCTGTCCCCTGTTCACCAGCCTAGACCACAGCCAGCTAACAAGATGGCTGCCGCCAGTTCTCCATGTCACAAAATGGCCACCTCCAGTCCTCCAGGTGACAAAATGGCCACTTCCAGTCCTCCAGCTAACAAGATGGCCACCTCCAATCCTCCAGCTAACAAAATGGCCGCTTCCAGTTCCCCAGTTCACAAAATGGCCACCTCCAGTCCTCCAGCTCACAAGATGGCTGTCTCCAGTCCTCCATGTCACAAAATGGCCACCTCCAGTCCTCCAGGTGACAAAATGGCCACTTCCAGTCCTCCAGCTAATAAGATGGCCACCTCCAGTCCTCCAGCTAACAAAGTGGCTGCTTCCAGTTCCCCAGTTCACAAAATGGCCGCCTCCAGTCCTCCTGTTGACAAAATGGCCGCTTCTAGTCCTCCAGCTCACAAGATGGCCACCTTCAGTCCTTCAGTTGATAAAATGGCCGCCTCCAGTTCTCCAGCCGACAAAATGGCTGCCTCCAGTCCTCCTGTTGACAAAATGGCCACTTCCAGTCCTCCAGTTCACAAAGTGGCCGTCACCAGCCCTCCAGCTCACGCATGGGTAAGCGCCAATCTGCCACCAGCTCACAAGATGGCTTCCTGTTTCAAGTCCGTTCCGGTTATAGTTCCTGTTCCTGAAATGCCATCACCTGAGCCACCAGAGCAGTCACTGCCAGAGTTTCAGTCACTGCCAGAGCTGCCAGATCCTCAGTCACTGCCAGAGCTGCCAGATCCTCAGTCACTGCCAGAGCTGCCACATCCTCAGTCACTGCCAGAGCTGCCACATCCTCAGTCACTGCCAGAGCTGCCAGAGTCGCCGCTGCCAGAGTCGCCGCCGCCAGAGCTGCCAGAGTCGCCGCCGCCAGAGCTGCCAGAGTCGCCGCCGCCAGAGCTGCCAGAGTCGCCGCCGCCAGAGCTGCCAGAGTCGCCGCCGCCAGAGCTGCCAGAGCCATTGACGCCGCCAGAACCCTCTGTATTCCTCGAATGGCGGGCGCCAGGCATTGCTGAATTCCCCGAATGGCGGGCGCCAGGCATTGCTGAATTCCCCGAATGGCGGGCGCCAGAAACCTCTGAACTCCCCGAATGGCGGGCGCCAGAAACCTCTGAACTCCCCGAATGGCGGGCGCCAGAAACCTCTGAACTCCCCGAATGGCGGGCGCCAGAAACCTCTGAACTCCCCGAATGGCGGGCGCCAGAAACCTCTGAACTCCCCGAATGGCGGGCGCCAGAAACCTCTGAACTCCCCGAATGGCGGGCGCCAGAAACCTCTGAACTCCCCGAATGGCGGGCGCCAGAAACCTCTGAACCCCTCGAATGGCGGGCGCCAGAACCTTCTGAACCCCTCGAATGGCGGGCGCCAGAACCCTCTGAACCCCTCGAATGGCGGGCGCCAGAACCCTCTGAACCCCTCGAATGGCGGGCGCCAGACCCACTTGAATCCCCCGAAGGGCGGGCGCCAGATCCTCCTGAATCCCTTGAAGGGCCAGGGGTACGAGACCCACCTGAGTCCCACGAAAGGCCCGAGCAGTCACCTGTGTCCCAGGAAAGGCCAGAGCTGTCACCTGAGTCCCACGAAAGGCCAGAGCTGTCACCTGAGTTCCACGAAAGGCCAGAGCTGTCACCTGAGTTCCACGAAAGGCCAGAGCTGTCACCTGAGTCCCACGAAAGGCCAGAGCCATCACCTGAGTTCCACAAAGGACAAGATTTACCACCTGAGTTTCAGGAAGGGTTGCCAGAGTCGTGTGACGTGCTAGAGACACGTGACTTCCCAGTACCGCCAGAGCCGTGTGACGTCCCAAAGTCTCCTGACCCACTGGGGTTATATGAACTGCCAGTGATCCTTGAACCTGAACCTCCTGACCCACTGGGGTTATATGAACTGCCAGTGATCCTTGAACCTGAACCTCCTGACCCACTGGGGTTATATGAACTGCCAGTGCTCCTTGAACCTAAGCCTCCTGACCCACTGGGGTTATATGAACTGACAGTGCTCCTTGAACCTAAGCCTCCTGACCCACTGGGGTTATACGAACTGCCATTGCTCCTTGAACCCAAGCCTCCTGACCCACTGGAGTTAAATGAACTGCCAATATCTCCTGAACCCAAGCCTCCAGACCCACTGGGGTTAAACGAACTGCCAGTGTCTCCTGAACCCAAACCTCCAGACCCACTCGGGTTAAATGAAATGCCTGTATCTCCTGAACCCAAGCCTCCTGAACCACTGGAGTTTAATGAACTGCCAGTGCCCTTGAACCAAAGCCTCCTGATCCATGGGGTTATATGAACTGCCTGTGCCTGCTGAACATAAGCCCCAGACCAACTTCAGCTCCATGCTCCAGGCCTCTTACAATTCCACACTCCAGGCCTTCAGCAGCTTCACTCTTCAGGCCTTACGCAGCTCCAGCTCCATTCTCCGGGCCTTCCACGCTCCATGTCCTCAGCAACTCCATGCTTCAGGCCCTCCGCAGCTCCAACTCCATGCTCCAGGCCCTCTGCAGCTCCACGCTCCAGGCCCTCTGCAGCTCCACGCTCTGGGCCCTCCGCAGCTCCACGCTCCAGGCCCTCCGCAGCTCCACGCTCCGGGCCCTCCGCAGCTCCACTCTCCGGGCCTTAAGCAGCTCCACGCTCCAGGCCCTCCCCAGCTCCACGCTCCAGGCCCTCCGCAGTTCCACTCTCCGGGCCTTCGGCTGCTTCATGCTTCAGACACTCCTCAGCTGCATGGTCCTGGCCCTCCATCCCTCCCCCTGTTCCGCCTCCGCTCCACCTCCCGCCTGAACTATGATAGGAGTGTCTGGAAGCCACTCCTTAAAGGGGGGGCTCTGTCACAATCACCAGCGATCTTCTCCCCTTAGATCGCTGGTTTACATGCACAAACACCCATGGACTACATTCCCCATACATGCATACTCTGACATCACACTCAACCGGTTCCAGATCTTCACTGATTACACCCACAGCTGAAGCCACTCAACAACTGATTACACACACTACATAAGCAGCACACACACTCATTCCATGGCCGAGTCTTGTTGCCTGTTTACAGCTTCATTTCAAAGCGTTCCCTTGTCTTGTTTTTGCCGTGTTTTGACCTTTGCCTTGTTATCTGTTTCTCCGTGTCTGCTGCCATCCTTGTGACCATCTGCCTGCTTTATTGATTACGATTCTGGATTTCCCTCATAAGACTGTTGCTCCTGTATTGATCATTGCTTGCCTGACCATCTCTTTAAATAAACCTGCATGTGGATCCGCATTCTGTTGTCAACGTCCTATCCTTGGTTACAAAAATGGATAACGATGACTCAATTATTTATTACTTTAGGAAGATTGAAATGCAAAAAACGATAAAGTCAGAATCCATCCTGACTTGAGCTCGATCATCCAAACATCAAATGATGAAACAGTTCATGGACTTATAATTGACGGTCATCAGAGTGGATGTAATTGAGTTATCATTATGGTTACAGCTTGCTAAATTTACTGTTCTTGTCAGAACATAGCTTGACAATACAGTGAGTTGGAATATATTGCACAAGCTGTATGAAATATTTCAACAGCATCTAGAGGATAAGGATTTATAAGGCACAGAGTGTCATTTTAGTCACTATGGGGTGCGTATTTACAACAAGCAAAGGCATATTTTGATGACTCTGTAAATCTGTAATCATTGGAGACTTGGGGCTCTATTTCAACAATGTAGGCATATAGTCTAAAGCTCACGACGCAAAAGCATTAAGAATGTGTTCGAATCTACTGGTGCTATTTTAAGAACAGAAAAATGTGCTCTGTGCCCCTGCGCATGGTTTAACAGGGTTGTGCTATGGCGCATTTGCTATTTAAAATGGTGTGCTTTGGAAGTGGAAACAGACCAGTTAACAGTTAAACAGAGCATCTGCAGCACGAGGATAAAGAATTCCTCCTCCATTCAGCCTCTTTACTTTGTCTTTACTTTACTTTTACTCTTTACTCCTTTACTTTGGTGGAGTAAGAAAATGGTGGAAACTCACTCCAATGAAGATCCATTAGCCTACATATTTAATTTTGTTTGTTAAGCGGAAAGATTTGTTTCAAAACCTTTTTCTAAATTCAGTTCTAATTTCAATAATAATGAAGAGTTCTATCCAAACACACGTCCTGTTTTATGCCCCATACAGGTGGACATACCATGACAGGTGGACAAATATAAACTTGTTTTTATTAACACAAATATAAATATGCATATAATAAACAATCAGATAGTAATAATAACATTATACAAATGCAGATTGTTATGAATAAACTGAAAAAATGAAATGTCATGTTCTATTTCAGTTCCTCAAAATAGCAATGTTCCAACAATGCGCCTTAAAGGGTCACGAAACACCAAAACACATTTTTTGAGCTGTTGACAGTCATATCTGTGTCCCATGCTGCTATAAACACTATCAGGACACATATATTGCACTAAAAAGTGAAAATTGGTTGTTTTTGCGTTATTTTGAGCAAATTCGTTCTTCCGGTTTGAAACGAATTTTTGAAGCTGCGTCACGGCCATGAGATACTTAGGTGTAAATCCAGCCGGAGAGTGGCTGTCTGTCTTTTCTAGGACGTTCTTACATATCTGAGTGTGCAGTATTAATTCATGAGAAAGACGTGCTTCAAACCAATCAGCGCGCTCTATTGTGTATGTCGCGAAACTTCATTAATATGCATGATAGCTCCGGAGACTGTTTACCAGTTTACACTGTTCAGACAGCAGAGAGACGCCACGTTGTGTTGCCAAAACAAGTGAAAGTACAAGAATTTCAAGACAAAATTCGTAGGTGTTATTAGTGTGTTGCAACGAAGGTTTTGTTTTCATTTTCCCTTTATGAGAGAGCAGCTGGACTCACGTGTGGATTACAGTGCACGCGACAGAAACGCGTTTGTAAGGAACATTTTTACCCGAGAGCTTTTTCTCATCTGGAAATGGTGAAATCCTGATTTGCCACTCGTCTCCTTTTAATAAAAAGACACCGCTCCAGTTTGATTGTCTGTCTACAGATTTGGTAAGTGTTTGCAGTGGACTGCCCTTTGTTTAAATGCTGCTCTCCGAGTGTAAACATGTAAACACAAACTATTCCCTTCGTGCAGGATTTTCGCTGCAATTTGTGACAGGATAGTCTATACACACACGGCTTTCTGACGCTACCTACCGAGTACGTAAGTTACAGAGAAATGCGGAGGATTTTTTTCTCTTATTCGCTGTATCAAATCAGCCTCTGTGTGTTTGTTTTTCCTGTCAAACTTAGCGCGTGCCCAAATGGAAACTCCCTTCTATGCAAAATCTTATCCTCTTTCCCTCCCCCGACACTCCCACACTCCCAGAGCTGGACACGCCCAACTTTCCTGACTTTTTTCAAAACAGAGGTGTGAAAACACCCTGCTGAGACAGGGGGTTTCCTGGCCCTTTAACACACCTCTTTTATAGGCCAGCACACACAAGAGTCAACAAACTGGCGCAAATAAAGTTGCTAAATAAACAACATGATGCAAAACGTGAGAATTACATTTGCGCTGGTCTGAAAATAACAGCAAATCGCGCTAAACACGCCTCGCACCTTATTGCACCGGGTGTATGATAGGGCCCTTGGTCTTCATTACATCCTATGGGACTCCTGCAGAAATCATGTTGATGGACGACTAAAGTATTCATCACTTATCATGGTAAAATAAAGCAGAGTAAGGCTGAAAGTGGTGTAATCAAACGAGAGAAATGCTCATTTATAAAGTAACTGATGATGGAAGAAGAGTGTGACGTGGCATGAAAGCAGCGGAGCTTTTATTATGTCATGTGGAGAAAAAGCAGCGCTGTTTTATCAGACTAAATACATTTTAGGCTCCTGTTATATGCTCTGTGCAGGCTAATAAAACACAGCAAAATAAATCCTCTTTGTTGTTTTCCTGTTGTATATAAATAAAAAATAAAATTAAGGGTGCATGTGTGACGTTATTAGCATGAGCACACAGCACACACACTCTGTCTCACTACACTAAAAATATCCACAATTTAGCAGTTTACAGTATTTTGTGATTCATGTTTTTAAGTTTCCCAATTTTTTATGCTCTTGAATTGCATTATAGGAGCTTGATCTTTCTTCCCATAAATTTTAACCTTTAAAAGTTCAAAAAAGTGACTTTATTGAACTTTTCTGTCATAGTTGAAAGTGAATTTTTAAAGTGAAATACATTGTCTGTGTTGGTGTTGTAAATTACAGAACATTACACTTATTTCTCTGTATATTATTTCTAACAGTATATTATTCCAAACTACTAAAATGTCAATAGAGTCACTTTGTTAAACTGTAGAGTTGACTTTTCAACATTAAAAGTGGACAGAGCAGAGATCAACATCCCATAATGCAATTCACAACTGTAAATAAGCTGAAAACACTTGTGAATCACAAAATACAGAAACTTAATTACATATTTATTACAGTGAAGTTAAAATTGCTCATTTCTCTGGATTTGAACGTTCTTCCAAACATTTGTACTAATGTAAGTTCATAAGTCAGCTAAATATATAACACTGTTATAGTGGTTTCTGGATATTTTAATGAAAAATCAAGCATCCCTGCTGAAAAATCCAGCTTAAACCAGCCTAAGATGATTAGCTGGTTTTAGCTGGTCGACCAGCCTGGTTTTAGAGGGGTTTTGGCCATTTCCAGGCTGGTTTCCAGTCACTTCCAGCCTGGTATTAGCTGGTCAGTTTGGAAATGACTGGAAACCAGCCTGGAAATGGCCAAAACCCCTCTAAAACCAGGCTGGTCGACCAGCTAAAACCAGCCAACCAGCTTAGGTTGGTTTAAGCTGTTTTTTTTTTCAGCAGGGATATTACGCCTTTTACACTGTCAACATACTGATGTTCATTTATGAGTGAGCTCTCTCTCTCTCTCTCTTTCTTAGTGTAAAAAGATTTCAGGAAAGCTATATAAATCTAATCAGAGTCAAATAACAGTTCATTATATTTTAGTATCAAAAATCGGACATGTTTTGTTGTTACACAAGATGAAAGATTTGAGCAGCGAGTCATCCTCGGGTGCGCTGTTTCTTTAAATTTCAGCTGCATGCGCGTAATATAACTTCCTGGTTTTGCTCTCTCTCTCTCTCTCTGTCTAAAAAAGTGTAAAAAGTACAACAACAACAACAAAAAAATAATAATTCATACTGTGTACACTCACCTTAAACATCTGATCTGCGGTGTTTCCTTTGGCACCGAGCGACACCATGGCCAGAGCTGAGGAGATGCTGACAGGAGAATAAAACACATTTCCTGACGCGTTTCCTCCGCTGATCTTCTTGAACAGGTTGAGGGAAAACTGTGTGTTTGCTGCAGACAGAGACTCCATTTTCACAAGCTGCACAAGAAATAGCAGAAAAAAACTGATCATCAGCAACAAATAAAGTGTTTTAGGATGCTTTCTGTTTAAATCCCAGACGCAGCACTGCTCGGTTTCGTGTTCATAATGTAAACAACATCACTTTTTTTGTTAATCGACGCTTTATATCTCATATGACTTCACTTTCCTGATATCTAAACAGCAGTTTAGCAATTTGTAGACATGCCTTTACTCAATAAAAGTACTTCTAAACAAAGAGAGGTTTAAAAGAAAGTCTTTAGAATAATGAATGTCAATAAGTGTTGTCTCGCCCTAAAATGCCGATCCTGTAAACCACAGCCAGCCCTCCTGTACAACCCAAGTATATGAAGAGATGCGGGAATAGGGCGGGATGCCAGACCTACTGTATCGACCAATGCGTGTCATGTAGAATACGAAAGTGAAAGCGTGCCGAGTTATTAACGAGAGGGAGGAAAATCGACTGCAGTCTCGGTTTAGCCTATCTGTTATTTCTCTCTATAATGTAAAGCCTATAATGCATAATTCTAGCCAATGGCTATATGAAAACCTCTGATTAATATCATCAATGTAAAAATTCTGGTGACATTGTTGAATTGTTTTTTTTTCTTTTTAAATCAATGGTTAAATCAGAGTTGCTGCCAGATTACACTCTCAGAAAAAAGGTACACGGTGGTACAAATCAGGGGCGCCTGCAGGATTTTATTCCAAGGCATGCACAAATCCAGCACCGCCCCGTCCCCTTCTCCAATCATGTGAAGAAACACTGATGCTTACTGTTAAAGGCTACATTATTTAAGGGAATTCGTTACGACATAATTAGTTGCCTTTTTAATTTTTATATTTCGTTGAAATCTAAATGTAATAAAAGCACATCAGCACCAAGGAAAAATCAGACGCTCAAGACGCAATTTGTACCATACATTTGCAAAAAAACATGCAAATATATGACAGAAGATAGTGATACAATACAATTAGTGAAGCAATAATTAAATCCTTACTTTCCACTGACCAATAATCATCCACCCGCACAGTTGAATATGGGCTCAAACAAAAATATAATTTGTATAATTTTCTTGGAAAAAATATCTTTTTAAAACGAATTTCGTATATAGTTTGTCTCTTTGTTTAAATGTTTTTCTTGGTCAGTTATCTTCTAGATAAAATAGCCTTGAATGGTAGCTGTTCCATGCGAGGAGGCTGTGCAGCAGCTGGATCTGATCTGGGGTGCGTTTTCCAAACACCGACGTAACTCGCAGCTGAACTATCATAGTACGATGCATCTCTTGGGAAAAGAACGATGTAGTGACGAGTGTTTCCCAAAACCCGCAGTTTCTCTGTCGCAGATCCATCGCTTGAACCACATTAGTTATAACGTAAAACGCCCATAATGCTGCTCTAAACGGGGTGGAGTAACTTCTTTAGAGAACAACCCCATCATTTCTTTGTGCAAATTATATTGTTTTACACAAACACGCATTTAAAATAAAATCCAATATTAGTTTTGGTAAAAACATGCACTCGCTTTCCATATTAATTGCAATATATGTAAATGGCACATATAGGGCCTGTGTTTCCTTTACAAATACTATTGAGAAGTTGAACATTACATATTCTATTCTAAAACATAAAATCACTCACAAAAGCTAACACTATTCTAATATCATATATAAATCATATAAATAAATAAATAAATAAATAAATAAATAAATAAATAAATAAATAAATAATGAGGCGATTTATTATAAATATATTTACTTTAATATTATTATTAATGATGATGATGATGATGATTATTATTATTATTTAGGATATTATTTATTAAAAAAAATAATTATAATTTGACACATGCAAACCACAGCAGAAAGTTCTAACCATCAGACCCATGTCATATACAGCAGAGAAACTTAATAAATAACCCACTATAAAATAAAAGAATTAACGTATGCAATGTTTTTTTATTTTCACAAGCTTTGGAGACGTAACATAATTTCCGCTTTTAAATATACCTATAGCTTTCGCTATGAGGCTGTGTTCAAAATGATATCAAAGTTTTCAAAGTGCACTGTGAAGGGAGCACAATTGTAAACATGAAGATCGCTAAAACTGAACTGTAAAAATACTTTGAAAGCAAATTACACCTAAGAGAGATTAACTTAATGCTTTTTTATTTTTAATAATTCCAGCTTTGAATGTTAGAATGTTCTAAATGAATAGGGCATAGGGGGGATAAGTGGGAATAGAACACAGCCAGGAACTATGCTTCTAACTACAGCTCCAGAGGTGTCGTTTCAAGTGCTCAAGTTTGCGACGCAGTTTGCGAATGTTCGTTGGAGCGATGGATTTGGGAAACGGAAAATCAACGAACCATGTTTGTAACGACGGAACTTGCGACCTTAGTTGGCTAACGATGGTTTTGGGAAACGCACCCCTGTCTGATAAAAGAGTTTCCCCGGCTCAGATGCTGATGAGAATGCGGGCTCACTCCGTGTGGGGGATCAGTATTTGTCTCATTAGTTTTAAGCTTTTTGGCAAATGTCTCAATTAAGTTTAGCTGTTTTAAAAAGCGTTAACTCATTTTGAGCCTTGTTATAAACAATAGCTCTCTGAGTTGTTATTTTTTTAAACCGCGAGCGAAACTAAAGCCATTTCTTTACCCATCTTACACTATCTTTTTGTAATGGCCACCACCCTCCCTATTTTTAAGCCACCTCTAGAGGGCAACAGCCTCTAAATTGCTTAGTTTTCCATCAGGAGCCTCATAGTAAGCGTTGAATTGAGGTAAAGTTGGTTTTATATTCGCACATTTGTTCAATGACAAGTAGTGACTTGCTCCCTGTAGTGTTTACCATGATACTTTGAATATTCGGTATGAAATCAGATGTGAATATGACTTCAAAACAACATTAGCACCATTTATTTGACTGTGAGCTTGTACTTTGGGAGTCAGTGGCTGCTTACATGATTTCACTAATTAGAATTTAGCAAAGAATACTTTTTAATTAAGGAGAAAGTCTGAATGTGTGAATATAAAACCAACTTTACCTCAATCAGCGATGGCCGGTGTGTAACAGGTTATCTTGTGTTACCTCGTGCTCGAGACACAGCTCTGAACAGCAGACTCTAGTTATAAGAAAGATAAAGGTTATTCAGTTTCCCCGTTTATGGCAAAGCGGAACGAGGTGTTTTGTGTTTGTTTGTATGTTAGTGCTTTTGATGTTATTTATTGAACTTTGCTTTGCGTTCTTGTACGTTATGCTCCATGTGTATGGTTTGTGTATTGTGATTGTCTGTATATTGTAAAAAAAATAGTCAAAAATAGTCTCCTATTGCTTCATTGAAAACCGCATTTGATTCTTCCTGGCAGCTTCATTTGTAAGAGTTTATTTTTCCATATAGGCATTTAGCAGACGCTTTTTTCCCCAAAGCAACTTACAATTGAGAAGGCGTTCAGTGATTCAACAAGAAGAGGCAATACACACAAGAAGAGCTAGTTATACAAAGGTGTGTATACAGTTGAAGTCAGAAATATTAGCACCCCTGTTTAATTTTTTCCCCAATTTCTGTTTAACGAAGAGATTTTTTCACCACATTTCTAATCATAATAGTTTTAATAACTCATCTCTTCTATACAGCTTAAAGCATACCTGCCAACATTTGGTTCGTAAATTCCGGGAGAAATACAACCCCCCCCCCACCAGTGGTAATTACGTCATACGCTAATTTGCATATTACTGACGTCATCGCGTTCTACCATTTCTGTTTGTTTAACAGCCTATGGTAAATAAATGGGGTATTTTATATTCACACTACGCTTTATGTAAGCTTGTCAATTTAACTAAATTTATTGCTGTTTGAATACAGTATATCATTATAGATGAGTAGGGAATTTGCAGTAATCTCTCAGACGTAATATACTCAGACAAGTTCTGAAACTCTCACTTACAACATCTCTGATTGTGCAACAAGAATAAATGGTCAAAATAAATTGTTAAAATAAAGGAGAAGCAGATCGGGTTGACTGTACAAGGGAAATACCTTCAAACTGCCACCTGTTCTAAATCATTTGCTGTCGGTACGCTGAGAGGTGCTCTGCTCTCAGGCTGCAGGGGAGGCTCGTTGAGAAGAGTAGGGACGGTACAGTAATGGACAAACGACAGTCTATAAAAATCGCCAGTAACACACAAAAAAGTCGCTAGATTTGTCGCTAGTCGCTTTTTTGAAAATTTGTCGCTAAGTTGGCAACACTAGCGCAAACTGAAGAACGGGGAGCGGGAGGAGTGAGAGGTTTAGGGAGATGGGGGCGCGCAAACTGTAGCGCGACCGTCACCGGAAGAGCACAAGCGCCAAGTTTCAGCCCGGACTGTACCAAAATGCTGAGGAGCGGGGGGCGGGGGAATTCCGGGAGTTTACCGGGAGACAGACCAATACGGGAGACGGGTCTGAAATACGGGAGACTCCCAGGAAAAACGGGAGCGTTGGCAGGTATGGCTTAAAGTGACATTTAAAGGGCACCTATGGTGAAAAATCTACTTTTCAAGCTGTTTGGACCAGTGGTGTAGTCGGGGCTATACGCACGTATACTCAGTATGCCTACTTTTTTCCATGAGCTGTTTGGGTATTACGACTTCTGAGGATCAATAATTGCGTATACCCTCTGTATACTCCAACGCAATCTCACGGCAATTCGTAACTTTTTGATTTAGTGGCTAATTCGTATGAGTTCGTATGGTCTAATTCATACAAATTTGTACGATTTGCTCATCACCCAATGACGGTTGGGGTTGGGGTTAGGGGTGGGGTTAGTGCCACGCCTCCTTTTTAAAATCGTACATTTTCGTATGACTTAACTCCTTTCCTCTGGACTGAACTGTTTCCTCGAGAGATCAGGGTGGTATACTCACTTGTTATGCTGATTAAACTTCCCTAATTTATGTGTATTCGTGTCCCCTTTAACTGTATACCAAAAGTTTTTCGAAAACCTAAACTTTTGCGATTACCTCATGATCTGTACACTACTAAATGATCGCCTCAGTCCCCTTTAAATTTGATATGAAAACGGCGGCAGACTCCCGCTCTGCTCCTCCATTTTCAACTCTCTTTTCATTTAATCAGCAAACCTGTTCAGAGAGAGAGCACAAGGTGTGTGTTTATCGATAGATTGTTATAACATCTGCATATATTTGCAGTTCTTTGCCACAGAAACACTTCACGTATCACATGTACCCCAATGGGTCATGGAGGAGCAATCGGGTTTCCCTATTTAAAAATTAACTATGATTATAAAACGCATTATAATGCATGTGGCATTACTATATCATACCATTCATGCACAGGATTAAACACAGTGACAGAACCACTCAGTGGATGTACTCATTTTAACTGTATATCAGTCTTGAAATGTGATTTTTTTTTTTTGTTTTTGTACAGTTTTAAAATAAATATATTTTTTTCTTGTTTATGTAAAATAGGCTCATTTTACAAGTCCCATTAGAGTTAGACAGTTGGTTTTTACAAAGGTTTTACCACAGCTTAATATACTTAGCCAATCTCTGGGTCTGCTGGGGGAACTATTAGCATAAATCATTGAATACGATTAGACTATTAGCATTTTTTTTTTAAATAAACAAATTTGTTGAAATACTTTTCCTTTTTTAATGGATAGTTTACCCAAAAAAATTAAAATTGTCATCATTTACACAGCCTATGCTTGGTCAAAACTGGTTTGTCTTTTTTAAAATTCTGTTTAACACAGAAGATATTTTGAAGAAAGCTGGACACCTGTAACCATTAACTTCCATAGTTTCGTCGTTTCTTTGCCTACTTTTAAAATTTGGGTTGGGTGGGTTATAGTACACCACTTTTTTTTTAGGACTACACCACTGGTTTGGACATATGTGTAGGCCGTCATATTGGGGTGATATAAACACACCCAGTCCATTTTTTTCAATTTAACAACATAAAAACGGTGGACCAATTGGAGCGGTTTTGAGATCGAGCGCAACTTGATGTAGGAGTGCGGTTTCCCAGCCCACCGAATTGATTGACAGCTGCGTATTAACATGTCTCCGTAGTAACATGTATAATCATATCCACAAGACAGGACGTGCGCAAACCAACCGGCAATAAAAGATCTGTTCAGTTTGCTAGGATCATCAATCATCATCAAATGAGATCAAGAGTGAGTTTTACAAGTTTAAAATGTTTTAAAACAGTGCATGTGTGTAATAAGGTACAGCGATTTACTTCAGATTTACTTCATCAACACAGCCGCAAGTCAGAACAATTATAAAAGAAGACGCTTCAGTCTTGGTTTGTGGACGTTAAATCAGGTTTATTTTGTACATTAACGTAACAGATATTCAATACAGCAGTGGATATTAACCTGTATCCTGTCACATTTACGTGCAAAAACAGTGCAAAGCTAAACGTGCACGCTGTCTGTGTGTGTGCGTGTCCACGCTGTGTGCAAAAACAGCTACCTACTGCTCAGAGCTATAAAATAAAAACTTATGAAAACTATAAGAAATAATCTGATGGGTGTTTTGAGCTGAAACTTACAGACACATTCTGGAGACACAAAAGACTTATATTAAATCTGGAAAAGTGGTAATCTAGGTGCCCTTTAAAGGCATAACTAGGTTAATTAGGTTAACTAGGCAGGTTAGGGTAATTAGGCAAGGTATTGTATAATAATGGTTTGATCTGTAGACTACTGAAAAAAATAGCTCAAAGGGGCTAATAATTTTGACCTTAAAATGGTTCTTAAAAAATTAAAAACTGCTTTTATTCTAGCTGAAATAAAACAAATAAGACTTTCTCCAGAAGAAAAAATATTATCAGACATACTGTGAAAATTTCCTTGCTCTGTTAAACATCATTTTGAAAATATTTAAAAAAAGAAATCAAAGGGGGGCTAATAATTCTGAACTCAACTGTATATATTTATATATGCAGTAAAAATCTCAAAACATAAATTGACAGAGGAACTATGTTAACATTATATTGAAACATCTGTTTATATTTTCCAAAACAACTGACCACAGAGTTATGGGAGCAGAAAAATATCAATCTGTAAACATTTTTTATACTTTAAATGAGGAAAATAAACATGCGTTATAGATGTGACCAAAAGAGTTAGCAAGTTTACAGTATACAACATAATTTGTAGAAATTCTGTGAATTTAACTGCACAACCCAAAAGAAACGATGCTAATCAACAGGATAAGAGTCGGCTCTCTGTAGAACAAACATGATTGATTTTACTTGATTTTACATTTATGAGGAAAAAGCTCCGTTATGGATGTGACGTCTCTCGGTTATGGATGTGACAGATGTGAAATTGCCACTTATGTGACTTTGGTAAATCAAATATAATAGTTTGAAAACACTGACAGAAACATTTTTGAGTATTTTTAAAGCACTGTAAACTACAATCCTACACAAAAAACACAGAAATGGTTTCGCTATTATGGCGAAAACTTAATGTTTTTCATGGCAAGGTTGACATTTGCATGGAATTGCTTATATATATATAATATATATATAAATAATGTGTATGTATATATATATATATCTGTGTGTGTGTATATATGTGTATGTATATACAGTATACATATGTGTGTGTGTGTGTGTATAAATATATATATATGTTTCTACAGGTGGTTTGTCAAGCCCACTCACCTGTAAAAGCACACTTCATTCATTTATTAATTTTCTTTTTGGCTTAGTCCCTTTATTAATCAGGGGTCGTCACAGCTGATTGAACCGCCAACTAATCCAGCACGTTTTACACAGCGGATGCCCTTCCAGCTGCAACCCATCACTGGGAAACACCCATACACTCTCATTCACACACATACACTACGAACAATTTAGCTTACCCAATTCACCTATAGTGTACAATAAGCGAGGTAAGCAGCCGCTTAGGCCCCCAATGCCAAGAATTGCCTAAATGAATCATGTAGCTCTTCTATCTTTTCTATCATATGCTGAAAATCTGTCTAAAACCATTAAGATTTTACCTTTATTACTTCTTTTCAGAAACGGGGCCCCCATAAATAGTGGAACATTTCTTCCATACTGCACATGCAAATAATCAAATCTAATCACAAATATGGCTAATGAACTGTACATATAGTTAGTTAGTGAACTTTTTTTTTTTTTTTTCAAATTTGTGAATTTATTGTATTTAAGAAGATAAAGCTTCCACTTAAAACATATTTTTTAGGGGTGTAACAGATCACTGTTGATCCGTGATCCGTACAGATCACAACTCACGGTTCGGAACGCACGTGACCCGCGGATTAATAACTTTTTTGAACTTGTAGGTTAATCCAACATTTATAACAATAGCAGAGAGATCGCCTCCCGCATCATTCAAATCACGTGTATTAAAGCATTTTGACTTCCCTGTAAAATATAATGATGATGGAAAAAGTTGTGGTGGGACCTACCTAAATGCTTTCTTTGTGTATTAATTTAAGGTGTTTTCTGTCACTGCTTGTTTAGCCTGCATTAATGCATTCAGTGTAAAGCCGCACAATTAAACATTAAAAGATCGTGATCTCAGTTCAAACCTGCGCAACATGAACGATAAATAATAATGATTTGCATATGTTTATTATTCTTTCTAAGCGCTGCATTCAAATCTGCATTGAGAGAGATTCAGTTTTTACACTTTTTCAGTAAGTTACAAACAATTAAATAACACAGAAGTGCTGGGAGAACAGTTTATAGTTCAGATATGAACACTGATGTTTATGGTGAAGATTAAAATCACCGTTTAATGAAACATGAAGTTTTATGTGTGAATTGTTGAATCATTAATTGAAGATAAATATGATCTGTTGTACAAGATTTCTATATTGAGCATTATCAGCAACAGTAGCATAGATCATATTTCATATTGAATACTTTTATTTTTTCAGCCGGTTCTTTCTTGATTTTACTTTTTATTAAAATTACAGGTTCTGTTTGTTAAAAGCAATGTTTTTTGCAGTAATATTTTTGTATAAATGGAAAGCAAATGACATTTGACATTTGATCCGAAAAATGGTCCGATCAGTGACTAAAAAACTGTAGTGTGATCCGAACTGCAAATTTGTGATCCGTTGCACCACTAATATTTTTAGCATGCTGTTTATTCACAAAAAAAAAAAAAAAACCCAAATCTACAGAGAAAAAAAAACATCTAAAAAGGGAGTGTTTTGAGTTTTAACCATAGACTGTAAAAGATATGGACGTAGTATCCGTGACGTCACCCATAGGTTTATGAAGAACCCAAAAGAAGCTACCAGAAGGCGTGGCTGACCTTCGCCATTTTGTTCGCGCGTCATCGCACCAACCCCGGGCATACCATACAAGGGCAAAGAGGCGGAGCGTGAGCGGAGCTACAGACGCATGCTTGCATTCTGCTTAGACGGGCTTTCCTAAAGGAGAAACGCTTAATACTTCATCACCTGCGACTCGTTTATGTTCTGACCACATGTGCCTGGTTGTACGCTTTATCAATAAAGTGTTTAGACTTTTAAAAACACTGTTTCATAAGCAACGTCATAAGCGCAATGCTTAGTGGCTCAATGCATTACACATTGAGCCACTAAGCATTGTTCTTATGACGTTTTTCAACAGGAGGAAAGTGCGAATTACTTCCAAAAACTTCAGATATAGTCTGTGTTAGTAAATGCAAGGCTAATTATGAAGTCCAGGCAGAACACTGTATGACAACGCTTCAGATGACTGTTCTAGAGCCTACAGCTAATAATCTGTCAGATTCTGGAGTGCATTACAGCTCTAAAGAACATTATAAATGATAAATGACCTTAAATAAAACAAATACATTTATAGAGATGGTATATAATTATATATTTCACTCACCTGGGAAATGGAGGCCACGAGATCAGCGGCTAATCAGCCGTAATCAGCTGAGGTGAAGTGACGGCGACCAGCGAGACCTAGCTGTCACTCAAGTGGCCACGCCCTTAATTATGCAAACTTAATATAACCTAATATAAAGGAAACGGATGAGTTATAAAAAATTTTACCCCCTCACAGTTGTCACCAAGGGTAATAGTACCTATATGAATCAAAATCGTTCTTTGTACCAGGCTGTAAACACCTTTTTTTCTGCTGTAAAGTTGGCCAATCTAACAGTGGGCTCAATAGAAATTTGCTCTATTATGGAGCCAGGACTAGCGGAATTTCGATGAATTGCAGTTTCAGTTACTTCCGTATTGGCTTCCCGAGGGAGAGCGGGAGGTTGCCGCTTGGTTTTAACCTCCTAGGGCAGGGGTTACCAATCTCGTTCCTGGAGGTTCGGTGCCCTGCAAGGTTTAGCTCCAACTTGCCTCAACACACCTGCCTGGGTGTTTCAAGTATACCTACTGTAGTAAGACCTTGATTAGCTTGTTTAGGTGTGTTTGATAATTGTTGGAGCTAAAATCTGCAGGACACCGGACCTCCAGGAACAAGCTTGGTGATCCCTGTCCTAGGGCTTGAGTGTCCACATACGTGGACAGCACATTTTAGCCTTTAAGTGGCTATTTAAAATACTTTGAATGTTTTATATTTTGTTACAGACATGCAGTGTCATCCTGCAACTGTTTTGCAGCATATGAAATGTCCCAAACCCTATTTTTAACTGTCCAAAATGGGAAAAAATGTAGTTTTTACTCTCTGATAGTTAAAGCACGTTAAAAAAAAAAAATCTATGTTATATATGCATTAAAAAAAAACTTGTGTTTTAAAAGTGTTTTATGTAAATTCAGACCACTAGTCCACATATATGGCCATCATTTTTATCTAAAAGTACATCATATTAAAAGATGATACTTTTTGATGATTTTTATTCTAATTAGGTTCCAATAAACCCAAATAGCAAAGAGAAATAAAAAAATACATGTATAAAAACACCTTGGGCCATAAGTGTAGCCATAAGTAAGTTCGCCCCTGTTAGTATCACACCATCATTAGCATCTCTAAGGATAACAGAAGCATCCATAAAACAGAATGGCATTTGTGGGATTGTGTCGGATGAAGAAAAGGAACGGATGATCTGCAGTGAAGGTTTTTGGAGTTGAGAACAAGGATAATGGCTTCAATAAATCAGTGGCTGCAGCCGCTTCGGTTCCTTCTTCATTGACTTCAACAAAGGCTTTATGAATGGCCTTGGACAGCACCAGGTCATTGCTGGAGGACATGCCTGTTAGATTAACCTTCTGTGGGTCAAACACATCCTCCATCCCCATGCTGACCAGAAGACTCTTCAAGTCGTAGGTTTGCTCTATTTTAAATCTGGGCAGAGAGACTCGAACTTCCTTTTGATGCATCACTTCAGGTTTGGTCCACTCCATGAGCTTCTCATAGGTCAGTGCCTTCTCAAGCTGGAGGATAAGAGAGTCGTGTTAAAAGCAGTACTGAAGTTCTTGTGAAATCCATAGATAGCACATCATCACAGACTATTTGGAAAACTCAGTGTGGCTTTAGTCTTTTAAATAACAGGAAATAATGTAACAACCATTTCTATTTTACAGTCTAATGTGCTGCTAATTCACTTGCCTCTCAGGTAATGCAAGATATAGGGAACTTTTCTTTTCCAATAGAACATTAAAAATTATATTTTACTCAACCTGTTGTGCTTGATGAATCTTTTAATACAAGTAACCGATTTAAGCTCCCCTCTGGTATAAAAAACTGAACAGTCTACTTTGCCTTCAATCTCACCATTACAGAGTCTGTCCACTAAACTGGTTGGAAAGGTGAAGAATCACCCAATTGATCCTTCGCTAAGCCACACCCAAAAACCGCCACACACCAATCGAGGCTTAACAACCGTAGCTACGCGCAGGAGGTCTGTCAAGCTTTCGGGCGAGGGAAACAAGCCAAAGAGTCGTGCAAATGGATTGTGCAAATCTGACAAAAAATTTGGACAGGGTGGTGGAACTTTTTCCCTTTCCAAAATCTAAAACCCAAGGGGTGAAATGCCAGCGTGGATCAAGCTCTGTGAGGGGCGCTAAAAGAGCGGAGTTAAGTTGGTTTTGTTTTCGATATTCCTGACACATTCAGTGATAGACGGCAATAACTCACACACCTCTTACCCTAAAAACATCTAAACTGTGTTTCCTACAAAAATACAAAGCAGGTTATGTTTCACAGCTGGCTTTTTCTATTTGTCTATATTATGAGCACTGCTCCGTTTAAGCCCTTGCATTAGCTGTAAGAGCGAGCACAATCCAGTCATATTTCCATCTGTTTCAAGCTACGAATATTTGAAATGACATATCAACAGAACAAAACAGAGATGTGATCACAATCTGAGCGATTGCGATCAATTAATATACTTCACCCGCAGCTAATTTTCAGTCATTTATATCCCTCATGTCCATGTCAGAGCTACAATTCACTGATGTTTTTGTCGGTCTTTTGGAGATTTAGGCCCAATTCCAATTCTACCCCTTAGCTCTTCCCCTTACCCCTAGCCCTAGTTTTGCGTGTTCCTGTGATGTGGTAGGGGTGTCCCAATTCTCTTTAGCTTGAAGGCGTAGGGCTAAGGGGAAGGGGTGAATAGTCCTTCGATTGAAGACTTTTCAGGACCACACTTGAAACCAAGGTTTCAGAATACACCAGCCAACGGCAGGATAGCTGCACCCGGAAGTAAGGAGATCCACAAATTAGTATTTTTTGTCATTATTACGAATTTGTACAACAAACAAACACATTTTTTAATATATTCTTAACCGTGTTTGTGTTTTACCGTCATGCTTTTATAACAAAACGCTAAATTTCGCAATTTATAATCCATAATAATAACTCCTGTACAGCAGTCCCACAACATTCTGACACTCGATGACACTCGAATACCCTGTCAGTAATGTCTAGTGGCTGAAAATGAGCTTTTTACAGTGTCTGCTATAATATTAATGTTGTTTTTGGTGTGTTTACATAGATGAATATGGCCACGGTGTAAATGCGCAGTATAGTTACGATCTTATTGCCACATTAGATCATTATGATAACATAATATATGCCTTCACTGGTTTCTTGAAGATAAACACCAAAAAATAACACAACTGAAATATCTACTGAAGTCTAAAATGTCTGATCTCATATAAAGCAAGAGATTGTGACAACATCTGATGATGTGTGCAGGTGCTGTAGTGCTGTCCCAATCTTAGGGGTAAATTTTGAAGCCCTTCTCGTTCACACTCGGTTTTAAGGGCCAAGGGGAAGGGGTACAAAAATAGAATCCTAAAACATGCTGCGTTCACACCAGACGCGGAAGAAGGGTCAAGTGCGAGTGATTTACATGTTAAGTCAATGCAAAGGCACGATTAGACATCCTGCGGCGCGATACGCGCGAATGATGCGAATTGCGTGAGTGGCGTGACGCGGATGGTGCGAATGGCGTGGTGCGAATTGAGCATTTTGCGCGAATTGCTCGAGTTCAAAAATCTGAACTTCTGCGGACATTCGCGCCGCGTTAACCAATCAGGAGCTTGCTCTTGTGGGGGCATGATTGTGACGAGCACCTGTTGTTGGTGTTGCGGGGAAAAATCTTCCAGTCGACACCAACAACAGTTCATCAAACTGGGCTCGGCTCAGTCAGAAGAACCGCTGAAAGCCTCCGTCATCCAGGTTAAGTTTCTGAAGGAGTTTATGAGCTCACAGAGCTGGGTGCACCTCTGAAAGTATCTAGTGGACTCAGACACTGCTCCAAACGTATCGACGATGTTTTTCAGCCTTTATAAAAGCACATAAACAGTTATTCTCTCAATAAATCCATGTCAGCCATTTATCAATGAAGCTACAGTCACCGGGCAGACAGAAGCCCTGCCCACAATGCAAATCCGCGTCTGTTCTGAAGTGAATTTGACGCGCGAATTAAGCGGAGTTTGACGCGCGAATTAAGCTAGTAAACCCATATGTTCACACGTCTATTTACACGCGAATATCGCGTTTTATGCGCGTGTTCCGCGTCTGGTGTGAACGCAGCATTATAGTCATTGTTGACGACGTTATAGCGGGATAGTGTCTGCTTTTATATTTGGTGTCGGATTAATATTTGCTGGTAGGGAAAATCTATTTGTTCACTTCTGCTATTTATACTTTGATTTGCATTTCAATTCATTTATTTTTTTCACTTCACTGCAAATTAGAATAGAAACAGTATAAAGAGCACACAAACATACTGACAGTACTGTACATCGTTATGGGTCAATGATGCTAATATTCGGCACAAATCCAACAAATTCCCCAATTTTTTTTTCTTTCTATGAATGAATTATGTAGAAGCTCTGTCCATGCGTGTTTCCTCATCACTTCGTAACTATATATTTCATTGCACTACAATTAATCTATCAGGCTTTTTGGCTAACAAAAGACAAATCAGAGTTTAATTTGTTATTATTAGATTATTTTTAAATGTCACCTCTCCTGCTGTGCATGAACTAAGCTGTTGAATGGTCAGGGTATGAGACGGCTAGGCTTTAGCTTCAATTTTGATTAAGATATTGTCTAATCGGTTGCGTATTATCCCTGCTGAAAAATCCAGCTTACACCCGCCTAAGCTGGTTGGCTGGTTTTAGCTGGTCGACCAGCCTGGTTTTAGAGGGGTTTTGGCCATTTCCAGGCTGGTTTCCAGCCATTTCCAGCCTGGTCTTAGCTGGTTAGGCTGGGAGTTGACCAGCTAAAACCAGCTTGACCAGCCAAAACCAGCTATGTCCAGCTTAAACCAGGCTGGTCAAGCTGGTTTTAGCTGGTTTAAGCTGGTCATTTTCCAGCCTGACCAGCTAAGACCAGGCTGAAAATGGCTGGAAACCAGCCTAAAAATGGCCAAAACCCCTCTAAAACCAGGCTGGTCGACCAGCTAAAACCAGCCAACCAGCTTAGGCTGGTTTAAGCTAGATTTTTCAGCAGGGATGTCGTGAATATACCCCTGTAATGCATACTGCAGTCCTTTTTTTGTCTGGTTTTCTCAGATATCTCACCTGTTCGCCAAAAATTACTAATTATATCTGACACTGGCGCATACATAATGTAATAGACGTGGTTGCTGGTTCGCTGGTTCAAGTCCTGTCTGGGCCAGTTGGCCTTTTTGTGTGGGTTTACCTCTGGGTGCTCCGGTTTCCCCCACAGTCCAAATACATGCGCTATAGGGGAATTGAATAAGCTAAATTGGCCGTAGTGTATGAGTGTGTGAGCGAATGAGTGTGTATGGGTGTTTCCCAGTACTGGGTTGTGGCTGGAAGGGCATTCTCTGCGTAAAACGTATGCTGGAATAGGTGGCTGTTCATTGGAGAGGGGTCTGGATGCAGACCTGGTGCAGATGCAATTTGAGCTGCATGCAATGCTTTTTAATGCACTCAACTAACCCCGCCCCTAACCCAACCCCTCACAGGGATGTCACTAGGTCCATTGAGTGCATTGTGTCTGACATTGCATCACTGACATATGCAGTCTCAGCTTGCATCATCAAGGCTGCATCCAGATACTATTGGTTCACTCCGCTGTGGCAACCTCTGAAATAGAGACTAAGCCAAAGGAAAATGAATGAATGAATGAACTGATTAATACTGCAGCATGGGTAAACGGAGGGCTTAAATGAGAGGATCTGATGAAACGTAAGTTTACTTTATAACAGAAAATCGTAATGGAATTTAAGTGAAGTTTCACAAACTAATTTCGAGAGGCGCACGTGATATGATTGATCGCGGCTGGTCTCTCATCTGTAATCATTAGTAAGCCAATCAAATCATTCCAAACTCACTATAAATAGCCCGACTAGCATTACTCCCTCATCTTCGATTTCGAAGAATCCTCCCATCAGGGCTGGCCCTGTACATTTAGGGGCCCTAAGCAGAATAGTTTTGGGGCCCTACCTTGCTCTAAATAGTTGAGTATTGCCATTGCAAACAGGCCCACAATAATTATATTGCTTATTAAATACAATCAATGAAACCGAAAGTAAAGCTTGATTTCTTCTTAACTGTCCGAATTATTTGGACATTTTAAACCAGCACTGTTTTTGTCTACTAGCAGCTTCAAAAATTAAGAATAAAACAATCTTTAATAAAGGCACCAGTGATTTCTACTTTGTGTCCTTCTAGGGCAGGGCTATTCAGTTAGTTTGTCATGGGGGTCGGTTCATGAAAAGCATCCCAAACGAAGGGCCGGAGAGATATGACTTGCTATATGAGAGATAACACAACTGCATACAAGAGCCCATATGCTGTATTTTTCTTTAGACACCCACGTTGGCTTTTTCTACATTAAAATGTTAATATATTGTATTTTGAAACTACATAATATCAGTGCATTGTACAATAGACTTTTTTTTTTTAACAAACATTCAAATGTTGTTTTTCAGAGCACAACAAAAGCAGTGCATTGCTGAACCGCCAACCGCCAACTTATCCAGCATGTTTTTTTACGCAGCGGATGCCCTTCAAGTCACAACCCATCTCTGGGAAACATCCACACACACTTATTCATACTCATACACTACAGACAATTTAGCCTACCCAATTCACCTGTACCGCATGTCTTTGGACTGTGGGGGAAACCGGAGCACCAGGAGGAATCCACGCAAACGCAGGGAGAACATGCAAACTCCACACAGAAACGTCATCTGACCCAGGTGAGGCTTGAACCCGCGACCTACTTGCTGTGAGGCGACAGCACTACCTACTGCACCACTGAGTCATACATGATCCTCTTAATAATAATTCTTCGAACAGATCTTCAATTTTTTCAGATTTTTTCCTGCATGCGCCTGGAAAAATGCAAGCGCGTTGCTCCGCTTGTGTGCGCATATTGTCATATATTCTTACATTAGAAATAACAAACTTGCAAGTGGAAAAGACGTGATATGGGAACGGCCGCTGCTAAATTATATATACAGTATTTTCATATATATATAAATAGCTTTTCAGTATTAGTTTTATTGTACAGCGTACAGTATATGCCATGTCTAAAATTAATGAAGATTAATGAATGAATTAATAAAGCAAACAAAGGCATTACTACATTAATATTAAATTGCCATTGCTGTCTATTGAAGGTGTATGCGTGCTGTCAATGACGATCGAGGAGGGGCAATGAATCAGCTACGTCAGTGGCACCAATCAATCCACAATAATTTAATGGCTGCTATTTATTTAGTTATTTATTTACAGTGGTGGAAAGAGTACTGAAAAATCATACTCAAGTAAAAGTACCATTACTTGCATAAAAATGTAGTGTAAGTAGAGTAAAAGGATCTGCTGTGAGTATGAGTAAAAAGTAGCCCTTTTAAAAGTACTCAAGAGTAGTGAGTATTACGCTGCAAAAAGCTGATGCATTTACATTTAATTTGTGTGCATCTAGTTATTGCCCAGCAAGCACACAACGTCATAGGACGTTCATATTAGGTTAGATTTAGGTTGTGATGTCAGGTGACCAAAGTTCAATGTCTAGCCAGTGTCTCAGGACAATGTTATTTTGATGTCCAATAATGACGTCGAATGACGTTGATATTAGGTTGATATTAGGTTGTTAGAAAGTGACCAAAATCCAACGTCAAGCCAACATCTTAAAACAGCGTCATATTGACATCAAATACTGACATTTATTTGTCAGGTATGGCAACCAAAATCCAACATCTAATAGATGTCATAGTGGTAACATCCACACAACGTCAAGCTGTTACATCATTAGACGTTGATATTTGGTTGGTTTTAGGTTGGATGTTGGAAGTCCTGTCGTCAACCTGATTTTCATTTCCAAACAAAATGTAGCATCCCCATCATGGTACAACGTCAATCTGACATCGCACATGTCTTGAGGTAGTTTATTATGATGCGATTTACCTTCTATGTGCGATTTGATTGGACAGGAATAACAGGACTGATTTTTCTAACCCCCATAGACAAGAAAAAGTAGTAGTGACTGCAGGCTGAAGGAAAGTAGTGGAGTAAAAGTACCGATACAGCACTAAAAATGTACTCAAGTGAGAGTAAAAGTACACATTTATAAAACTACTCAGTAAAGTACAATTCCTGAGAAACACTACTCAATTACAGTAATTTGAGTATTTGTAATTAAGTTACTTTACACCACTGTTTATTTATTTATTTATTTAAATATTGTGAATTTACGCAAGTACATTTAAATTAATAATATCAACATCAAAATCATATTGGGGTTTACACAGAGTTTACACAGGGGTGGCCGTGGAACTGAAACTGGTGTGTGACTGCAGGGCTATAGTTTCAATGTTTTTTTCATTTCATTTCGAGTTACTCTCACATCCTGAATGTATCCCTCATATGCACATTGCAAAGTGGGGCTTTGTGAAGTGTCGATTGCATCAATTCCAAGCCATTTGAAATCTTTATTTTAAAATCTGTCTCACCTTCTGAAGACCAGTGGTTCCTTTAGGAAGGATGATCAACATACTGATATTGTTCCCCTCATATGGCAGCTCCAGAACCTTACTCTTCATCTCTGGGATTTTGCCAATTGGAAACACTGATGTCTGATGCATCATCTGTACTGGTTTAGTTTGATACTGCAAAGCATAAATGGAAAAACACATCACAACCCTCCTTATTTATCAATTAAATAAAATAAATAAATTCAAGAGTCTGAAATCTCACCCATTTCAGCTTAAACTTCCCATTTCTGGTGGCTTCTTTTGGGAATTTCTGCTCCCAGTTCCCCTTGAAGTAGATGGCGTTCACCAAAACCAGTCTCGTCATATCATCAATGGCTCCTGATGGCAGCAAATCCTTGATCTTCTCTACAAAACAAATGGACATTTTTCTCTTTTAGTCTTGGTCTGAACTGATTAGTTTGATATATTGAAGTCCTATCAAGCTCAATTTCTTACCTTGTGTGTTTTTCTCCACCCATGTGTTGATGTTGACACGTGCGTCCTCTGGTTTATTTCTGAAGTCCACCTTCTCCAGTTCGGCTTCATAGTATCTTTTTGTGTCGTTGAGGAATTTCTGTGACATTGAAAATCAAATGAGTTGCAAAGGAAATTAGAGTTGAGAACTTGAGCAAGTCTAGAATGATTGGCTTTGAGTTTTACCTCAACAAACTGGTAGGTTTGCTCTCCGTAGAGGCGGTTGGCGAGACTCAGCACATACGGGGCTCCTGGTTTGTTCAGTTCACTCATCAAGTCATTGAAGTTTGAGTGAATTTGCTCCACTGATTGATGAGCTTGACTGTTAAATTCCAAGACCTACAAAGAATATTGAAATTAATAACGATAACTCAATTATTTGTTTATTACTTTAGAACTTCAAAGCATTTGAAGGAACTAAAGATGTCAAATATGGATGCGCTATATATGTTTGGCCACTGAAAATTTTAGGCCAAAAATGGCTCAAAAGTGCATTTTCGGTTTTTGGCTAAAAGATTTTTATCATCAAAACAACATGGCTGAGACAGTATGTTGTGATGACGCAAACAGAAACCGTGGCCTGCTCGTGTTGTCTGAAGCAGCATGTCCGCAGTGGTGTGTCTATTCATTCTATTCAAATCATCATGGACTCAAGATTCTCACAGAAATCAGTCAAGTTTGGTGAAGGAAAAATCATGGTTCAGCATGGGGGCGTGCGAGAGATCTGCAGAGTGGATGGCAACATCAGCAGCCTGAGGTATCAAGACATTTGTGCTGCCCTTTACATTACAAACCACAGGAGAGGGCGAATTCTTCAGCAGGATAGCGCTCCTTCTCATACTTCAGCCTCCACATCAAAGTTCCTGAAAGCAAAGAAGGTCAAGGTGCTCCAGGATCGGCCAGCCCAGTCACCAGACATGAACATTATTGAGCATGTCTGGGGTAAAATGAAGAAGGAGGCATTAAAGATGAATCCAAAGAATCTTGATGAACTCTGGGAGTCCTGCAAGAACGCTCTCTTTGCCATTCCAGATGACTTTATTCATAAGTGATTCGAGTCATTGCAGAGATGTAGATGCAGTCCTCCAAGCTCATGATGGAGTCAGACACAATATTCATTCTGTTTCCACTGCAGCATGACTTTATATTCTATTATTTCTGTTCAGTGACAAGACTTTTGTCTAAGCCTTACTGTCCTAATTAATAATTAAAAATCAAGGCATGATCATATTTTATTGTGGTCAAATAAGCGTAATCTTGAGGCCTTTGCCTTTCATATAAGCCACTTCTGATACCAAATGATCAACTAGAAGTCAAGTTATTATTTGTTCTTCCTAAAACCTGGATAGGTGACAAGACTTTTGTCAGGTAGTGTATATATAAATGCACTTTTTATTTTTTTACTTTTCATCTGCACCAAGGCTTACGGCAACTTCCTCCCATGCTGTTCCCTTAACCTGCAACTCTTTTATTTTGCAAATTATATAAAATATAAAGAACTGTATGCTTCTCACACTCCATTAGACGTGTCATTCATGTCTATTGTCAGCATGATGTAGGCCCTTAGTTATAATATTTATACAATATAGTTATAATGATATTTATACATAATCAAACTAGTGTGCAACTTAAGCAAAACTGATACTAAAATTGTTTTAAATTTGGTTTTGTAATAAGTAATATAAAATGTAATTTAAGTACATTTGACTATATAAAAATCAGTGGATATTATCGATTGCTTTATTGCATACCTGTCAACATTGGGATGTGAAAATAAGGGATATGCCCACCATAATAAGGGATTCCCCTGACACCCCCCCCCCCCCCTTAAAATATCCCCAAATGACTAAATATGTTGATTTGGAGCTGTTTCAATAAAATTCAATAAATAAAAACAGTTAAATGGTCAGTAATATGTTTTATTATTATTATTTACAAAAGAAAAAATAAATAGTATACATTAGCAGCAAATACATTAGCAAACAGTTTATTAAAAATGAATAGCTATTATAATGAAATAAAATCAAGCTATCAAATCTCATTAGCCGTTTCTTCACTGTATAACTGACACATTCTGAATAAAGAGCAACGAATGAATCTCTTATTTATTTAGATTTTTATCGTTTGATTACATTAAATAACAGATGTCACTTTAAAAATGCAACCATATAACGTTATAATGAAAGTATTCAATTGCTTTCCTAAATTTTTTTGCTCATTTAGGACGAAATTAGTTGTGTTTGAAAAAACCCCCACCAAGATCCACATCTTTAGATATTATTATTATTAATTATGTGTATATGTCTGTTTAAACACGCACCCAAAACCCAGACTTTCGCTCCATTTCAAATCGCGTGTGCAGAATCTGTTTGGGAAACAGCGTCTATTTATCACTATAGAGTGCGTCAGCTGACAGCCACGCACCGCTACATGACTGTTTTGAGGATTGCATGTGAAGGGGAGACGGCACCGGTAATAAAAGGAAAGGGAATCCCGCCGTGTTTATATTTATTTCAAAGTGTTTTCATGCTTAAACAAAGCGAAAGCACAGAACAGACTCACATTTAAGAGCAAAGAGCGGCCCCTGGTGGTTTGGCAGTATGGGTTGCGTATAGGGAGGCTCTGCTCTTTAATGTTTATTGCCACCCTAAAGAGAAAGACTGAAAATATGGGAGAAATATGAAAAAATACCTTAACAGAATGATAGCGGGATAGAACTGTAAAATACGGGAGAATCCCGGGAAAAACGGCGGGGGTTGACAGGTATGATTTATTGAGTGAAATAAAATTGCTACTTTTAACTGTCTGAAGTCCCCATCCCCCAAAGTATCAACCTATTGTTGCGATGTGCTGAATAAATATTTAAAAAATTTGTAATTGATTTATTCTTTGAAACTTTAATATTAATTCATGCAATTGCAATGCCTTGATTTTAGTAAGGTTAGTACACAGTCATAGACATTAATGCAATGGTACTAATTCATTCATTCATTTTATTCTCCCTTAGTCCCTTTATTAATCCGGGGTCGCCACAGTGGAATGACAATTTAGCCTACCCAATTCGCCCTACACCTCATGTCTTTGGACTTGTGAGGGAAACCATTGCACACGGAGGAAACACACACCAACACGGGGAGAACATGCAAACTCCACACAGAAATGCCAACTGACCCAGCTGAGGCTCGAACCAGCGACCTTTTTGCTGTGAGGCGATGGTGCTACCCACTGCGCCACCGTGATGCCCCAATGGTACTAATTAAACATAATTTATTTCTTTGTTTCGGTTTTCAGCTTTCCTTTCCTCTTTCTCAGTTTTCGGTTGTGGCCAAGAGTTTTTATTTCAGTTCATCCCTAAAGTGAAATGTCTGTAACTCAAATAACTCATTCATTCATATTCTTTTCGGCTTAGTCCATTTAATAATCTGGGGTCGCCACAGGGGAATGAACCGCCAACTTATCCAGCACATGTTTTACGAAGCGGATGCCCTTCCAGCTGCAACCCATTACTGGGAAACATCCATACACACTCATTCACACACATATACTAAGGACAATTTTAGCTTACCCAATTCACCTGTACTGCATGTTTCTGGACTTGTGGGGGAAACTGGAGCACCAGGAGGAAACCCACGCGAACGCGGGGAGAACATGCAAACTCCACACAGAAATGCCAACTGACCCAGCCGAGGCTTGAACCACTACCTACTGCGCCACCGCGTCGCCCACTCAAATAACTGACTAGTCTCATTTAATAAACACATGTAAAATTCTTGCTTAATCTTGAATTTTATTGAACAGTTAAAGGCGGTTTACACTAATGATGACATCAGGAAACATTCTGAAATCTTTAATAAGTCTTTAATAATTTATCCCCAAAGATTTTTTTTTCTGAAATGATTTAGTTTAGTAAGTACCTCTGTGATGGTAATATGTTTACACAAACTCTGCATTTTTTTCAGCATCATGTCAACAAATGAGCTAAATTAAATTATGCCATTATACACATTATATCTCACTATATATATATATATCAGGGCTCGAAATTACTTTTTTACTTGGTAGCACCAGTGCTCCCAACTTTAAAAATTTAGGAGCACCAGAAAAAATTTAGGAGCACCCACCAAAAATGAATGAGCACCACTGCGAATTGTATATTAAGACATTTATTGTATTTGAAAACAACATCAATCAGGACTAACAAAAACCAGAAACAACTATCTAACTAATGCTGTGATGACTTATTGATATCTGTGCAATAACTCCAAAATGAATGTCTAATAATTATAAAATATTATTATGATGACGATGAGGTCAATAATACTTACAATGAATTACATTTCTCATTATCATGCTGCCCTGAATGTGCTTGAACGTGAGTTATGTACTGTAAAAGGTCCTGCTGTTACTTTATGAAAAATACATTTATGGTTTGCATCAAACAAAAATGAAGCATTGCAGGAAGAAATATTTATTTTGCACTATTGGTTTTATACGCGTGTCAATTCAATAAATAATATTTCTGCTACAAAACATAAAGATTATAATAAATCATTCAATCCAATGCTGAAAGCTGCAAAGCAGTCATCAGTAAATAGAAAAATAATATACATCTCAAGAAAGAATGGACCAAAGAAAGTAAGAAAAGTCTCACTTCTACCACTCTTTAAAAGTTTTGGTTTTGGTTTTGGTTTGTGTCATTTTAAATGCTCAATCTCGTTATGCGCTGATTTTCATTTTTCTGTGTTTGTGGAAAAAAGCAAGCAAGTCAGCCAACCCAATATAAGAGCAGGCAGAGCAGGATTCTCGCGACCACCGGCGCAATACCATTCTTTGTTATGAGCCGCAGATTCTGTGGCGATGATATGTACAGTGTTACATTTAGCGGACATTTGCGCTGAACACGCAGTGAATGCAACGCATCGAGATTCGGGCACCTTCTCCGAAAAACACTCCATCTCAGCTGGCGCCCTTATAAGCTTCATGTTATCGAACAGCGGGAAGCTTTGAGTGATTGACAGCTAATATGAACCAATATAGCGGCAGGAAAGTCTGATTCAGCACGTTTTTAGAAAAAAATCGAAACAAGTCGCGCTACAACCATTATATGCAGTCGCACAAATGCTCCCAAATATATTATGAGGTCGCATAGATTAAATTTCGGGCGCATATGCGACTAAAATGGTCGCAATTTCGAGCCCTGTATATATATATATATATATATATATATATATATATATATATATATATATATATATATATCCTCTCTTTCTCTCTCTCTCAGAGCAAAAAAAAAAGCACAAAAATCTATGTACACTCACCTTAAACATCTGATCTGCGGTGTTTCCTTTGGCACCGAGCGACACCATGGCCAGAGCCGAGGAGATGCTGACAGGAGAATAAAACACATTTTCTGACGCGTTTCCTCCGCTGATCTTCTTGAACAGGTTGAGGGAAAACTGTGTGTTTGCTGCAGACAGAGACTCCATTTTCACAAGCTGCACAAGAAATAGCAGAAAAACAGATCATCAGCAACAAGTTTAAGTGTAAGTAAACTGCCAGTATTGTCAAATGATTGCACTAGAGATTCAGGGAACATCAAACTGTTTACTGTCCCACTTGTACTTCCTTAATTACCCTACTCTAGGCAGGGTTAAAAGATCACAGCACACAGCAAAAGATCTGGCACACCTCTTCCAACCAGGCCAGGGCCGGCCAACTTAACCGCGCCTGGGCCTGATTCGGAGCACTCATGCTTGTCAAACTAACCGGGAAATGCGCCTAGGCACGGTTTGGATAGCATAGTGTGAGTGCACCCTCAGACATGAGTGTTGACTGATTAACAGTCTATGTGACCAGAACAAGGCATTATTTTTAGTAGAGTGGAGACAACAAGCGGACACGCACTGGCTGTGGGGACCTCGAGTCCTGTCCTTGAGCTACAGGACAAGAAGGCCTCAGGGGCTAAGAAATTGTGGATGGGGCAGGTGGCACAGGAGTGTTGTCTAACGAGTGTGCATTTTGTCGGTCAGCCTGGGGTGTTGCAATTTGCCATGCTGATGAGAGGATGGTATATGGCAGGTTCTTGCTGCTTTGTAAATGAGTTGAAGTACTGTAAGTGCACTACTTTCTTAAGGTGGCTAGCATGCCATGGGATATCATCCTCTAAAAGGTATGATGCTTTGCCCATCCAATGAGTAACCACCAGGGGTTTAAACCAGAACGAAGCCAGTTTATTGTTCCTATGTGGCATAGTGGACAGTCATGAACTACAATGTTTGGCTCTTTGGTGCATTTGAGCCTGTAAAATCGTTGTTTCATCCAATGTTGCTGGTGAGTGACATGTGTTTTAACCCCCGGGGGAAGTCTCTGAGGTGTACTAGGTCTTAGTCTGTCTAGCAGCAAATTCAGTTCCCTGCCTAGCATGAGAAAGGTGGGGGAGACCCCAGTGGTGCTATGCTGTGAGGCCTGATAATGTAGCAATGTGAGGTGGATGGCTTGCTTAAAAGTGTACCCTTGGGCCAGATGTGCTATCAGGCCACTCTTCAGGTACTGGTGAAATGTTCCACACCACTATTGGCTTGAGGGTGGTAAAGAGTGGTGTGGATGTGCTGTGGGCCATTGTCTGCTGTAATAGTGTGTGGGAGGCCCAGTGAGTGAACAGCGAGTCCAGAAAGTCCACAATGATTTGTGAGGTAACTGAGGCGGTGAGTTCAGGCCACTTGGAGTGCAAATTATACCACTAAGTACCTCTGATTGTGAAGAACCCAATGAAGTTCCACACAAATATCCAGCTGCAGGTACTGCCAGGGACAAGTGGGCCAGGCCAATGGTTGGAGGGGTGGGGGTTTTGGTTTGCCCATTTTGCCCGGTGGTGGTGAGTTCAGGCCATTTGGAGTGCAAATCATACCACTAAGTGCCTCTGATTGTGAGGAACTTATGCAGTTCCCCACAAATATCCAGCTGCAGGTGCTCCCAGGGACAAGTGGGCCAGGCCAGTGGTTGGAGGGGTGGGGGTTTTGGTTTGCCCATTTTGCCCGGTGGTGGTGAGTTCAGGCCATTTGGAGTTCAAATCATACCACTAAGTCCCACTGATTGGAGGAAGCCCATGAAGTTCCCTACAAATATCCAGCTGCAGGTGCTGCCAGGTACAACTGGGCCAGGCCAGTGGTTGGAGGGGTGGGGGTTTTGGTTTGCCCATTTTTCCACTTACAAGACAGGCTAGACAAACTTTAACTAGAAGTTCGATGTTACTGTTGATGCCTGGCCACCAAAACCCTATCACAACAATGCTGTTTCAGCTTCACTATGCCCAGATGCCCCTCATGCGGCAATTTCAGCACAGGCGCATGAAGAAATTCATGGATCACAATGCACAGCCCACATGCCACACATGTGTCATTCCAACAAGAAAGCTCCTCCTGAACACGGGCAAATGCTGAGAACTCACCTGAAACTTGTGCGGGCTAACCCTCTCTGATGGAAATGAGGACCTGGGAAAGGATAGGATCTTGCTCGGAGGAAGTTTTGAGCGATACCGAGTGTGTTGTACCGCATGTCTTTGGACTTGTGAGGGAAACCATTGCACACGGAGGGAACACACACCAACACGGGGAGAACATGCAAACTCCACACAGAAATGCCAACTGACCCAGCCGAGGCTCGAACCAGCGACCTTCTTGCTGTGAGGCGACAGCACTACCTACTGCGCCACCTAATTGCATATTATAAACAAACCAATAATGTACTTTTTTAAACAAAGTGGGGTGTTGGAGAAGCTTTAGTGATGCAGAGTGGAAATAATGCTTTTTATTGGTCATTTTATGTCAGTTTGTTTCTTTGTATTTGTTTCTGTCAATATTGTTTTGAAAAATAGTTTTGAAAAGTAACATGTTTTAAAAAATAGTACATATTAAAAGGGTTTTAAAGTCAAGTCTCTCTCTTTCTCCAACCCAGGCACATTCAGAAAATGTACCGCTATATACATTTCTGGAGAGAGAGCTACTTTTTTTTGCAGTTTTTGTTTTCGTGAATCCACCAGAGGCCGCTGTATACGCTTTTTGAGATCTCTAATTTCTCTCACGAGTGCCATTTGCGCCTTTTTATCTCGCGTAAATCCACCAGAGGTTGCTGTCGACTGACTGACTGACCAACCGACCTATGTTCTCACCCTCCCCCTTCCCTAAACCCAACCAATAGTGTTTTAAAAAGCACAGAATGACCCGCCCACCCCCTTCCTTAGACCCAACTGCAGGGTTTCAAAAAGCAACCCAGAAAAAGAAAATCCCTCGCTTGATTTTTACCACATTTTCAGATTTACTACATTCTCACCCTGTTATTTAGTTTTTTAGCTTTTGTTTTTGTCTTACCTTCTTTCTGGAACCGTTCTTCACCAGACTCGAACCCCGTTGTTGCGGTCAACTCCACTCTGCGTCTCAAGTCCACAGACATACATGTCGAGCTACTAAACTGGTAACAGCGGGAAAGCCGTCCATGCAGAAGTAAGCAGTCAGCTGGTAGCGCGGAAAGGAACGATGTCATATCGCTCCGTAGCATTAATTTTAAAGATGAAATGCAGCCATACGCACTTCTTGCTACATAATTAACGATCTCCAGAAATGTATATAGGGCTACATTTCAGAATGAGCCTATGTTGTCTTTCTCTCTCTCTCTATGTATGTATGTGTGTGTGTTAGTGTACTGGTTGATCAGGTTGCTCCAGTTTTACTGTACAAACCACACTACAAAAAGCATCTGATAGTGGATAACTTGCATTTGCATGAACATAAATTCAATTTTTTTTAAACATAACTGCAGGGTCTCGAGTATTGGAAAAACTGTTTGGCGTGAGATTTCAGGAAGGTCAGGAATCAGGAGTCAGATCTGAGTTTCAGCAGTCATGTCAAAGCAGTAAAGTAAATCAGCATACTATCATCTCAGAACCATTGCAAGCATTAGATGCTTTGTTTCAGTGAGGACTTCATGCTTTTATCAGCAGCAGGGTGGATTACTGTAATGAACTCCTCAGTGGCCTTTCCAAAAAGACAGTCAGACAGTTGCAGCTCATCCAGAACACTGCAGCCAGGATTTAGAACCAGAAAATCAGAGCACCCTCAGGTCTTTACACTGGCTCCCAGTTACATTCAGAATAGATTTTAAAGCATTATTACTTGTCTATAAATCACCAAGGCCACGTTCACACTGCAGCCAAATGTGACCTGAATCAGATTGTTTTGCCCACATGTGACTCAGGTAATGACAGTGTGAACAGCCGCATGCACGCAGAAAACCATTCCCGCATGATCCTGTGTGAATCCCGGTTGTTTGCATGTACGTCGATAAAATACGCGCCACTCATGTGCCATGAAACTGAAGTAACAGCCTTTTGTGCAGAGGTGTCGGCACGCAGCGAGTTTTGCAATGTTTATGTAAAGTTCATGTAATATGACGATGATGTTACTTTCACTAAGCATGGCTATAAAGGAGAAAGGAGGGATAAAGAGTCAGGGAGGTAAGAATTCATAACATTAATTCTCGCCCATGAGTCGGGTCTATGACAACAGATAATTCGGTAACACTTTATAACAACTACACACTATGAACCATTTATTAAGCCTTAGCAAATAGTGAATTCATCATCTGTTAAGCATTACTACATTCATAATCTACATTAATAAACGTTAGTAAGCTGTTTATAACTGCAGCTACAAATGCTGTATTCTTGACTTACAACCACATTTATAATGTGCTTAATGATTGTACTTTCATACTTTGTTAATGATTTATTTTTTATTACTAAATTAACTACTGAATTATTTACAAACCATTTATTTAAGAGTAGTTGGCTGTTTTTTAACATCATTCAGAATGAGTTAGTAAATCATTAATAAACTATTAAAATTAGCATTTATAATTTTTATTATTCAGGCATATACTAATAGTTAATTTGTTTGTTAATAAATGCTTTATTAACTCAACTTCATGCAGTTTTGTGACCTAATCTAGTGAGGACTATTTATGCCAACCCAGGCTCATTCTGAAAACGTAGTCCCGTGGTCGTTCCTGGTGACAGTGAATTATGTAGCCGGAGGTACGTATGGCTTCATTTAGTTTTTTTAAACGAACGCTACGGGGCAGTATGATGCCGTTCCTTTTCGCGCTCACCAGCTGACCGCTCACCTCCGTGTGGAGGGTTTTTCTGCAGCAACCACTTTGTCCCGTTAGCTCGTCATGTTACGTCAACAGACTTGAGACGCAGAGAGGAGTTGACCACGACGACCGGGTTCGAGTCTGGGGAAGAGCAGTTCCAGAAATCAGGTAAGACAAAAACAGAATCCAAAAAATAAAATGAACAAGTAAATAACAGGGTGAGAATGCGGTAAAATCCGAAAACGTGGTAAAAATCAGACGAGGGCTTTTCTTTTTCTCGACGGCTTTTGTAAACTGTTGGTTGGGTTCAGGGAAGTAAGTAGGTGCGCGGGTCAATCGATAAAATTGGTTGGGTTTAGGGAAGAAGGACGATGGGTCAGTCAGTCGATTGGCCAGCCGGCCATTGGCCATTCAGTCACACAGACAGACAGACAGACACACAATCAGTCGACAGCGGCCTCTGGTAGGTTTACGCGAGAACAGCAGGTGCAAACGGCACTCACGAAAGAAATTTGAGATGTGAAAAAGCACACACAGTGGCCTCTCACGGAACGCCCACAAGACTACGTTTTCAGAATGAGCCTGGGTTGATTTATGCTTTATAAATCCCTTATAAATGACAATTAAAGGCTCAGTTATATTCTAAACTGGAAAAAAGAACATAAACGACATTATTCATTCCTATTCGTTTGAAGATACACAAATGAAACTATATCAAATAAAAAATAAACGTTTGTAATCTTATCTAAAATAAAATTACTGTACAGTTTAAACATTGCATCTTATTATGTTGTTAAATTATTATATTGTTGTTGTTTTATCTAATCTAATGTCGTATTTTGACACTCCTGTTATTCAGTAATGTTTAAACTTTACAGTAATTTTATTTTTTAGATAAGATTGCAAAGATTTATTGTTCATTTGATACTGAGCCTTTATTTATCATTTATAAGGGATTTATAAAGCATAAATAGTCCTCACTAGATTAGGTCACAAAACTGCATGAAGTTGAGTTAATAAAGCATTTATTAACATACAAAATAACTTTTACTATATGCCTGAATATCAAGATATATAAACGTTAATTTGAATAGTTTATTAATCATTTACTAACTCATTCTGAATGTTAAAAAACACCAACTACTCTTAAATAAATGGTTTGTAAATAATTCCGTAGTTAATTTAGTAATGAAAAATGAATCACTAACAAAGTATGAAAGCACAATTATTAAGCACATTATAAATGTGGTTGTAAGTCAAAATTACAGCATTTGTAGCTGCAGTTATAAACTGCTTACTAACGCTTATTAATGTAAAGTTAATGCTTAACAGATGATGAATTCACAAGATGCTAATGCTTAATAAATTATTCATAGTGTGTAGTTATTATAAAGTGTTACAGATAATTCTATAAAACATTTATTTTTGTATTCTATAGAATTGTCATAATTAATATTAATGCAAAAGATTTAAGTGATCTTAGCATATCACTCCAGTTGTGTCTTTACATTGTTTTCCTGTAACATTTAGGATTGATTACTGTTATTTATTTAAAAATAATAATTGTATGATAATATTAATAATAATAAATATAAATAAATTGTTATATTTATTGAAAAATAAATATAACAATATAAAAAAGGGGGGAGGGGGTATGGGGTGGTTCGCCCAGGGTGCCATTTAAACTAGATCCGCCACTGAGCTAAAGCCTTCTTTTTCCATTATGTAGTTAATAACGAAAGATTTATTACGTGACCTCGCGTTGTTTCCATGTCACTTCTCGCGTTTGTTTGGTTGTGAGACGTAGTTTGGACAACGTGGTCTGTGATTCTTCCTATTTTGGTCATGCAGTGTGAACTCTCTTGTCGCCCATCCATCCTACAGTGTAAACACAGCACAGACAGAACGCTAACCCAGATAGTCATGCAGTGTGAAAACATCCGTGACACGACTACTTTGAAAATCATGCAGTCTTAACTCGGCATTAGGTGATTAGAAATCAAAATATCTTCCTAAAGCTAACTCTCTATGTGTCGAATAGCAAGTATTCTGCTTTAAACCGAACACACATGAACTTGCCTTCAACAATACAGATTAAATACCATTATAACCACAGAGAAAATGAAAGAAAAACTTTTTGACCAGTCACTTTAATGACTATGTGGATCCACAAACACTCTCATACACACACACACACACACACACACACACACACACACACACACACATACCAATCCCACCCCGTTGCAGAAGTCGCCTAAAGCCTTGTTTATACTCGACGCGTCCGCTAGTTCGCTTGAGTGCGCGCGGCGAATCTGACGTCATCGCGGAGTTTGCGGATGTTCGCTTTGGGTGCGCGCGGCATCATTTCGGCTGGCGGTGCGCACGGCATTTTTTGAGACCCAAGCGAACAGTGCGCGCGGCGCCGCGTCTGGTTTGAGTTGAAATGAACCACTTTGAAGAGATTTTGTCTGAAACAGGTACACCTGTACAGACATCTTTATGATCCGTGATCATAGAGTTAACCCGATGATCAATTATTCTTTGCTGGAAATTGCAACAGACGTGGGAAAGGAGGAAAGTTTTGTTAAAAACCTGAAGGATATTAAAGCCAAAAAAGGCCATGGCAAAAGTTCAGTAACAGTTACACAATTACCGAAATATGTTTTTCCACCAGTCATAGGTTTTGCACGGATGTATATGTTACAATTTTAAATTTAAAACCATTTAATAGTTACAAAACTATAATTAAGAACAAATAATTTCTTTGATAACTGGAAAATAATATTTGAACGGTTTAGAATATACTGATGCCTGTTTTTCTAGACTTTATTGGTGATAATGCTCAGGAATGTTGACTATTATGCCTTTTTAGCATAAGAAGAGGACAGAAACTAGCCAGACAGTAATGTGTGAATATGGAGCGGGCTAAATCTAAAAAAACATCTGTATTTTTAAGTGTGCTTTTTTTTTGGCTTTTATTCTTGCCATAATAAAAATATATTTGTAGAGCAGCCCATATTCTGTTGTCCATAATATTTTAATAAACTTTAATATGTAAAACAGTGCTCGCGGCGCCGCGTTTGGTTTGAGTTGAATATGAAGAGATTTTGTCTGAAACAGTACGACTGTACACACATCTTTATGATCCGTGATGATAGAGATAACCAGATGATCAATAATTTTTGGCTAGAAATTGCAACAGCAGTGGGAAAGGAGGAAAGTTTTTGCTAAAAAGTTTGGAAAAACCTGAGGGATAAGTTTGTTAAAACAAAAAAAGAGGCCATGGCAAAATGGAGACCCAGCTACACCATTACAGAAATATGTTTTTCCACCATTTATAGGTTTTACACTGATGTATATATTACAATTTTAAATTTAAAACAATTTAATAACTACAAAACTATAATTAAGGATCAAATTATTTCTTTGATAACTGGGAAAGAATATTTGAACCTATTAGTTTACAATATACTGATGCCCTGTTTTTCTAGGCTTTATTGGTGATAATGGTCAGGAATGTTGGACTATTAATGCCTTTTTAGCATAATAAGAGGACAGAACATAATGTGTGAATTGTGGAGTGGGCTAAATCTGTATTTTTAAGTAAGTGTGCTTTTTTTTTTGGCTTTTATTCTTGTCATAATAGAAATATATTTGTAGAGCAACCCATTTTCTCTCCTCATTGATATTTTAATAAACTTTGATAGGTAAAACTGTCCGAGATATGAACAAAAGCAAGTGATGCATCAAAGTTTGATTAAAACAAACCTTGAATGGTTATAAAAATCTTTATAATCATTAAAATAATTTATAAAACAATAAAAATAATTCGTTTAAAAATCTTGAATGATATTAATGATATGACGTAGTTCCGGAAACTTTCTACTTCTCTGTTTATCCGTCTGACTTTACGGTCAGTTACTTTTGACCGCCCCCTGTCGTTTTAAAGAATATCACAACGGCGAACGCGGCAAGTATAAAAGCCTCGTCCGTTTCGCGAGGTGCGCGCGCAGTCCGCGGAGGTGCGCGATGCGGCGCCAGGCGAAAGTATAAATCCAGCTAAACTCGCCGTCCAGCGATGCTTGCAGACTGGTTGAGCCCACGACACTCACAGCTGTCTGGTGTGCTTCGTCTCACAGTGATGCTTCGAGCAAGTTCGTTATCCAGTTCACAATTTTCAGTTAAGGATATGGAACCGAATTATAGAGAGAGAAGTCCTGTGATGAACTTTTTCTTACACAAAATACAACTCAAACTGTCTCTCACTCACTCCGCGAGTCAGACCTTCTTTCAGTTTCTTTATAGCAAGGCGTGTGCGCTGCTAAACACACTGAATATAAACTTAACGGGTAATGTAACCGACTATATGGTCTAAAATCTTAACTGCGTGTGTCTTTTTTTTCTTCTCTCCTCTCCTCGGTTCTTCTTTTCTCCCGCCCTCTCTTCACTCCCGAATCCCGATTGGAGGCGCAAAAACACACTCTCTTATTCACCCAATCAGATAACAGCATCTCCCCACATAGCATTTATTTATTTATTTATTTTTACAATCCGCATAAAACAGTTTAAAGAATAAAAAAAGAAGAAAGAAAAACAAAAAATTAAACAAATAAAAATAATAAAAATAAAATAAAAAATAAATAAAAACAGAGACCAGAGTGAAAATTATATAAGGTTATACATTGAAAGACATTTTTTTACTTTTAAAAGACTTTTTGTTTTTTTTTATGCCCACTAAAGACAAAATATATGACTTATAGTCAATTAAATTAAAGCCAGAATTTGATTTTTTTTTTTTCAAAAATTTACACTTATGAATAAAAAAACCCATTATAATTAAAAGATTATTAATGTACTGACTGAAAATTACTTCCCAGAGATGGGTTGCGGCTGGAAGGACATCCGCTCCGTAAAAATGTGCTGGATAAGTTGGCGGTTCATACCGCTGTGGCGACCCCAGCTTAATAAAGGGACTAAGCCGACAAGAAAATGAATGAATGAATGAAAATTAGAGTCAGAGAAAATTATGTCAAAAGTATTTAAACAGACATCAACATTTGTCTTTTCTGAGAGATAGATACATAGTTCCGTCCAAAATAATTTCACACAAGTACATTCACAAAAAAGATGAACAATGGTTTCTTCCAAATCACAAAAAGTACATTTGTTTTCAATATCTATCATATATTTACTAAGTAAGCTATTAAAAGGATAACATCTATGTAATATTTTATATGTAATTTCTTTTACTTTGTTAGTTAGCAAATATTTATGTGGAAGATTCTAAGAAATGTCCCAATTTATGTTATATGTCCACATACAGTAGCATTTGTTATAATACACTGTAAAAAATGAGGAGTAGGGTTTACTTGAAAAAAGCTTGGAAATATTTTTCACTCAGAAAAGGCTAGTAAATCTTCAAAGCTTTGCCAAGTAAAAGACTAACCATAATTATTAGTACATTTAATTAGAAACGTTAAGTTAAGTTTACTTGGGAAATTCTAAGTAGATTTTATTGACTTTTTGTTTGTAAAATTTACTTAAGTTGTACATTTAAATATATTGCTATTTTTAGATTTAATTTTATCCAATATTCCCAGTTATCTTTTTTAGTTATCCTGAGTAAACTTTACTTCAAACTTTTGAATGAAATTTCATCACCATATTTTATTTAACATTTTGAAGTAAAGTTTACTCGGGATAACTAAAAAAAGATAACTGGGAATATTGGATAAAAATAAATCTAAAAATAGCAATATATTTAAATGTTTATTTAAACTGTTTCTTAATTAAAAACACTGCCAGACATTTTCATTCAGTACTTTAATTTGAATTAAACTTCTCAATAAACAAATTTAAAAAGTCCTTTCAGAGAGAATGATGGGGTCATCTATGTTGGCATCTTCCTCTTCTGTACTGCCCAGTACAATGATCTTCACAACGATTCTGTCAAATACACAAATAAGTGCAAAGTGATTAAAATACTGTAAAGTTAGTTGCAATGTTATCAGTGTTACCTCTTGCTTTATGATATAACAGACTGTATTGATGTTAGAGACCTGTGCTCTGTTGCATAAAGTGATTAAAGTTTTTAAAAGTTAACCAAAATTAAAAAAATTGGGAGATAAAAATACTAACATGTTTTTAACACTTAACCTTACATATCCAAAGTTAAAACTAATTTAGACATTTTTAATGTACCTGGGAGTCTTCAATGAGCTCCTGAGATGATTCTCCCAGGTCGGAAAGCAAGCAGTGCATCACAGCATCTCACTTGTCTTCAACTTGCTGATTAAAACAAAAGTAAACTTTAGTGGTCATTAACCAGTAACAGTGTAAATCTCCATCTACCTATAACTGCATATCTAATAAGTCAGGAAGCAGCTGGAAATTGGATGTGCAATGTATATATTTACCTGGTAAATGTAGTCCAGTTTTTGCAGAAAGGTTGGCTACAGGGAGGTTGTGGTTATGCTTTTGTTCTCATTACTGATCTAAGATAAATGAAATAAAATGTAACACATTTACCATTTAGTAGTCAAATCAACTATTTTTGCCAACCACACACACACACACACACACACACACACACACACACACACACACACACACACACACTTACATGTTGAATACATTAGTATATCTATAAATGTGCTATCCAACTTACCTTGCATGAGCTTGAATGGTGAGAGAAATCTGTTAAACCTATTAGACCCTATATATATATATATATATATATATATATATATATATATATATATATATATATATATATATATATATATATATATATGCGTTTGCGTGGGTTTGCTCCGGTTTCCCCCACAGTCCAAAGACATGCAGTACAGGTGAATTGGGTAAGCTAAATTGTCCATAGTGTATGAGTGTGAATGTGTGTGTGGAAGTTCCCAGAGATGGGTTGCGGCTGGAAGGGCAAAAAAAAAAAATCGTGCTGGATAAGTTGGCGGTTCATTCCGCTGTGGCGACCCCGCAAGGGACAAAGCCGACAAGAAAATGAATGAATGAATGAATATATATATATATATATATATATATATATATAATTATTTTTTAATTATTAACAGTTAATTTGTTTGTATTGCTATATTTGTTGCAACTATTTCCAACAAATTACCAGTACTTTATGGTTTAAAAACAATATAGTACCTACTATAAATTACTATAGTATTTAATGTGGGGAATCATTAATAAAAAGTTATTAGAAAAATAAGCAAATTCTATTAAATTGCTGGAGTAAAATATTAATACAGTGTTATACATTTATTACATGCAAAAAGATTTTTATTACATATAAAGATGCATTATTGCCTATATTAACTTGCTATTATTTCCTTCATTATAAATGAATCCACTATATAAATAAAACCTGTCCATTTTAGATCGTTCGGCAAGGCCAGCAAACGAGTGTAATGAAGTTTACAGCCACCTGGCCGCCGGGAAGAAGGAGGCGGAGAACCGACGAAGTTTAAAAATATTTATTAATAAAAGGGACGGCAGCTCCTCACGGAGACTGCCGTCTAAACCAAAACAACGGACGGCAGCTCCTCACGGAGACTGCCGACAAACTGAAAGCAAAAGTAAAACAATATGTCTGGGCCCGGTCCTCTCTCGTCCTCCTCTTCTTCTTCTTCTTCAATTTATTGGCGGTTGACAAACAACAAAATGGTGTATTTCCGCCACCAACTGGTATGGAGTGTGGATCATTATGACTTAACCCTCACATATCGCTTTCTTTTATTAAATTCTCTCCCATAAATGAGTGTTTTTCAGATACTGCAATAAAAAGTTAAAACATTTATTTCCTGAATTATTTTGTAGAATGTCATTCAATTTGAATTGAACTCTTATTTCTTCTAAATTCTTAATAAGAGCCCTCCTTTCATCTTCATATTTCTTGCAGTGTAATATAACATGTTCAACTGTCTTCTTCTTCTTTATCTGCAATTTAATTTCCTTGAACACCAATATGTGCAGGTACCCATAAAAATATCACTGTTATACCCATCATTGGAATTCTATATAATGTTTGCATTATTTCTATTAAAATATCTGGTCTACTTTCTGATTTACTATTTTGTAAACTTGCCAGTGAAGAACTTGAATCTGAACATATGACTGACTTTAAAGGTCTTATCTCCTCTACCCATTGTGTTGCTAATAATAGTGCAATCATTTCTCCTGTATATACAGAGACTTCATCACTAATCCTTTTCCCTACGGATACTTGAAAGTCAGGAACTGTAAAGGCCACACCTACTCTATTTAGACTCTTAGATGCATCCGTATATATTTTAACATAACTGTAAAATTCATTAATATATTTCTGTACATAAAACAAATTACATTCATCCTTTTCTCTCATTTCTAGTAATGTAAAATCTACTGATGCATCTGGTAGTAACCACGGATTAACTACTGGTAAAGGTACAGTAGGACTAGTATTTAATTGACTTACTTTTATTTCTGTTGCTTTTTTTAACACTGTCCATCCAAAACTTTTATTTTCCCTCCTCTCTTTTTCCCAACATGGTTTTAGTGTTTCTAATGTTGGATGTTCATAACTATGACCTTTCAAATTTACCCAGTAACTTACTGACAGTTGAACTCTTCTAATTTCTAAGGACATTTCCCCCATTTCAATTTGTAATACTGCAATTGGTGTGGATTTAATTGCACCTGTACATAATCTTAATACCTCATGTTGTATTTTATCTAGTTTTCTAAGAGATGTCTCTGCTGCTGACCCATATACCACACAACCATAATCTAGCACTGATCTAATCAACCCACAATAAATAGCCTTTAATGATACCCTATCTGCTCCCCATTCACTACCTACTAAACACCTCATTATATTTATTATTTTCTTACATTTGTCTATTATTTTCTGAATATGGACTGTCCATGTAATTCTTTCATCAAACCAAATTCCTAAAAACTTAAAATGTTTAACTCTTTCCAATTCTTGATTATATAATTTTATTTTAATATCATCTCTAATTTTTTTCCTTGTAAAAAACATTATTTTTGTTTTATCCACTGAAAATTTAAAACCCCATCTATATGACCATTTCTCTACTTTATTTATAGCTTCCTGTAACTTCTTAACAATATATTCAACATTTCTTCCCCTTTTCCAAACTGCCCCATCATCAGCAAAGAGTGACATTCCCAGCCCACTCTCTACCTCTTCAAACACATCATTTATCATTATAGAAAACAATATTGGGCTTATTATACTTCCCTGAGGAGTTCCATTTTCAACTGTGAATTTTCCCGAATAAATATTTCCTATTCTCACTAATATTGTTCGATGTTCTAAAAATTCCTTAATCCATTTATGCATTTGTCCTTTTATACCTAACTTCCATAATTTAATTAATAACCCTTCTCTCCACATTATGTCGTAAGCTTTTTCTATATCAAAGAAAACAGCCACTACACTCTCCCTATTTATCTGTGCTTTCCTAATTTCATGCTCGAGGCACACAACTGGATCCATAGTATTTCTCCCCCTCCTAAACCCACTCTGGTATTTAGAAATACATTTATTATTTTCTACATAATACATTAATCTTTCATTCACCATTTTCTCCATTATTTTCCCAATATTAGATGTTAAAGCAATTGGTCTGTAATTTCCTGGATTTGTCCAATCTTTTCCTGGTTTATGTATAGGTATTATCATTGCTTCTTTCCATTTTTGTGGTATTTTTCCTTTCTCCCAAATTTTATTGTACATTCTTAATAATACATCCTTGGATAGCTCACTAAGATGACTTAACATTATGTAACTTATTTGATCCATGCCTGGAGCTGATTTCTTGATTTTTCTCAGTACACGATTTAATTCTGTCTTCATAAAAGTCATGTTTAATTGGTCACCGTTGCCTTCCTCAATTTGTATTAGTTCTTTATTTTGTTCTAATGTTTTTAACCTTCCTATTTTCCCTCTTCACATATATTGTCAGATTTATGTATTTTTACAAAACTTTTAGCCAGCATTTCAGCTTTCTCCTCATCCCTCACAGCAATTTTCCCTTCATTTCTCAATACTGGATATATAAATTCTCTCTTTATTCCACTCATTCTCTTTATCATTCCCCATACTTGACTAATTTCTGTTTCCCTTCCTACTGAATTACAGAACTTCCTCCAATATTCCTTTTTAGTATTTTTTATAACTTTTCTTACATTTGCTTGTTCCCTTTTATAATCAATAAAATTCTGAAAACTATGATTCTTTTTCAATTTTTTAAAAGCTTTATTTCGTAATTTGATTGCTTTACCACATTTATTTGTCCACCATGGTACAATCTTCTTCTTTTTCTTATGTCCCTTCTTCGGAATAGCCTGATTTGCTGCATACAAAATAGCATTACAAATATCATTATTCACCCTGTCCACATCATCATCAACTTCAATATTTATCATTTTTTCCTCACTTAAATAGCTAAATGTCTCCCAGTCAGCTTTTTCAAAACACCATCTCTCTGTTTCTCTTAAATTACTTTCTTCTGTACTTATCCTTATTTCAACTACTATAGGGTAATGGTCACTTCCTATCGTTGTTTCTCTAAACATATCCCATAAGCATATTCCTGCTAGAGAATTTGAAACAAGTGTTAGATCAATAGCCGTTTCTTTTCCTGTTCTTACATTAATCCTTGTACCTCTTCCGTCATTTAAACATACCATTTCTTTGATCTCTATTATTTCTTCGATCACTAATCCATTCCCATCATTCTCATCGCCCCATATCGTGCTGTGAGCATTAAAATCTCCACAGCATATAATTTTCCCTTCTAAATGTACCATCAATTCATCTAAAACTTCTAGTGATAATCTTTTACATGGGTTATAAAAATTAATAATTTTAATAGTCTCTTTATTTATAAATATTTCTATTACTATAACTTCTAAATTTTTCCCTTTCTCTATAACCTTATATTGAATACCTTGTTTAACAAATATTATACATCCTCCCCCAATCTCTTCCTCTCTATCTCTACGTATATTCTCATATCCTTTAATATTAAAATCCAATACTGGCTTAAGCCAGGTTTCTTGAATGCATATTATTTCTGGTTTATCCCTAATTCCTTGTATAAATCCTTTAAATTCTTGTCCGTTAGCTAATAGGCTTCTTGCATTCCATTGAATAATTTTCAGGTTGGTTTATCTCCAGCTCCTCCTACTCTACCCTCTGCTTCCAGTCTTTTATTGATTACCTCCCATGATATATTGTTTATTCCAAAAAACTTTTCAGCTCCTTTCACAATTATTTTTATTTTCTCGGTTTTGTGTTTGACTTGATCAGTACAGTTTATTACATAAGCAATGAACAAAATCAGCTTATCCAGTGTCAGTGTTGTACTTTCTTCTACTTGGTCATCCTCTTTTCTTATTATTTCTTTTGCTTTTGTTGTACTTTCCTTAGGCCTTTGTTCTTGGACCTTCTTCACTGCCTCTGCATAGCTTAGATTGTTTACAGCTCTCACTTGTTCAACTTCAACAGCTTTTCTCCTTACATCACATCCACTGTATGTTACGCTATGTTGGCCCCCACAATTACAGCATTTATCTTGTTCCTTCCCCTCACAGTTTTCAAATCTATGCTCACCTCCACATTTTGGGCATCTTTGTTTCCCTCTGCAAACCGCTGCTATATGTCCATATCTTTGGCATCTATAGCAGCGGAGAGGGGGAGGAACATAAGGCCTTACTGCAAAGCTCAAATATCCTATTTTTATTCTGTCTGGAATCACATTCTCTTGAAATTCCAGAAGAATTGATAGGCTATCAACCCTTTCCCCATTCATTGTTTTTTGCAACCTTCTTAGTCTGATCACTTCACCTCCTGAAATACTTTGTTTGAGTTTTTCTAGATCTTCTTCAATTGGAATACCCGTTATTACTCCCTTTTTCGGTCGATTCTCACCCAAAATCTTTCTTTCATTCACTTTTTTCTTGCAAACATTATCCAATTTTAATGCTTTGTTTTTTTGATCCTCTGTTTTACAAACCAGTAGCAGGTTCCCATCTCTCAATATCTTTGCTGTATCCACTTCCCCCAGCTTTTTCTTTAGCTCTTTTGATACTGCTATTGGGCTTAAATCCATATGTTCATCCTCTCTCCTGAATTTTAGAATTACTTTATATTCCTCTCTCACTACCTTTTTACGAACAGTTCTATTTTCTTCATCCGAACTGCTTCCATCCAATGCTCTTTTACTAACATTAGTTCCCAAATTTCCTTCATGTTGTGTATTTCTTCTCCTTTCATTTCCTTTTCCACTACAACCCGAACTCCAGTCATCTAACTCCATTTCATCTTCATTAGTTACCCCCATAAATCACACAATCCAGTCACAAACCAGTTTATGTCAACCGCCGTAAATTTCAAACACCGCACCAAACCTCCGATCGCGTTCGTGAAGTTCCACGTCATCCGCCAGCCGCCAGAGATTACCCTCTCGTCCTCCTCTGCCATTCTTCCTCCTCTTATAGTCCAGAGCTCCTTCCGTGGGACTCGAGGCAGGTGTGTGCCACAGGTGTTTCTCATCTGTGGCGGGCCTCGTTTCGTTCCCATGGCTCTCGGCCACGCCCCCTCGCCACATACCCCATCTCTCATCACAGGCCGGGGGCACCCTGACCCCGTGGCTGTGCATACTCCGGGGGGTGGGGGGGATACAACGAGTATCTGCTATATTGACTATCAGATAATAATGACTGATCATCGATGATGACTGATAGAAAACTTTTCAGTCTATTATATTGAATGGCGATCGGAAACAATGTTCCCCATTCGCCCGTCACGAGCACAATATTTGTGAAACAGTAACCACTATTGTTTATTGTGTACAAAATATATTAACAATATATATAAAAATATATGGATGACGATGTCCGAGAATACGTTAATAACATTAACATCCGTCGTAACCATATATGGTTTGCCTAGATTGTCATGTGTGCTGGATTGTGTGTGTCTGAAACGTGTGTGGTTCTGCGGGCCTGCAGCTCAGTGTTGCCAGATGTACGATAATTATCGTATTTGTACGATAATTTCGACCTCTGTACGATGTACGATCAATAATGCAAAAAATCCTATAATGTACGATAATTTCAGAATTTTATGGCATTTAAAATGAGTTTCATTGTAATCTTAGGGCTTCTATACTTATTGATAGCTGCGTCTTGTGTCTGCTGTCTGTGAGGAGAAGGTGGAGTTACACGTTTTCTATCCAGTTACTGTAGTTTCTATCTCATCTTACGTTACATCTTCTCAGCCAATCAATGTGGGGAATGGCTCTCTCACGAGTTTGCTGTGCGCGGCCGTGCAGTCAGTCGTTTTCAGGTTGAGGTCGGTCAAGTTTTAAAAAGTAGTGCTGAAAAGAAAGGTGAGAAGAACAGGGGAGTTTGCCCTTGATGTTTTTGTTTTTGCCCATTCAAATGCATCATGCGAACATGTTTTTCCAAAGTTAATCTCATCAAAACAAAGCCACAAGATCGGCTCATTACAGATCCTCTGGATGGGCTCTTGCACACCCTCAGACTAGTATGTTAAAAATTCGGGAGGGTGCACTGCTTTCAAGCCAACCATCACTATGTTGCGCTCCATGTAAGCATCCAATTTGTACCACAAAATGAATCCCTCAACATCTGGCAACACACGCAGGTATTCAATGACAGTGACTCGGAGGTTGAGTTTGAACCTTCCCACTAAGGTACGCCTATGTTAGTTTTTTTTAGATGTTGTGGTAATTTGCACATTGTGTCAAAACGCTATTTGTCTAGATAATAGCTGTATACTCTCCGTTTGACTCGTGTACGATAATTTTCCTCCAAATACGATAATTTTGAGGTTCTGGTACGATACTTTCACATTTCCAATCTGGCAACACTGCTGCAGCTGGATATTATTGGTCTGCGCTAGCCTGCCGATCCTGACGGGCGTGAGCGAGTAAACGGCTTTTCATCTCATTTTATGCTTGAGCAACTAAATGAATGCCAAAGTCTATTTAACTTATTTTATTTTAATTACATTACAACATCAATGCTGTAAAAGAAATCGTATAAAATGGGAAAAAGTCACAATAACCGGTCGCCGGAAGTTTATCAGTATGGGAAAGAAACCACACTAGCTCGGCATATACCCTATAAAGAAGTCAAAATCGATACAAGAAACTGTTAATGTGGGAGATTGTTAAGAAGTTTTGTCTTCCTAAACTAAACTCATAGTGTCACACCCCTGTTCACTTCATGGTTTACTCCAATCTCCGCCCACTCAATCTTTGGCCAATCAGGACTGCCTCAAAGGCTTTATAAATGGCACCTGTGTCCACAGTTTGCCCTTTTCTGGTTGCACATGGCTGAACTGCAGAGAACTAAATCTGATTTCATTTGTTGTTTTCCTGTGTGTGCGTATTTGACTATCTAAGTGGCTTTTGTATAATTTAAGTTGACTTAAGTGCTCAAATGTTTCATGTTTGCCATATTTTCTGTTTAATTAAGTAATTTGTTTGTTGGTAAACTGAACCATTTTATTTCTGTTATTTCCTTGCAGAAACCACACACAAACACACTCAAAGAAACACACACACACACACACACACATACAAAGAACAGACACACTCACACTCACACACACACACACACACACACACACACACACACACACACATACACATACACACCTTTCCTCCTGAGCACAAATCCTTGTTGATGACCAATAAATGCAACTAAATGGAGTGACTAGACTGGACCTCTGTTCTTACCGACAGCACCACTGGCTTCAAGCTAGCTACCTAAGCATTCCCAATCACACTCCTTTTCAGAGATGATTTAGCAAATTTCTATTTGTGTATGTAAAACTTTGCCAGTAAAATAAAGAGATTAACAATATATTCAAGACATTTGTTGGATTTGTTTTCATAATAAAAAAGTATATCTTTTAATGTAAAATAATAAGTAAGTTTTGTCCTTTCAAAAATATATTTGGCTAGATTCTTTCAGAAATTCTTTACAATGTTGCATTCAAAAAACAAATGATCAAGGCTCTCTTTATCCACATTGCAGAAACCACAGATATCCTCCATTTCAATGTACTTTGATAAAAACGATTTTACTGGGTAAATTGTATGCAGTATTTTAAAATGAATTTCCTTAATTTTATTATTACAGTTTTTCTCAGTGGCTTTGGTGCATTTCTCACAACACTATTAACATTTGCACAAAAGTTAATGCATTTCTCAAAACAATTAGTGCAAACTCCAAAACCTAGTTGATAACCTGCAAAAGCGCGTCACTTGCTCAAAATGGAGAGCTCATTCCTCAAAAGCAAGTATTGATATCAATGAAAGTGTCAGTGTCATCAAGATGAAAGTCCTGACACCATATTTTATGAACAAGATAGTCAAATGGCTTTGTCATGTTTTTTTAATTATGAGTTTACTCTGTACATTTTTTCCAGTGCAAAAAAAGTCAGATTTTGGTGACACTTCCTGAAAATGCTCAAGACAGCACTATATACTATTAGCACAGCCATTTGAAAACTACAGTAATGTTAGACATCACTGCATTTAGTGAGGTATCTGAGTACAAAACACTGAATATGTATGTTTCACATGTTTACTGCTTATTCTCTTTACAATTCTAATTTATTCACAGCATTGTGCAGAAGAATAAACACACCCTTATTGACAACAAACAAACTTCCTTTGGGTAGAGCTGAGCACAACTGTAAACGATATTGCAGTACATATTGGAACTGAACCTACAACATGCACAGGTCTGTAAATCATTCATCAAATTGTTCAATTTAGGAGACATTTTCAGGAAAAAAAGATTTAACATTTTTTAAATAAAATTTGCTTGACAGATTTTGACAACTAGTTCAACATTTTTGTATGTAATGACTCAAGAAATGAAATGAGGACTATTAGTTTAATATGGAATGACTATTCAGCATCACAAGTTTAGTTCATTTTGACTGACATGACATAAGCAAATGATAATGTTATAAACAGCAGAGAGTTGTATGAAAGCAGTTGATGCATGTCCAAAAGCATTCGCAATTTGTTGGAAGGAATGAGAAACTGCTACTATGATGTGCACAAATCACTAACTGTTTTGAGAAATGCATGAACTGTTGTGCAAATGTAAATAGTATTGTGAGAAATGCAGCAAAGCCACTGAGAAAACTGTAATACATTGATTTACACAAACGGAAATATTCTTCTCTTTAAAAAAGGTACAACAAAGTTCTTGAAGGCGGCTCACAGACCGGTATGTCTAAAAATATTATTTTGTCTCCCTCATGTGGGTTTTAGAGAAATTACACTAATTTACAGTAAATACTACAGTGTTTTTGAACAATACTAAAGTACTTGAATTGTCACGTTGTTTTGAGAAATGCATTAACTTTTGTGCAAATGTAAATAGTGTTGTGAGAAATGCACCAAAGCCACTGAGAAAAACTGTAAAGTGATTTAATACCTTTATTAATATTTCTAGCTCATGTAATGCATAAGCTGGGATATGTTGTTATATGAATCGATGCACTTAGAAGGATTTAGTGACATAAATTCATAATTCATTCAAAATTATTTCATTTTCCTTCGGCTTAGTCCATTTATTCATCAGGGGTCGCCACAGTGCAATGAACAGCTATGCAAAAAAAATCAGATCTGAGTAAAAAATCAGATTTGAGTACTAAGCCTTGTAGTGTGAATGAAGCCTAAATGGCCTAAAGGACCTCAAAACATTACAGATATGCTCATTGAATACAAACCTGATCTCTCAGATCTTAGGATGAAATAAAATAGAAGTTCCAAGAGTTCAGTCAAAGCAGGGTAAATCAGCCTTCAGCTTCTAACAGCACCCCCCACTGCTGGAATCAACTTCCAACATTAGACACATTCACATCAAGACTGAAAACACATCTGTATAGCTGTGCCTTTACTGCAGGGCTATTCAATTAGTTCGTCACAGGGGCCAGTTCATGAAAAGCATCCCAAATGAAGGACCGGAGAGATATGACTTGCAATCTAAGTGATGACACAACTGCATATAAGAGCCCATTTGTTATATTTTTGCTCCTTAAGACAGCCACGTTGTATTTGTCTACATTAAAATGGTAATATATTGTATTTTGAAACTATATAATATCACTGCATTGTACAAAAAGTTTTTTTAACAAACAAAAGTCTTCTATATTCAGACACATTGATATTTTATGTTTTGAACTGCATAACAATTATAGATGCAACAATTAGCCTATTTTGGTTGTTCGATTATATAGTCTGAAGAATAATCATGGTTTCACGGTTATCACGTCTAATGTAAATTTAAGCTTTATATTAGCTAGATCAGTGGTAGGGAACCTATGGCTCTCGAGCCACATGCTGCTCTTTGACCAAAAATATGTGGCTCTTCAGCTTCCTTCAATATTATTTTACCGTTTAAAAAACTATAACCATCACTAAAAATCTATTTACTCTAACCATCACTAAAAACCAATTTAAAAATTACAATCCCCTTTTAAATTGTAATTTTATACAGCACAATGAATGAGAACTCAGTTAACAATAAAAGGGCGTTTCGACCAATGTGCGTTTGTGGCAATGTGGATAAACTTAAATTGCAACACCAATAAACTAACAACTCACATTTCTATGGTAACTTAAATTCAAACAACATTCATGAGTGGTGATGGCGAAAATAAAAATACTATAAATAGTTCTTTCTTCATTTATGAACTTACTCAACATGTGATGTTCATATTTGTTTATTTTTGAGTTGTGCATGGACATAAATTAAGGTTTTGTTTAAACCTGTTTTTTTATAGTAATATTACAAATAATTAATAATTTGTAGTAACTTTTTAGTAATACAGTAGCAAATGCATTTTTAAAAAGGCATTTTGAGGCATATAAAAAGGCATTATATATATATATATATATATATATATATATATATATATATATATATATATATATATATATATATATGTATATATATATATATATATATATATATATATATATATATATATATATATATATATATATATATATATATATATACACACACACACACACACACACACACACACACACACACACATCCAAATGGCTCTTTACAAAAATGCATTTGCTAAAAAAAAATCAGAAATGGCTCTTTGCTGAAAAAAGGTTCCCGACCCCTGAGCTAGATTTAGATCTGGACATCCTTAACTAATATTAAAAAAACCTGTAAAAGGCATTTTCATTAGTAATAGTTTTTATGCTGTTAAGCGCCAAGGTAGATGGGGAAACCCGATTGGTACGTGATACAAGTGTTTCTATAGCAAAGAACTGCGCATATGCAGATATTATAACAATCTATAGATAAACACACCTTCTGCTCTCACTCTGCAAAGCTGTGGTTTGCTGATTAAACAAAAAACTAGTTGAAAACGGAGGAGCGGAAGTCTGCCGTTGTTTTCATATCAAATTTAAAGGGGACTAAGGTGATCATTTAGTAGTGTACAGTTTTTTTTTACAATTTTACCTCAGTGTTTCAGCAAGACATCATTTAGTTGACTTGTCAGCGTTATCGAAAAACTCCCGAAATTTTCTCACAGCTGCTGCGGTCGTCAAGGGGCCAAGTACACCCGTCTGCAGCTGAATGCCACAAATTAAACAAAAATCCACTGATTGCAACAAATAAGATGCAAGTAAAAATAAATAATTTGTATACAGGTAAAGAGGACGTAAAAATACACGTAAATTAGGGAAGTCTAATTAGAAAAACAAGCGAGTATACCGAGGGTATACGCAATTAGTGATCCTCAGAAGTCGTAATACCCAAACAGCTCATGGAAAAAAGTAGGCATACTGAGTATACCTGGCTGCGTATAGCCCCGACTACACCACTGCCCACAATGTATTTTAAGATGGCACTCTAGTCACTAATTAGATTAACTTTTTACCCAAATACTGTGTGTTTGCATTGTAGTAGGTATAATATAGATTACATTACAAAAATCTGACATGATCGCTCGGGAATTAATAATTCACCTTTTATACCTGTTGTATCAAATTTCATACATTTTCAACACAATTTATTTGTAACATAAAAAAAATAATTATTAAGTTATTAAGTTTCCTTTCAATCAAGAAAACATTTACTATAACAACTTGAAATTAGCGAAAAGTTTCCAGCCTCAAAGCCTGCGAGCAATCCAACGAGGGCGGCCATTTTGAAAAGGTCAAAAAAAGCCCTTCCACTGCCTGCAGTGTCTTGAAAATCCACAAGAGGGCAAAATACAAGTATCAAACTATATACAACAGGGTTTCAAGCAAAAGAATGATCATGTTGATATTATACAGATCTTATAGACGGTTGTATACAATATGATACGTGCTGCTTTATAGGGTAAAGGTCACATAAACCCTCGTGGAAGACGACTCGTTGCTTGGCAACAGCAGAACGCGTTCTAACGGTTCTACAGGGTCTGCAGACGCGCGTGAACTCAACTTCAGTATCTGCAGGAACGGTAATTGAAGGTTTGTGAAAGTTACTCTCGGTCGATAAACACATCGAGTAATACAGTTTGGCGATTTCAGACGATGTCTACAAGACCTTTCGAGTTTCAAGCAGAAATGAAGAGTTGTTGGACGCTGATGGGTAAGTCCAGACACTAAGAACACACGTGTTTCGTATTTGCCTGTTTTATATAATATCAGTCTATTTAATACAAAAACACCAGAGTAAAATGCAGATAACCTACTACTATGTCGTACTTGAGGGCAAGTCACCGCGGTAAAGTTAGTTTGACGTTTGACATTCATTAGACATGTTTTTATTAAGTCGAATACACTGTAAACATTTAAATGAACTAAACTCTGACACTATTTGAGATAAAATATTCAAATTATCTCTGAAATTGTCTAAATATTATTCTCTATGATGCACAAACTTACAGTTATGCCTTTGTTGATTTTATATACAGCAATGAATCCATATTTTCAGTATATCACATACACTGTAAACACTTAAATGAATTCAACTCTGACATCATTTGAGATAAAATATTCAAACAAATCCCAAAATTTTCTAAATATTATTCTCTATTCATTTAGGTGTTTACAGTGTATTCAACCTAATGAAAATATGGATTCATTACTGTATACAAAAACAACCAAGGCTGTAAAAAACAAAGCTTGTGCATCATAGAGAATAATATTTAGACAATTTTAGTTAATTTAAAGTTGATTTGAATATTTGATCATAAACGGTGTCAGAGTTTAATTGACTTTTATAATTTTTACATTAAAAGTTATTTTATTATCATAAATAAATAAAGTGCTAATTCCAAAAACAAGGTCTTGTGCAATAACCAGGATGTTTTTCTGAATATTGTGGTCCTGGTTTTATTGTATAATTTCGTATGGTTAATTTTTTTTAATTGAGAAATTAAGCCTTGTGCACCATAAAGGGCACATATTAATGTCTATCTGCATTTTAGTGACATTTTAAGCACTATTCTTAGCTGGATTAGCTTGATGGATGGTAATTATAACACTTTTTGAGGTACCAAAAACATTTGCTAAATATATAGAATAAAGAAATATGAAAAAATACTTATTTTTAAATACAAATTTATTATATCATATATTATTAGAAAAAATTAGTTAAAGATTTAAATGGGAAAAAAGTAGCCTATTGTCATTTATATGGAAAATAATAAACTGGCCAGCACATTCAACTTTCCTCAGTCAGAATTTGGCCTTCTGAATAAAACAAAACAAAACATAATAATATCAATAATGTAGAGCTTAACCTTTTGAACGTTCATGTATATCAAAAATAGCTTAACTTGTATTTGAATTAACTTTAACATGGGCTGCTTTTGGTGCTTCACATCTTATTATTGGTATTTTTTCTTTCAAGAATAAGGTCCAAGATTCAGAATAAAATTTGGGCTATTTGTAGTGAAAGATGACTTCAATTTTGTCTTTTAGACCCTTTTTACATTTCTGGGTTTCTTAGTAGCAGAAGTCGTCATACTTGGGAAAACGTACAGCGCAGCGAATGGGAGAATACAACAAATAATTTTTTTACAATTTTATTTGCTGAAATAATAAAAGAAAAACTCCACGATGATGTTATAAAGACTTTCAGAAAAAGGGAAAAAATAGTGTGAGACTGATGACGGCAGCCAGAGGAGAGAATAATGTCAAATTTACTGTCCTGTCCATATATGCTACATTAGAAACACCTCACACAAGCGGTAATTTGTCATTTAAAGCACAGATAATATTAAATATTCATAAATACATATAAATGTTCATACGTTTTTAAAAAAATGTAAATATTAAAGACCTTCAAGGATTCAAGATGCTGATGACGCATCATCAAGGGTGCAATTCTGGTCTAATTCTGGTCTTATGTTGGCAACAGCCAAACTACATGGCAAATACAGGCCTGTAGCCAGCCTGGTGAAAGGGCTGGTTCTTTTTTTCTCAAAATGTGGACCTTTTTTGCCCTTATTTGCCTCATTTTCTATTTAATTATGAGGCTTAAATACTGCATTTTAGTGACATTTTAAGCTGGATTAGCTTGTCGGATGGTCATCATAACCACATTTTTCAATCTACCAAAATATTTTCTAAAGATTTAGAATAAAGAAATATAAATACATATTTTAAAATACAAATTTATTACATAAAACATCATATATCATAAAAATAGGAATCTGTTAAAGTTTTAAATGAAAAAAACTGTGGCCTTATTAAGCAAATAACAAACTGGCCAGCACATTTAACTTTCCTCACTCAGAATTCAGCCATTTCAATGATAAAAAATGAAAACATAATAATAATAAAAGAGATTCATGATTTTTCTAGCCTTTCGTGTACATTTAATTGAAGATTCATGGATAAGAACAATAGCCAAATTAATATTTTAATTAATTTGAATATGGGCCACTTTTGGTGCTTCACACCTTATTATTAGTTTTATTTTGTTTCAAAAATAAGGTCCAAGATTCAGAATAAAATTACTTGTAAATGTAACAAATGTTGGACTCATGAAAAATAATAGTTTGCACACTGATTAGCTGAAGTCACGCTGATGTGACGGTCAACAGATGATTCGGCTTGGTCTTAAGCATTTTTCAATGGGTTATTTTCACAATTTATGATGGCGTAGCAGTCAAAATAGGACAAATGAGCTTATGTATAGACCCCCCCCCCCCCCACCTCCTGGCTACAAGCATGAAATATAACAAAAAGCATGAGAATATTATGTTCATGTTTCGTTAACATTATTTACAGACTTGCTACTGTAAATGTATAAAAACTCAGTGTTTGATATTTTTAATATGCATCGCTAAGAACTTAATTTGACAATTTAAAAGGTGATTTTCTCAATGTTTAGATCTTGAACTCTCAGATTTATAATTAATATCTGGTATGAATTATTGACAATAACAATCATGCTTTAGATTAAGAGTTTATTGTTCTTTGTGTTGTAATTCACATTAGGAGGAAGAGGAATGAAGCGGAAAGCAGATGATACTTTTCAGAGTGTTTCTGACGGAGGGAAACCATATGCTCTGCGGAAACGCATCAAAGTTTCAGAGATGGAGAACACAAGAGACACAGAGATGACCAGCTATCAGGAGAAAACCAGATCAGGTGTGTCTCCTGCCACAGATCAACACTTCTACAGCTTCAGCACCATAAATTATTTTATTACCATTTAAAATTCTGAAACATGAAGCAGGGTGCAAAGTGTTTTACTCAGTTAGCTGGTAAATCCAGTGAGCATGGGGATATTTTGGCCAATAGACAGAAATACATGTTATGGATCAAAATGACTGATTTATCTATTATGCCCAAAATCATTCAAATATTATATTATGATCATGTTCCATGAAGTTCAACATTTTCTACTGTAAACATCAAAACTCAATTGCTGATTTGAACTTAATTTGGCCACTTTAAAGGTGATTTTCTCAATGTTTTTATTACTTGAGATTGCAACAGAAGTCTGGAATAAAGTAATGAGAATTAAAAAACATGATTGATTAATTTAAGAGTTTATGTTTGTTGTGTTGTAATCCACATTAGGAGGAAGAGGAGTGAAGCGGAAAGCTGATGATGCTTTTCAGAGTGTTTCTGGTGGAGGCAAACCATATGCTCTGCGGAAACGCATCAAAGCTGCAGAGCTGGAGAACGCAAGTGTAGATGCTGACACAGAGACGTCCAGCTCAGGTCAGTTCACTCTTTATGACTGGAAAAATGCTGGAAAACTATTAGCAGTGCTGCCATATGTCAAATCCCAGAGTAAAATGAACGCCACATAATGAAATAACTGATTATTAATATTTAATTATTGACTGTAATCCACATTAGGAGGAAGAGGACAGAAGCGGAAAGTGGATGATGCTTTTTACAGTGTTTCTGACGGAGGGAAACCATCTGCTCAGCGGAAACGCGTCAAAGTTTCAGAGCTGGAGAACACAAGTGACACAGAGATGACCAGCTATAAGGAGAAAACCAGCTCAGGTGTGTGTCCTGTCACAGATCAACACTTCTACAGCTTCAGCACCATACTTTTTTACCACTTAAAATTCTGAAACATGAAGCAGAAGGGTTCATACGGTCATGGAAAACCTGGAAAAGTCATGGAATTTTGACATGGCATTTTCCAGGCCTGGAAAAGTTTTGGAAAAACAGAAAAACCCACAAAGTTTTGGAAAAGTCATGGAAATTACATTTACATTAAGTTGTTCAGCAGACGTTTTTGTCCAAAGCGACTTAAGCTGCCGTCACACTACTGTAGAGCTTGTGCTTGCAAAATTCTGTAATATGGCACTGCGAAAAGGGGTGGGGTTAAACAATATGATTAGACGTTAATAAAAGTGAGCGATTGCTCCATATTTGACATTTCTTGTTTTAAATTAACCTCAATTGGTCTCACGCAATCACCTGATTGTGATCTCGCTGGTAAGAACTTGAACTTTCGTATGCAGTGAAATGTGAAACACATGCTTGTGTTTCTGGTCTGCTGCATTCGCATGCCTATGAATGGAAGTCTATGGAGCGAAAAGTGCAGTGTGATCACAGCTTTACAATAGAAGTAGTTTTACCTACTATTACTAGTTTAACAGACTATTAAGATTATCTAAAATTAGTTTAACATATGTCTGTATATTGGAATGGAGGTTAGTTGTTTTTACTTCTTTTCTTGGCCAAAAACACGCTCTCACATTATTAGGGCTGTGTAAGCATCATCTATTTTACATAGATATAAAAATAAATTAAAACTATTTCGTGTTTTATGATATGCTGCAATAAATTTAATTGTTTCTTATGATTTACCACATATATGTAGACATTACATGAAACATTAGGTCATGAAAATTGACTTGAAAGTTCTTGAAAAGTCATGGAATTTTTGTAGTAAAAATGTGTATGAACCCTGAAGCAGGGTGCAAAGTGTTTTACTCAGTTAGATGGTAAATCCAGTGAGCATGGGGATATTTTGGCCAATAGGCAGAAATACATGTTATGGATCAAAATGACTGATTTATCTATTATGCCCAAAATCATTCAAATATTATATTATGATCATGTTCCATGAAGTTCAACATTTTCTACTGTAAACATCAAAACTCAATTGCTGATTTGAACTTAATTTGGCCACTTTAAAGGTGATTTTCTCAATCTTTATATTATCTGAAATTGCAACAGAAATCTGGAATGAATTAATGACAATTAAAAAACATGATTGATTAATTTAAGAGTTTATGTTTGTTGTGTTGTAATCCACATTAGGAGGAAGAGGAGTGAAGCGGAAAGCTGATGATGCTTTTCAGAGTGTTTCTGGTGGAGGCAAACCATCTGCCCACCAGAAACGCATCAAAGTTGCAGAGCTGGAGAACGCAAGTGTAGATGCTTACACAGAGACGTCCAGCTCAGGTCAGTTCACTCTTTATGACTGGAAAAATGCTGGAAAACTATTAGCAGTGCTGCCATATGTTAAATCCCAGAGTAAAATGAACGCCACATAATGAAATAACTGATTAGTAATAATTAATTATTTACTGTAATCCACATTAGGAGGAAGAGGAGTGAAGCGGAAAGCGGATGATGCTTTTCAGAGTGTTTCTGGTGGAGGCAAACCATATGCTCTGCGCAAACGCGTCAAAGCTGCAGAGCTGGAAAACACAAGAAAAGACGCCGATACAGAGACGTCCAGCTCAGGTCAGTTCACTCTTTATGAATGGAAAAATCCTGGAAAACTAGTAGCACTGCTGCCATATGTTAAATTCCAGAGTAAAATGAAGGCCACATAATGAAATAAATTTACTGTAATCCACATTAGGAGGAAGAGGAGTGAAGCGGAAAGCGGATGATGATTTTCAGAGTGTTTCTGGTGGAGGGAAACCATATGCTCTGCGAAAACTCAAAGCTGCAGAGACGTCCAGCAATGAGAACAGCCGCTCAGGTCAGTTTCCCATCACACTTTTCCACAGTTTTATGACCATAAATTTGGCAGCTTATAGGCACAGTGCACAACGACACAAAGCAGCAGAGCTTTTATTATGCCACAGTCCACTTGATCTGGTTCTTCAGCTCGTGATCATGTGTGCTGTTTGATCAGACTAAATACATTCTGGGCTTCTGTTATACTGCTGCTCTGTGCAGTCAACTAAAACACAAACATATTAAAACCTCGCTAGACAAACAGACTAGAAATGGAGGATGTGTGACATGAACACACACTTACTGGCTGTGTCCAAAATTGCATACTTCCATAATAAACAGTACATTAAAAACAGTATATGAGCCGAGTAGTATGTCTGAATTCACAGTATTTGAAAAACAGCATGCGAGAAGTACCCAGATGACCTACTACTACTGGAGAGATTCTGAAGTGCGCATCCAGTGGACACTACAATATCCCATAATGCACCGGGAGAAAATTTATGAATGGGAGTGAATTTTTAAATCACTCTTCTAGTGGTTTTTGAAGATTTTAATGAAAAAGTTATAGATAATGTGCTTTTAAAACTGTGAGCTATGCAGTTTTGTGCAAAGTATTTCTAAGTAGTGCTTTATGACAAAACATCTGGAAACTAGTAGCACTGCTGCCATTTGAACAGATCCACAAATACAATAAATAGCAATTAATGAAATAACTGATTAATAATCCATTATTGGGAAACGCAGTGGCGCAGTAGGTAGTGCTGTTGCCTCACAGCAAGAACGTCACTGGGTCGCAGGTTCGAACCTCGGCTGGGCTGGGTCAGTTGGCGTTTCTGTGTGGAGTTTGCATGTTGTCCTTGCGTTCGCGTGGGTTTCCTCAGGGTGCTCCGGTTTCCCCCACAGTCCAAAGACATGCGGTACAGATTAATTGGGTAGGCTAAATTGTCCGTAGTGTATGAGTGTGAATGAGTGTGTGGATGTTTCCCAGAGATGGGTTGCGGCTGGAAGGGCATCCGATGTGTAAAATTGTGCTGGATAAGTTGGCGGTTCATTCCGCTGTGGCGACCCCGGATTAATAAAGGGACTAAGCCGACAAGAAAATAAATGAATAATCCATTATTGCCTGTAATCCACATCAGCTCCAAGAGGACAGAAGAGAAAGGCTGGATGTCCAGATCAGGACAGCAGAAGTCAGGACACAGTGGCTGCCAAACGAATGAAAACAACACAGATCCAACATGGCGGCAGCAGCGGTGGGAAAACTGCAGCAGAAAACAGCAGCTCAGGTCAGTGTGCATTATGAAGCAGTAGGGGCGCCATATGGAAATATGTGATAATAGCACAATATTTTAAGGAAAATCCTGATTCACGATTTGATCAAAACTCTTTTGTGATGTTGGTTTTATTTTAATTTTTAAAGCGGTCATATTATCTGAACATTTGTTTTGAGATATTTTTGTGAATATAGTTTGACTTCTTTCAGTCACGTGACAGAAATCTATGAATGTGTGCTCTGATCCGCTAATCCAGTCAATGAATTTAGGTTACTTTTTATTGTTTCAATTATCTTTTATCCTCTTACATTTGATTTTCTCAATATTTAGAGTTTTAAATCCTCAGATTCCAGATATTCAACAGAAATCTGGAATGAAGTAATGGCAATAAAAAAACATGATGGTTTTCATTTAAGAGTTCATTGTTCATTGTGTTGTAATCCACATTAGGAGGAAGAGGAGTGAAGCGGAAAGCTGATGATGATTTTCAGAGTGTTTCTGATGAAGGCAAACCATATGCTCTGCGGAAACGCATAAAAGTTGCAGAGCTGGAGAACGCAAGAGAAGACGCCGACACAGAGACGTCCAGCTCAGGTCAGTTCACTCTTTAAAGCCTTGTTTATACTCGATGCGTTCGCTAGTTCGCTTGAGTGCGCGCGGGGAATGTGACATCATCGCGGTGTTGGCGGAAGTTCGCTTTGGGTCCGCGCGACATGATTTCGGCTGGCGGTGCGCATGGCATTTTTTAAATCCCGAGCGAACAGTGCGTGTGGCGCCGCGTCTGGTTTGAGTTCAAATGAAACACTTTGAAGAGATTTTGTCTGAAACAGGTACACCTGTACAGACATCTTTATGATCCCTGATCATAAAGTTAACCTGATGATCAATAAATCTTCGCTAGAAATGGCAACGGACGTGGGAAAGGAGAACAATTTTGTTAAAAACCTGATGGATAAGTTTATTAAAGCCAAAAGAGGCCAGAAATATGTTTTCCACCAGTCATAGGTTTTACACTGATGTACATGTTACAATTTTAAATGTAAAACTATTTAATAGCTACAAAACTATAATTAAGAACAAATAATTTCTTTGATAACTGGAAAAGAATATTTGAACGGTTTAGAATATACTGATGCCTGTTTTTCTTGGCTTTATTGGTGATAATGGTCAGGAATGTTGGACTATTATGCCTTTTTAACATAAGTATAGGACAGAAACTAGCCAGACAGTAATGTGTGAATTGTGAAGCGGCTAAATCTAAAAAAACATCTGTAGTTTTAAGTAAGTGTGCTTTTTTTGGCTTTTATTCTTTCCATAATAAAAATATATTTGTAGAGCAGCCCATGTTCTGTTTTCCATAATATTTAAATAAACTTTAATATGTAAAACGGCGCCGCGTTTGGTTTGAGTTGAATATGAAGAGATTTTGTCTGAAACAGTACGACTGCACACACATCTTTATGATTCGTGATGATAGAGATAACCTGATGATCAATAATTCTTGGCTAGAAATTGCAACAGCCATGGGAAAGGAGGAAAGTTTTTGTTAAAAAGTTTGGAAAACCTGAGGGATAAGTCTGTTAAAGCCAAAAGAGGCCATGGCAAAAGTGGAGACCCAGGTACACAATTACAGAAATATTTTTCCACCATTTATAGGTTTAACATTGATGTGTTACAATTTTGAATTTAAAACAATTTAATAATTACAAAACTATAATTAAGGAACACATTATTTCTTTAATAACTGGGAAAGAATATTTGAACTTATCTGTTAACAATATACTGATGCCCTGTTTTTTTGGCTTTATTGGTGATAATGGTCAGGAATGTTGGACTATTATTGCCTTTTTAACATAAGTATAGGACAGAAACTAGCCAGACAGTAATGTGTGAATTGTGAAGCGGCTAAATCTAAAAAAACATCTGTATTTTTAAGTAAGTGTGCTTTTTTTGGCTTTTATTCTTTCCATAATAAAAATATAATTGTAGAGCAACTCATGTTCTCTTCTCATTGATATTTTAATAAACTTTGATAGGTAAAACTGTCCGAGATATGAACAAAAGCAAGTGATGCATCAAACTTGATTTAAAAAATCTTGAATGGTTATAAAAATCTTTACAATCATAAAAATAATTTATAAAAACAATAAAAATTATTCGTTTAAAAATCTTGAATGATATTAATGATATGACGTAGTTCCGGAAACTTTCTACTTCTCTGTTTATCCGTCTGACTTTACGGTCAGTTTCTTTTCACCGCCTCCTGTCGTTTTGAAGAATATCACAACGGCGAACGCGGCAAGCATAAAAGCCTCGTCCGTTTTGCGAGCTGCGCGCGCAGTCAGCGGAGGTGTGCGATGCGGAGCCAGGCGAAAGTATAAATCCAGCTTAAGACTGGAACATCCAGGAAAACTAGTAGCACTGCTGCAATTTGAGCAGACAGTTAAATCCCAGAGTAAAATAAACGCCAATTAATGAAAAAACTGCTCATTAATAATTCATTATTGCCTGTAATCCACATCAGCTCCAAGAGGACAGAAGAGAAAGGCTGGATGTCCAGATCAGGACAGCAGAAATCAGGACACAGTGGCTGCCAAACGAATGAAAACAGCACAGATCCAACATGGCGGCAGCAGCAGCGGGAAAACTGCAGCAGAAAACAGCAGCTCAGTTGAAAACAGCAGCTCAGTTGAAAACAGCAGCCCAGTTGAAAACAGCAGCCCAGTTGAAAACAGCAGCCCAGTTGAAAACAGCAGCTCAGTTGAAAACAGCAGCTCAGTTGAAAACAGCAGCTCAGTTGAAAACAGCAGCTCAGTTGACAACAGCAGCTCAGTTGAAAACAGCAGCCCAGTTGAAAACAGCAGCCCAGTTGAAAACAGCAGCTCAGTTGAAAACAGCAGCTCAGCTAAAAACAGCAGCTCAGTTGAAAACAGCAGCTCAGTTGAAAACAGCAGCTCAGTTGAAAACAGCAGCTCAGTTGAAAACAGCAGCTCAGTTGAAAACAGCAGCCCAGTTGAAAACAGCAGCTCAGTTGAAAACAGCAGCTCAGTTGAAAACAGCAGCTCAGTTGAAAACAGCAGCCCAGTTGTAAACAGCAGCCCAGTTGAAAACAGCAGCTCAGTTGAAAACAGCAGCTCAGTTGAAAACAGCAGCTCAGTTGAAAACAGCTGCCCAGTTGAAAACAGCAGCCCAGTTGAAAACAGCAGCCCAGTTGAAAACAGCAGCTCAGGTCTGTCTCCTGTCATAATGTTTTCTGTCTAATGTGCAGTCGGGTTTTGGATTATTTTTACAGTTTTACAGAAATATCTCACGATTAGAGCAGAACACTCACAGAAATGATGTCATAAATGTGATTTACTTTTCTCCAGGATCTATACTTGACAAATACGTGCTTGGAAAGAAGCTGGGACAGGGACACGAAGGCACTGTCTATGTGGCTACACGGAAATCTGACGGCCAGAAGGTAACGGTCACTTTTCCTCTGTAGTGGTCTGTGTGTGTGTGTGTGTGTGTGTGTGTGTGTGTGTGTGTGTGCGTGCGTGCGTGCGTGCGTGCGTGCGTGCGTGTGTGTGTGTGTGTGCGTGTGATGCATGTTGTCAGAAACACAATGTCACGCTTTATGCAGGTCTGATCAGACATCTCTCTGGTTAAATAAGTTTTGACTTTATGCTTTCTTTGCAGGTTGCCATAAAAGTTGTGAATAAGAAGCATTACGGAGTGTTGTGCAACGTGGTAAGTATGCATACTCTACTGAAAACATATGAAGAGAACAGATGTAATTTCATATACACACAACCACAATTTGTATCATTATAAAGATAATCGTGTTTATATAAACACTATAAATGAGCACTTCTCCCTCAATCCCCGGCTCTGCATGCAGACTCAGTGCAGCAGGTCTCTTGCCCTGCCTATTTCAACCATTAGTCCTGCTGGCTGCTGGTAATCTGGAGGATTTAAGTGAACACAGCAGCACGGCGATGTGTCTAAATGTGAACAAACTCAACTGATAAAAGACAAAGTCCGCCATTGTCCAATTCTCGTACTGCTCTCCCGACAAAAATGCTTGCTGCACACATACAGCTTTGCTCTATCAGCCCTGACAGGATCGCAGGGAAAAACATGCAACAAACCCTGTGGATCATGGAAACAAACACATACGACTCTTCATGAACGGCTAAATACTGTGTGCAGTGGGTCCGTGGATGCGGTCTCACCCAATCATCAACATAGGGTCTCACAGCTTGGCACTGGCAGGTCTATCTTGCCTTTGGAAAGCCCGCGCAGTCATGAATGATTAAGAAGCAGGCTCTTCTCATAGGATAAGAATACTCCGCTATGAATAATAATGAGAAACCGACGCGTCATCACTCCGCTTGCAGTTTTGAGCCACGTCACAGATTTTAATGCAAAAATCATTTTTAACCCGGAAGATGAAATTAGTTGACAAAAGCTCAGAATGATCCAGTTTTCCCCACAATTAAAGCTGACAGGTGCTAACGCTGTCTTAACTGATGCTCAACACAAACAAATCTGTTAACATGTAAAGAAGTCATGTGATTGTGTTATAAGAGTTCATATGATGATATAAATGTGTGCTTGAGGGTCTCAAAGGCCTCAGCCCTCCGTCAGTCCGTCATCACAGTTCTTCAGTATTATTGTCCTTCTATTATTATTCCCTCCAGAATTGTCTTGAGCATCTGTCTGCGCTCCTGTCTCACGCCTCCAAAAGCCACCGCGTTCATTTTGTCTTGGTCTTCTAAAGCGAAACTCATTTTTCTGACTGATATTTGCCGCCGGTTTATAAGGCAGTGGTGATTTTACTCTCTAGACTCATTGATGGAAACGCTGCTTTATTCTTTTATATGATATTGCAGTTTTGTGCATAAATGTAATCAGCGTCTTTGTATGGAAACACAGCTAGTGACACATTATAATGTCATTTATATATGAGACACTCACATCTGACCTTTTCCTGACTTTATTTTTCTCTAGGTTGGATTTAATACGCATGTGATCCCGGAAGCACGTAATATGATGGTCCTCAAGAGACCTCCGCTCTGCCCGCACATCATAGAGCTCTACGAGTACGCCATGGAGGGAAGGAATAACTACCTGGTCATGGAGTACTCGTCCTCGTACATAACCTTGGCTAAATTCATGAGGAAGAACAATGGCCGCCTGGGTGAGAGTGTTGCGCGGCAGCTGATCATGCAGCTCATTATTGCAACACAGCGCTGCCTTGAGCATGGCATAGAACATGAGTCCATACATAGAGAAAACATCCTGGTCAATCCAAAGACCCTGCAGCTCAAGCTGATTGATTTTGGCCACAGTTATTGCATCAAAAGAGGGTACTGGAGATGCCCCACTCTGGGTGAGTTGCCTTTTTAGTGCTGTTATTAAAGGGATAGTTCACACAAAAATGAAGATAGTTTTATTAATGAATAACTCTCATGTCGTCCCGAAGCATCCTCAAAACAGACCATATGCCTTCAGTGGTTCCATCAGAACTTTATCAGACTCTGAGAACACTTTTATTTCCACATAAAGCTAAAATATCAAAAATAACGAGGCCTTCACGCATGTTGCTCTCAGTCGCACTGCTGATGTATTATCTCGGATGCGCCTGTGCTTTCTTCCAGTCAGAGGAGGACATCAGCGGTCTACTGTACTCTCCTGAGTGTGCGCAATATACTGACACTGAGTACAAGAAACTGTTCAATAAGTCATGATTTTCAGATGAACCACTGAAGGCATGTATGGTCACAGAGCTCTCGTGTTTCTTTTAAAATATCTTCATTTGTGTTCAGAAGCTGAATGAAGGTCTCAGGGGTTTAGGACGACATGAGGCTGTGATTAATAACAGAATTACATTTTTGGGTGAACTGACCCTTCATCTGTAACCTCCTGTGTATGTATGGCGATGTCAGGAGGGCAAAGATATTGTGTATTACTGACATGAAAATCTCTCGCCTGCAGGAATAACGAGATACCATCTAAAGGAGGAGGAATGCTACAGAGAAATTCATTTTGCTGTTGAATCATATGTCTCGGATGTTATACGACATCTGTCACTTATGGTCAGTGGATATCGCTGTGTCTCCAGATATGGACGTCTACGATTTCACCCCAGTTTGTCAGCAGGTGAGAAAACAACACTACACATGGTGCAGCTCATGCACCATCTTTAGGGGGGCTGAGTATTTTCACTCAGCCTCCCCTAAAGGTTTTGGGATTAGCTCATGAATAGTCCACTAGTAAATTATCGCCTCAGTCCCCTTTAAATTTTATATGAAAATGGCATTGAAAGTAATACTATGTTGAGTTACTCCTCAAAAAAGTAACTCGTTGCATTACTCAGTTACTTTTTAAGGTAAGAAATGCGTTACATTACTTTTGAGTTACTTTTTATCATCTGGCTGAAGCTTGATCTCTTTAAGAACTTGTTTTTTCCCTTTCTTTTGTAATTGAGGAGCTCTGCAATTAACAACACACTGTATAACCTAAAACTACATTTACACATCAAAATAAATATTTTAGGATAATGTTATCTGTGAACTTCCTGACCCCAGAGCTCTACATGCCGTATATACAGATTACTGAAAGTTTAAAGCAATGTATTTGCTAATTTTGTACTATTTGTCTTAAATAAAATCACTGTCCATTGAGACTATAATCCCCTTTTCCTTTTCTTCGATGCCTTCAAAATAATAAACACATTCTCTCATTGACTGCGCGATTCATTGTAAATACTTTAAATTTAATTCAGCAATTATTTTTATTAAAAGCTTGTTATTTAAGTAAAAAAAGTAACTCAAATATTATTACTTATTTTTTAAAAGTAATGTGTTACTTTACTCGTTATTTAGAAAAGTCATATTATTACCAGAGTTGCCAGAGTGGGCGGTTTTGAATCTGAGTGTGCGGGTAAAAAATAACATAGGCGGGTAGTGGATATTTGGGCAATATTGTAAAGGCACGCTCGCCTGTCCGCGATCTCCCCTATCCCCCCCATTTTTCGTGGAATTCCACACCCCCCCCCCCCCCCCCCCCCCCCCCCAACTCGGTTTCTTATCTATTTCCTCAGCGCTCCTCTCATCATCACAGCTGTTTCAATCCAGTGAAAATATAACTCTTAACAAACATTTCGCTGTTTATTTCAAAATTAACTCTGAATATAAAACACATTACAGTGCATGTGCCATTAACTATAGCATGCATTCATGCACAGAACCACTCAGTGAATGTACTTTAACTGCAGAGTAAAACATCATGTGTTGTATCGTATTAAAAATTATTTCTTATTTCCCTGTGTATTATGATGGTGAATTATGTAAATTAGCCTGTACTGTTTTTAATATGTTCATATTTATGCCATTTTGAATTAGAAATATGGCGGTTTTATGCATTTAATACATGAAAAAATGTACTTGAGTATAGAAAGTGGTTTGTACCACAGTAAACAAGTATGTTGAGCCTATTTCACTCACTCAGAAATCAAATGGCTATGGCTGTCTATGAACTACAGTGGAATACTGCTAGTTTAGTATACAACCCTGCCATATTAGTCAAACTTTGTGTATTCATTTTAAATTATTACTTAAAATGTGCTTATTAGGCCAATATGTATAACAGTTGGACAGAAAACAGCTGGACACTACTGCCACCATATGTCATCATGGCTGTAAATAAAAATGTTTTGTCTTTTTTTAACTGTAATTTTCCATAAAATTCTTAAATAAAATTATATTGAAAATAAATAAATGCATGATTAAAGAGCAATTGTCATACAAGTAATGTATAGTCAGTAGATTGTCACATGTTAAAGGATTTTAAATGCAGAGGCAAAAGCACACAGTCATCCATTGATAATTCCACTTATTCCATGGTCATTTTCCAAGTTAAAGACAAGTTAAAGTAGTATTGCAGCACAATATTTGACTGAATCTCGGTCAGTTACGACTCTGTCGAGTGTTTGATATTATAGCTCATAGTAACATGTGTTAGCTACCTCATCCTGTCTGTTTCTGAGCGTATTTGCGAGTTGGTTGATCCTCATTGGCTCCAGATGAAGCAGACATCCAATGAAAGCTTCAGCAATGGTCACCGAGTTGGTTACTGCTAAAGTTTGAGTGGGGCGCATTCATCTGGAACTGTGATTATAACTGACTGAAACTGTGTATTTAATGATCTTATTCCAGCCAATCAGAATTAGGAATTTTACCAGACCATTGAATAAAGCTCTGTGTTGTATCGTCATCAGGAGCATCCATCACTAACATGTTCTCTCTTTAATATTTCTACAGAATGCCGGGATCTGATTAGGTGGATACTCACTTTCAGTCCTTATACAGGACCCGTTTTAGAGGAGCTTTTAGAGCACAAGTGGTTCAGCATGACGTAGACCCCATCAGCAGCAGGAATCAGGTTTTCACACTTCCATTTATGTCAAATTGTTTTGCTGTTTTCCGCTTCTGCTTCCCAGATTCTGCACTTCCTCCTGCGACTGTTGCAGTCAGAGCTGCATGTAAATGAGGGCCAGGTGAAGCGTCCCCATTGGTCCACCAGCTCTAGACCGACAGCTCCTCCTCCAGCCAATCAGGCGAGGAGGGAAGCTGATGTCTCTCTAATGGCGGCCGATTTGCACAGGCGACGCCGGAGATTGAGTGTTAGCCGGTAATCCTCAGCTGGGGTAGAATCTGTCTGCGGCAGGACAGCATTAATAGTTTGAAGTAACTAAAGGAAAGCAGCTTCATTCACGTTTAGACAGTACGTAGTGTTCTTATATTAACTGGGTTAGCACTGACTGTAGAGGAAATAGTGATATTAAGGGAAATAGTCACAGATTAATCAATCAAACTGCTGGAAAGAGGGATTTATTTGCATACTCGTGTGGTTTATTTCTATAGCTGTAGGATTAATAATAGAAGATAAAGTCAGCGTATTATTACTGTAGTGCGTCAATAAGACAAAAAGCCGAGTTTAGACAGTCGTCGTAGCTCTAACGGGACTTTAGGCAGGTTTAAGTGAGATAAGCGCATATAACAGGGGCGTTGTGGGCCGGGTTTTAAGGCTTTTTCTCTTTAACAGAGATAGGATAGGATGCTGTAGATAGCGCTGACGGGGCAGGATTATACGGGCGAATAAACTAGAAATAAGAGCCTCCTGCCACAGACATATTTTACCCCAGGTGTGGATTTCTCAGATCTGATGAGGATTATTTCTAGTGCTGCTGCTCACACTTTCTGCTTTCTTCTTCTTTTCTCTTGTTTTACAAGCGAGCGCTGGATTTCTGGAAATTAGCTTTAACATAAACGAGTAGTTGAAGTAGTTTAACATGAACAGCAGGGTTTGGTAAATAACAGCATTTTAGTAAAGACTGGGGGATTTAGAGAGTGTTTATGGACACAAATGTAGTTTAGAGGATGACTTTGTAATAGATTTTATTGATATTAATAAGCTTATTGATAATGTTGTGGAAATCCTGTGCTTGTTTGGAGAAATCATTGGTCCTCATTGATGAAACATCTGTAAATATTGGAGTAAGTTAGTGATAGTTAAAGGTTTGATAGTTGAACGTGTCCGTTAATGAATTATAATTAGTCAGGGTTAGGGTTTAGGGTCAGGAAATAATCATCTTTCAGTAATGAGGCCAAATCTCACCTCTCTCTTTCTTTTTCTGCTTTTCCAGTTAGGCCAAGGGTTAGGGTTATGTTAGGTTAGAGTTTAGTTAGGGTTAGGTTATGTTAGGTTAGAGTTTAGTTAGGGTTAGGGTTATGTTAGGTTAGAGTTTAGTTAGGGTAGGTTAGGTTAGAGTTAGGGTTAGGCTTTTGTTTTTAGGGTTAGTTATTAATTGTTTTGCTTTAAGTTTGGTGTATTTAGTTTCTCCTGTCTTTCTTCTTCTCCATCACTGTTGTGTGTCCACTGCACAGATTGTTATTTAAGAGCAATTGTTAATTATTATACACTTCTCTGTCCTCGCCTGTGGGCATTGGCCGCTATTAGAGTGATGTCAGCTTCCCTCCTCGCCTGATTGGCCAAAGAAGGAGCTGTTAATCTAGAGCTAATGGACCAATGGGGATGCTTCAGCTGGCCCTCATTTGCATGCAGCTCTGACTGCGACACTCGCAGGAGGAAGTGCACAATGTGGGAAGCAGAAGCGGAAAACAGCATAATGTCAGAAAACAATGGAAGTATGAATTCCTCATGATTTTATTTTGTCACTGACCACATGTGTGCTGCTCTTCCTGTCATTTCTGTGAAATTGAGACTGTACGCAGAGCGGCCTACGAACCCCATGGAGTGTGTTGAAGCTGTTTTCTGCTGATCAAACTGTAAACTATTGTCTTCAATAAATTGTATCTCTGACTCCTGGTCTTTGTTCATCACACCGGCTCCCTGCATTAACATAAGTGAAATCATTCAGCGTAGTGATACGGGACTGTAATGCACTCAAAACATGCCTGAACTACTTTATCTGTGTTTATCTGACAATGAGTGTCAACACAACACAATACATAGAATATCTTTTTTACTAACTGCAGACTCAATTCAGCCTTTATGTAACAATATTTAAGCATCATGTAATGTTTAAAGCACATTGCCTTGCCATTTGTAGGAAAATGTGAAATATAAGAGTGTGTTGATTTGAGTAAAGCTTCTGTAATATCTACTGAACTACCGTCAGGGGTTTCTCAATGTCTTACCAGCAAATGTTGAGCTTTAGTCAAATAACAATGGTTAAAATGGAAATGCCTTCATTTCACAACAGATTTGAACAACATTTGAAAACTATTGTATTTTGTTGATGAGTGCCAGCTTGCAGCATTCTTCAAAATATCTTCACTTGTGTTCAAGTGTTGCGTAAACGAGGTAAATTTCGTTTTTGGGGAATTGTCCTTCAACCTTTCCTTCAGGACGTCCACGGCTCAGTTTCATACTTTGCTAGCGATAGTGGAACCACATGTTACAAACAAGACCAACAATTGAGATCTGGCCTAATACTTTACACCACGCTTGTTGACGCTGCAGGGGAATGTGAACTTCTGCTCGCTTCTGGCTGTACCAGCAGGTTTTTGGGTAGTGGGTCGTTTCTTGAGCGTATCACGTCTAGGAACGACTCCTTCATCATTTTTGCATCACTTTGCGCTGATGTTTGCATCATCAATCTTTTCCATCATTTCATCATTCATTCATTCATTTTCTTGTCGGCTTTGTCCCTTGCGGGGTCGCCACAGCGGAATGAACCGCCAACTTATCCAGCACGATTTTACGCAGCGGATGCCCTTCCAGCCGCAACCCATCTCTGGGAACTTCCACACACACATTCACACTCATACACTATGGACAATTTAGCTTACCCAATTCACCTGTACTGCATGTCTTTGGACTGTGGGGGAAACCGGAGCACCCGGAGGAAACCCACGCGAACGCAGGGAGAACATGCAAACTCCACACAGAAACGCCAACTGACCCAGCCCAGCCGAGGTTCGAACCTGCGACTCAGCGACGTTCTTGCTGTGAGGCAACAGCACTACCTACTGCGCCACTGCGTTGCCCTCATTTCATCATAGTTATTTGATTTGTTTTCACCAGCAAAGCTCACAATGACAAAGTCACAAAGTTTAAGTGGTAAAATGTAAGAAGGTAATATACAATTACAATAAAATAATAAGATAAAATTAATCATAAATGGAGGTAAGTTGTGCCAACTTACCCCAGGCCCTTTGGCACAATTCACCACAGCCTGATAATGATGAAAGACTAGCATGATCCAGCAGTTTAGAACATCTTGCTAACTGTATAGACTTACTGTGTAGCTACTAAAGTACTAAAACATGCATGAGATATCCTCAAACTTCTCTATAATTGTTTTGACACAACAATTAAAAAGCCTTGATCATATAAAATTTGCTTTGAAAGGCAAAAAAACTGTTTTCAGAGCTCAAATGTAATTATGGCAAGCCGTTTTGACATTTAATCTATAACCCACAATATCTGAAGAGTTTAGAAGCAAAAACCTCTAAAAGCCATTTGATATTTTCTTCTAAAATTAGCCTTTTCCTCTGACTCCTGTGTGTTGGCTCAGTAATTTCACTTTTATAGTGATGAATAAGTTCTTTTCATTGCCTTTCAAGTGAAATAACTAAACATAAACATGATTAAAAAAAGCTCATTTAGGGGAACATTTCCAATGGTATTTAGAGGTTTTTGCATCTGAAGTCTTCATCTATTTTCTTGTTAGTACTTATTATTTTACATATCAGTGTATTTTTTTTCATTCAGTACTAGTACTCATTCATTAGATATTAGTGCTATATAAAAAATATACTAGTGCTTATTAGACACTAGTTCTTTTTATTAGATACTAGTACTCATTCATTAGAAATAGTACTTATTAAATAGATACAAGTTCTTATTTATTAGATGCTAGTATGTATTGTAATAGTGACTAGTAACTATTCTGTTGTGTTACTAGTCACAAATTTAAATAATAATAATAATAATTTTTATTTATATAGCGCCTTTCCAGAGCTCAAGGACACTTTACAAAAAAACGACAAGAAAAAATAACACAAGCAGATAAATGTCAGCAACAATAGATACACAAACATACGGGAAGTCAAATAAAACAAACTGGAAATACTAAAACAAGACCTAAGAGACAAATAAACAGAGTGCAGGTGGATCAGATAAAGTGGTCAGTTTGTCAGTTCAGAAGTGAAACATTCAGAGAATAAGTGAGTTTTAAGTAAAGATTTGAATTCAGAGATATTATTAGCAGAACGGAGTGAGCGTGGTAAAGAGTTCCAGAGTTTGGGTGCAATAACACTAAATGATCTGCCCTTCATTGAAGAAAGGCGGTACCGAGGGACAGCGAGAAGGCCAGAGTCAGCGGAACGTAATGAGCGAGTTGGGGTGTATGGGACAAGCATATTGCAGAGATAAGAGGGAGCTTGGCTATTTAAGGATCTAAATGCAAGGAGGAGAATTTTGAATTTAATACGGTATGCAACTGGAAGCCAGTGGAGGTCATACAGGATTGGGGTTATGTGAGCAGAACGTTTGGTATGAGTGAGTATTCTAGCCGCGGAGTTTTGGATATACTGTAATCTGGAGATGAGGCTGGCAGGCAGACCAATGAAAAGGGCATTACAGTAGTCAATGCGTGAAGAGACAAATGCATGGACGACAGTCTCAGCATCCTTGCTGAAGGGACGCAGTTGGGAAACGCGACGTAAATGAAAGAATGCAGATTTAATAACAGATTTAATGTGGGACTGAAAGGAGAGTGTGGAGTCGAAAATTACGCCTAAGTTTTTGACAGAAGTAGATGTTTTAATGTGAGAGCCAGCAATTTCACAGGAGAAACTGGTCGGAATATTGCTGGTAAGTGTAGGGGTGCCAATGAAAATGATCTCAGTTTTGTCCATGTTGAGTTTCAGGGAATTTGAAGTAAGCCAATCATTAATGTCCTTCACACAAGCAGAGATTTTATCAATTTAGGCAGATGGAGTAGGTGTACAGACAGAGTAAAGTTGAATATCGTCAGCGTAGAAGTGATAGTTTAGACCATGACGTTGCAAGATAAGACCAAGTGGGATAAATGTTTTCTGTTGATTTGTATGGGATCTGTCATTGGGATATCAACTGTTCAGTTTTAACTAGTATGCATTCCAGCTGGAACTAGTCCATATTTTTATGCACTAGTAGTTATACATTAGGTACTAGTACTTATTAATTAGATAGTACCTATTTAATAGATACTAGTACTTACGTATTAAATACTACTTATTCATTAGGTATTGGTACTTATTCATTAGAGACTAGTGTCTATTAAATAGATACTAGTAGTTTTTCAGTAGTACTAGTATTTATTTATTAGACACTAGTATCTTTTAGAATTATTACTATAACAATTCTTATTTTACTAGTCAGTTCCTGTTTTTTACTCGTCTTATGTTATGACTAGTCCAAATGGAAGAGTAGAGTTCAATTAAACATCTTACTAGTAAATTAAAAAAAATTTTACTAGTAACATTTTATACAAGTACTATATTATTTATTGAATGTGCACTAGTATCTTTTAAATAAGTTTGTAGTATCTATTTCATCAGTACTATCTAATGAATAAGGACTAGTATCTAATACATAAGCACTAGTATCTATTAGTAGGTATCTAATTAATAAGTACTAGTATCTAATGATTAACTACTAGTATCAAAATATGTACAAGTCCCAGCTGGAATACACACTCTCAGAAATAAAGGTACGCGAGCTATCACTGGGGTGGTACCTTTTCAAAAGGTATAAATTTGTACCTTAAAGGTCCATATTAATACTTCAAGGGTACATATTAGTAACTAAAAAGTACAAAAGTGTTCCTCTTGAAATGTTTAGGTACTAATAAATACTTTTGAGGTACCAATATGGACCCTTTAAGTACAAATGTGTACCTTTTGAAAAGGTACCGCCCCAGTGACCTCTATTTTCTGAATGTACCTTTATTTCTGAGAGTGCATACTAGTCAAAACTGAATAGTTGATATCTCAATTACAGAGCCCATAGAAATCAATGGATTTTTTTTATTTATTACTAACAACAGAATAGTTACTAGTCACTATTAAAATAAGTACTAGTATCTAATAAATAAGAACTAGCATTTATTAAATAGATACTAGTATCTAATGAATAAGTATCTATTTAATAAGTACTAGTATCTAATGAATAAGTAGTATGTATTTAATAGATACTAGTATCTAAAAATGAATACTAGTAACTAATAAAAAGAACTAGTGTCTAATGAGTAAGCCCTAGTATATTTTTATAAAGTACTAGTATCTAAAGTATAGGCACTAGTATCTAATAAATAAGCACTAGTATCTAACAAATAAGCTTGAGTGCTTAATGGAAAAAGATAGGCTTGCCATATACTAGTATCTAATGAAGGAGTACTAGTATTTAATGGAATAAAGATACTTGTATCTAAAAAATAAGTACTTGTAACATAAAAAAAGATACTAGTGCGGTTTATCGATTAAATGTCAAAGCGGCTTGCCATATGTACTTGACTCATGCGATAGTGTCTCTCTTTGGAGGGTGGATGGGTAAAATGGAGGGCTCTTCAAAAGTATGTGGTCACATCATAGATATGTGGTCACATAACCAATTTCTTCTATGGTTTTCTAGAAACAAGAGGTGGAACAACTTCCCTCCTGACATAAATCATCACTCTCCCCTGTGTTTAACCCATTTAATCCCAATTTTTTCCTAGAGATGACATATATGAATTTGTGTGGCATTTGTAAGTATATTAAACAATCAATGTAAATTTTCTAAAAAAATAATTGAAAAGTCCATTAAAAAATGGGTTTCATCTTTGGTCACAATTGTGACCGGTAGTAGAACACAGGGAGTCTAGGTCTATAGTGTAATGCATTTACAAAATTAAAAATCTCTAGCCAGCAATTAGTTTAAACACTAGTTTAACTTGTTAAAATTAGTTTTATTTCAATAACAAGAAGTAAACATTGTCTGGCTCAGTTTCAAAAATAACAAAATAGCAATCTTATGCAACAGGTTAACACAAATATTCAAATAAAATGATGACAAAATGACAAATTATAGTAGTAAATTACTATAAACTTCATTATAAACGGAAATAAATACTAAGCTAGCAAAATTCACGTGGCTCAAATCCAGCCCACACCAGACACTTACATCCGGCCCACACACTGCATGGAATGATGGCCCTTGGGTGGTCCTCTCCTGTTTGCCAGATCTGGGCCACAATTAAGCCATAGCAATACCACATATGAGCCAGAACTCAACCAAATGAACCAGAACTGACCCTATTCTTGGCCACAGTTTGCTTTTATTCTGGCCCAGATCTGGCCCACACCAGACACTTACATCTGGACCACATACTGAATGGTATGATGGCACTAGGGTGGTCGGTTCCTGTTTGTCAGATCTGGGCCACAAATACACCAAAGCAATACCACATATGAGCCAGAATTCAACCAAATGAACCAGAACTGACCCTATTCTGGGCCACAGTTTGCTTTTATTCTGGCCCAGATATGGCCTACACTTACAGTACTTCCGGACCTCTTACTGAATGGAATGATGGCTCTAGGGTGGTCCGTTCCAGTTCATGTTCAAGTTAAGAGAGTGAATTTAAAGAAAGAAAAAACAGTTCAGAATTGGTAAAGACACCCTCAGAGCTCAAGAATCCGACCTAGTACCTCAACAATGGTAACAATTAAAATATTTCATGCTGCAATGCATGAAATGCAAAGTGGTCAACAAATGTTTTAAGATAACTGGGCCACATTTGCCATATCTTCTCTGGGCCACTTTAGGCTCAAAGCCACATTAGCCAAAGCTTACTCTTCCGAATTTTTGCCAAAAGTGGCCCACATATGTTTTAAGATAACTCGGCCACATTTGCCATATCTTTGCTGGGCCACTATAGGCTCAAATCCACATTAGCCATAGCTTACTGTGCCAAAATTTTGCCAAAAGTGTCCCACACCTGTTTTAGGATAACTAGGCCACATTTGCCATATCTTCTCTGGGCCGCTTTAGGCTCAAATCCACATTAGCCATAGCTTACTGTGCCGAATATTTGCCAAAAGTGGCCCACACCTGTTTTAGGATAACTAGGCCACATTTGCCATATCTTCTCTGGGCCGCTTTAGGCTCAAATCCACATTAGCCATAGCTTACTGTGCCGAATATTTGCCAAAAGTGGCCCACATATGTTTTAGGATAACTAGGCCACAATTGCCATATCTTTTCTGTGCCACTATAGGCTCCAGATGTCTTAAGATAACTGCACCACATTTGCACCTACATATTTAAGTCATTTTAGGTTTAGACCCAGATTACCCTTAAATGACTATGTCACATTTTTGCCAACTGTGGCCCACATCTTTTCTCAGTCATTTGGGCCAAATCTACCATTTTCCACATGGGCCACAGGCTCACAGTCAGTTGCCTTAAATGGCCCATATATGAATTTGAATCTTTGGCCCCCCTTTGCCATTGTACATGTGGGCCACTTCAGGCTCACATTCATTTTGTCTGGGCCAAAGGAAGACCACCAGTGCCGCATAACTGACTAAAGTGGCCAACATTCGTATGTTATCTAGGTAGCATATAATGAAAAACATATATATATATATATAAATTAAGGAATGAATATTAAAAAATAATACATAAACAAATGATGAAATATGGAATGACATATGGGGGACATAGACTCCCTGTGTTATACCACCGGTCACAATTGTGACCGTCTTTAATTATCAGCAGTTTGACATCAGAAAAAAACAATGTAATAATATAATTTTAATATGTATGTATAGATAACCCTTTCAGGATGATGCATGCAAAAGATGTATTGCCTATTTAAAAATTAACTTAGAAAACGTACCTGTCAATTGACTCTATGCACGACCTCTTCCGCGTTTGCGGTTAGCCCGCATGACAACTTCCGGTGCAGCACGGCGATCGCTTTAAGCGGATGGCGCAGGTGAGGATCATAGATTACACTCGCTGTTTCTAGGAGTTTTCTCGGATTATCGTTAATGACATTAAATTAATCATGAGACAGAGAGCTGTCACACCAAGCAGCAAAGAAGAGAAGAGGTTCAAATTCTACATTTCGAGTTACATTCATCATTTTGAGGGTATCATGCTATATATACGAATAGCAATTGAACACTAGCCATGTCCGTTTCTCACAGTTCATATCAATTTTTATGTTATATTTTAATTACCTGCATCATGTCTATCCATCCATCCGTCCTTAATATCCATAAGTATGAACTAGTATGAGTTATTAACTATAGGTTATAGTTTCCAGGTTTCCTGTAAGGATGGAGTGACAGGAGAGATCAGCGTGACGTGTTTCAGGTCGATGATGAAATCAGAGAAGCTGCATAGTTTGAGTGGGAGGTTATTTATTCTCAGGATGACCTGATGGTCCAGCTCATATACAAAGACATCAAAATGTTTCAGAAGAAGCTGACCATTTCTTTCTTTTCATCTTTCTTTTTTACTTTTACCTGTCAAAGTGACTACAGATCTGAACAAACACACTCACACAACTTCATATTTAACAATTGTTTAATATTGTATTTTTACACATCGCTGTAAGGGAAATGTTTAACATTTTGTCAAATTATTTATACTGCGGTGAAAATTTATTCATTTTCTTGTCGGCTTTGTCCCTTGCGGGGTCGCCACAGTGGAATGAACCACCAACTTATCCAGCACGATTTTACGCAGCGGATGCCCTTCCAGCCGCAACCCATCTCTGGGAATTTCCACACACACACATTCACACTCATACACTACGGACAATTTAGCCTACCCAATTCACCTGTACTGCATGTCTTTGGACTGTGGGGGAAACCGGAGCACCCGGAGGAAACCCACGCGAGGGAGAACATGCAAACTCCAAACAGAAACGCCAACTGACCCAGCCCAGCCGAGGTTCGAACCTGCGACGTTCTTGCTGTGAGGCAACAGCACTACCTACTGCGCCACTGCGTTGCCTGCGGTGAAAATGTCTAAAGTTTTGTTTTTACATTACTGCAGTGCAAATGTCTAGTTACTTATATTTACATATTTCAGGGTTTTTCCTTGTTCAAAATTAGTTGGAGGTGGTGTCCCATTCATTACATTTTTGTGACTTGAAATAAATGCAATTTGCATTATTCTTGTAATCTTATATTAAAAACATTATATTTTTTAAAAAGGCTAACATTAAATGTAATTAAATACAACCAGTGCTTGAGCATCACTTGGAGTCTGACAGTAGTTGCCTGCCTGATTTTTTGTCAAAAGACAGAGGTGGTACATTTGATGGAGGTAAGCACTGCATAATTCTCTATGCACAAAAACCCCTGCTTATTTACACATGCAGTGCAAGTATTTAAAGTTATTTATGTATTTCTGTAATATATGTTTAAATGATTATGTTGAAAATGAATGTTTATTATATTGACAACTTTATATTCCTGCAGTGCAGGCAACAACATATAAATTATGTACAGTGTGTGTTTATATAATTTTTTTACATGAATAAATTTAGGTTCATCATCTACTCTTTAATCTTTAGCTCAAGCTTTTACTAATGGGCAGAAGGCAAGCCATTGTATAAATCTGGTTGATGCTCGCTGTAATAGAAAGAGATGATGATCGTCCAGCTTGTGTTGCTTCATGCTGCGGATGAGACACTCTGTTTGGACCCTCAGCCGTGCGATGGACGGTGTCTCCCTCACACTTGCTCTTACTCTGGGCACATTACTCTGGATGTTGTAGGATGCAAGTTGTGAACCTAAATCAGATGTAATGCATGTAGATGTATAAATCAGAAAGAAATGTATTAGGTTTTGCATATAAATACTTGTGCTTAACACATTTTGTCTATTACATGACACTAGAATGTTTAGAGTGTGTGTGCGTGTATATGTGTGTGTGTGTGTATATATATATATATATATATATATATATATATATATATATATATATATATATATATATATATATATATATATATATATATATATATATATATATATATATATATATATATATATATACTGCAATTTATTGAAGTTCATGATGGTTAATACTACAGTATGTTGCTGCATTCATTAACAGAAAGTTGTAAATACTACAATATTCATTCATTTACTTTTCGGCTTAGTCCCTTTAAATACTACAATATATGCAGTATAATAGAATTTACTATAGTATGGTAAAAAACTTAATATTATATCATATAAAATACAATTACAACTTGTTACTTCTTTCATCTGGGTTAAATTCTAGTACATCATTTTTTTATCGTACCTTTAGAGCCGTATAACATCACCAAAAGCAGCATCGAAGCAGTCTCCTTTCAGTCACTCCACCTCTTCACGGAGACTGTCAGCCTGATCTGGTGTATTAATCATCTGCAGTTGGTTGTGGAACTGAACAATAATGATGTTCCAGATGCTGGGCATCCACTGGCACAGGATCCTCATTAATTTAAGTGTAAATCTTCCTTCTTTGCCATGCTCCGATCCATTTAGGTCTTGCCGCTATTAGATTTCGCTGTAGAACGCGCTATGCGGAAATCGAGACACTGGCTAATATTCTACCGGAAATACTTCAGCAGAGTTCGTGCATAGAGTCAATTATGAGCTTTGACCTATTGTTTCGTTAAATGCCAGGGGCCTAAGGTGTAGCGTTAAACGCAAAGCACTGTTTTTGTTCACTAATACTTTTAAAACAGATTTTGTTTTTTTTCAAGAATCTCATTCCACTTCTTATGATGTAAACTTTTGGAGATCGCAGTGGGGCAATAATCTCTGGACTTCACATGGTTCAGAACATTCAGCAGGCGTTTGCACCTTTCAAAATTATTTTTCTGGTTCCATTTTGCACAATGAGTCGGATCCTACAGGTCACTTTCTTTTTGTAATAATTGAACCTAATTTACAAAGTCCTAAGATTATTTTGCTTAACTTCTATGGTTATAATTTAAAATCTTTTAGATTCGGTTGAAGATAAGTTACTCTTTTGGCTAGATAAATATCCCGATGCCTTAATAATAATGGAGGGTGACTTTAATACTGTCCTTGACAACTCACTTGTTAGATGGCCACCCCGTCATTTGTCCTCAGGAAATTATTTAAAGGCATTCATGGAGCGCTTTGAACTTGTAGACATATGGAGGAAAAAATTTCCTTCGACAATATCATATACATGGCAAAATAAATTAGGCTCTTATCAGTCACGTATTGATTTTTGGTTAGTTTCCAAACAGTTTTTTGATAACTCATCCGTAAATATATTAGTGACCCCTCTTACTGATCATAAAGCCATACATATTAGTTTGTCTCTTACTCGGGATTATAATTATAGAGCGTCATTTTGGAAACTTAATAATTCACATTTGAAACATGACTTTGTTAGATCAAGTATTAAAACTTTAATTTCAAAATATATAGATAAAGCCACTAAAGAAAAAAAGTTTTGTCTTCATTGGGAATTATTTAAATTTGAGGTGGGAAATTGTTTTAGAAAATATGGCAGTGATTTAGCAAAGAAAAAGAGGTCTGAAGAAAATGATGTAATTTCAAAAATAACACTCCTTTCTCAAAAATCTGTAGAAACCTAATCTGATCAAGAAAAGGTGGATTTGTTTAATTTGCAGAATAAGCTAGACGTGATATACCGAACCAAGGCTGAAGGAGCATTTGCCAGATCTAGGCAGCGCTGGTTAGAGCATGGTGAGCAAAACTCATCTTATTTTATTAAACTTGAAAAACGTAATTGTAATTATAAAACTATTAATAAATTAAACATCAATGGTCAAATATCAGAAAATTCTAAAGAAATTGCATTGTTCTGTGCTGACTTTTATAAAAAGTTGTATAGTTCATCTTTTGATCTTAATTCAGCTACATGCTTTTTTAACTCGCTGCCTGGTTGTGATAAAATTAGTGGGACAGATAGAAACATGTGTGATCTACCTCTTTGTTTAGAGGAGGTCTCAGAAGCCATTACTCATCTCAAACTCAACAAATCTCCTGGCGTGGATGGCTTATTTTCTGAGTTTTATAGATTATTTGCAAAACAGTTAGCTCCCTTCCTTTTACAAATGTTCACAGAATGTAATTTAACAGGCTCTCTCCCTCCTACACTTACACAAGGTCTTATTACATTACTCCCAAAGCCCAAAAAAGATGTTCTTTTTTCTTGATAATTGGCGCCCTATATGTCTTCTTAATAATGATTACATAATTTTAGCTTTCATTTTTGCTAAGCGTCTCAAAAGAGTAATTGATTCTATAACAGATGAATCTCAGTCTGGTTTTTTTACCAGGGAGGCATATTTCCAATAATATTAGATTGGTGTTAGATATTATTGATTATTCAGACCTTATTGTTGATGAGAGTTTTATTTTGTTTTTAGACTTTTATAAAGCTTTTGACTCTTCTTTTTTGTGCTTTGGAAATATTTGGTTTTGGTCCTTTTTTTATTAAATCAGTTGGAACACTTTATGCTAATGCAAACTGTTCTATTAAACTAAAAACAGGTTCTTCTTCCAGATTTGATTTGCAGCGTGGAATTAGACAAGGCTGCCCTATTTCACCATATTTATTTTTGTTAGCTGGGCAACTGCTTTCTATTCATCTCAAGGCAAGCTCTGTGCAAGGTATCAATATTGCTGATAGGCAGATCTTACTGAGTCAACTTGCAGACGATACTACACTATTTTTGAGAAATTCGTCTCAAATCCCTTTAGCTGTGAAGATCATCAGTTTATTTTCTCAGGCTTCAGGCTTGCATTTAAATATTAATAAATGTGAGTTATTGTCAATAAAACATTGCTCTTTGACAAGTATAGATGGCATTCCAGTGAAAGACAAAGTTAATTATCTAGGCATTGTTGTATCAAAAGATATGAAGAACAGATGTGCAGATAACTTGTTGCCAATTTTGGAAAAAACTAAAAAGAAACTAAACATGTGGTTCCACAGAGATTTGTCTCTTAAGGGTAGAACTTTACTTTCTAAAGCAGAGGGTCTTTCACGTCTAGCTTATTCTGCTGCATCACTCTATGTGGATACTAAAACTTCTAAGACAATTGATCAATCCTTGTTTAATTTTTTATGGAAAAATAAGAAACACTATATTAGAAAATCTGTAGTTTTGAATCATTATGAAAATGGCGGTCTTAATTTCATCAGTTTTGCTAATCTTAATTATACCTTTAAAATTAATTGGATTAATCAGCATCTTAAAAATCCTGCCTCTTTGTGGAATTTTATACCAAATTTATTTTTCTCTAAATTAGGAGGTTTAAATTTTTTGCTCTTGTGTAATTATAATCCTGAGAAAATTCCTTCCAAATTATCTTGATTTCATAAACAATGTCTGTTATCATGGTCTTTAATCTACAAGCACAACTTTTCCCCACATAATTATATAATTTGGCACAACAAAGATTTACTGTACAAAAATAAGTCCATTTATTTTGATAATTGGGCGAAAAATAATATAATTTATGTTAGACAATTATTTAATAACAGAGGAGTGCCTTTTAAATATGAGGAATTTTTGTCCCATTATAAATACCCAATTACAACTAAAGAATTTGCTATTGTTTTTGGAGCAATCCCTTCAGGGATTATTATGCTTATGAAGGGACGGGACAATCAGTCTCCCCAGGTTGTGCCACATCTAAATGTGCTAAAAACAGCTCTTGGTAAATTACTATTTACCACAAAGCCAAATAACAAAAATATCCGCTCTCTATTTCAGCGTGAGATATTCTCTTGTCCTAATGCTGTCTATTATTGGAACAGACATATAGGTAATATTAACTGGAAAAGAGTATGGACTTTACCCCAGAAATTCCTAATGTACAATAAAATCCGTGAAAGTGTCTTATAAAATAATACATAGGTGCTATCCTACAAAGTTTTTTTTACGAAGGTTTATTTCTGAAGACTTTGATGTAAATTGCTCCTTCTGTGAACATCAAACTGAAGATCTGTCTCACCTTTTTTGGAATTGTGAGTATACCAAAATTTTTGGGAAAAATGTATTAGGTATATTTAGTGGTATAATTCCTGATTATGTTAAAATATGAAAATGTTATTTTAGGTTATAACCATCAGAATGAACATCTAGATGTTTTTTATTTATTTAATCTTATTATATTTTTGGCCAAATATTTTATACACAAATGTAAATTGTGTAGGCGTAAACCTTTCTTTCAGATTTTTCATGAAGATCTAAATCTTTATTTGTCTTTGATTTCTGAATCTACTAACAAGAAAGCTGTAAAAACTGTGAATCTGTTTAAAAGATACATTTCTGTTTTGCTCCCTGGCATGTAATGTGATATAATGTAATGTAAATGTTTCAATTTGTTACAAAAAAAAAAAAAAAAATTATGAGCTTTGACATTATCCTTCCATTCAGATGGCAGTACTAGGAAATGAATGTGTATGATCACATGGCCAAACTACCCAATCATGTTAGACCTGCCCTGAGCTCATTTAGACATCTTAAATTGTCATTATATATGAACATGTGCTTTATAATAAGAGTTGCTTTTTAATACTACAGAAAAATATGCAAGCAAAAATTGTGGTCACAATTGTGACCGGTGGGATTAAATGGGTTAATTAAAAAGTGCTTACCTGTTGTCGAGACGGATGACCGGAAGTTCCGGAAGATAAAGGTGGAGAAACTGAACGGGTGGTGCAGCTTTGAGAAAATAGACATTTCACTGTCAGTTGTGGACAGGAGAACTGTGTGAAGAGACATGTTGAGTCAATGATCGCAGAAATGTCCTCTTGGAGTATCAAATAACTGCTTTGTTCGCTGGATTTATCCAATATTCCGTTATTGGCCGCCATTGAGACTCTCGCGAGTTGTGAACAGCTACCGTCACCGTGAATTGTGGCGATTATTACGGTAAAGAAGTGAGAGAAAGACACTTCTAGGTAAGGTAAGACCTGACCTTATTATACGACGTCCTCAGAGTCTGAACTTTCTCAAAGAAAGCGTACTTTTGAGTGTGTAACGCAAGCTTTGGGACAAACTACCGTTATTCCTCTTTAACGGACCGTTATGTTGCCTAGTTACGAGTCCTGTCAATCATCTCAAGAAATTAAAACACGTCTTTTTAAAAGTTCACATTGTTGTTCCTGATCAAATATGTCGCGGAAAACGTTGTTTAAATATTTTCCAGTATTCAGACATCTTTACCGAAGCCTCTCTACTTGAGCGTTGGTCGCGCGAGTCCGCCATGTTTGTAGTTTACCACCTTACCTGCGTTTGTAGTTTATATGGGGCGTCTGTAGACTTGGATCCAAGCTGATTCCTGATCAATGGGTTCCTGATGCGTCCTGTCGGGGGATGAAATATACATAGCCAAATAATACAGTTGCAGCAAAGAGCATAGAATCACCAAGAGGCTATTCACCTTATTCTCCGCGTACGAGCGGGCGCAGCCATTTGAGTCATTTTGGCTCGAGACTTCCGGTCTCAATCACTTCCATTAATTTTTAGACATTAAAAACAGCCCGTTCTGCTGCTTCATGTTGAAAACTGAGGTTTTCCCATTATATTATTCTATTTTGTCTGTATAATCATGCAAACACTTGTTTGTAGAGCGAGTAGTTTGACCGTTTTCAGCCGTTTATTATTCCTAGTCATTTCTCCCATAGGCAACTGAATCGGAAGTTCTAAAACAATCGCAAAAATGAGCGCACTTCCGCGTTGAAGAATAAGGTCAATATAGGGCGTCTGCAGCGCCACTCTGTTGCTATTTTGAAAACAGCCATTAGATGCCGCTAGTGTCACGCTGCGGCCATTTTGGAATGAAAATTCCAACAGAACTGCAGCACGGATAACTAACGTTAGACAGAATGAGTTAAAATATTGAGTTAAATATGAGTTAAAATATTATAATATATGCTCTCAGCATAAATGAGTACACCCCCTTTGAAAAGTAACATTTTAAATAATATCTCAATGAAAACAGACAATTTCCAAAATGTTGACAAGACTAAGTTTACTATATCTAGTATCTAACATATCTTTTTCACTTATAACAAGAAAGTAGGGTTAATAAAATAACTAAGATGACTATTTTATATTTTAGCTTAATTTAGAGTGATACAAAAATGAGTATACCCCACAACAACTACTTTATCTAGTTTGTATGGCCTCCATGATGTAATGACAGCATTAAAAATCATGACTAAATAATGATGAATTTATGTGTCAGAATTCAATCATTTTGGACAAAGTGGCTTTTCACATAAAAGCTTTTATTAGTCTTTCTTTAACAGACAACACTGGACATTTTTATATACTATTATAACATATAATACTGCAACAAAAACGTCAATCTGTTATTAACAAATTTTTACAGTCATGTTCATTTAATTTAACATGCCAGTATTCATTTATATTATGCCAGTGCATAAACTATTAAAGTAATTTAAAGTAATTTCACCTAAAAATGACCGTAAAAAAAAAAATGTTTAAAATATATGAAACAAGTCTGTAAAATTAACTATTAAAAGTGCTGATAATCACCAGTCTTTGATGTTAAGTGTCGTCTATCAGGTTGTATTTCAGGTTTAATGCGCTTCTTAAATAAATAAATTAAAGTCAAAGCAGCTGCTTGCCATCTTGACAGCAATAAGATCAAATGGACGGCCGATCGCTTTTACTCCAAAATGGCAGAATGGCGGGGCTGCTGCTGGGCGCTGCTGTTGCAGTGGAACGTTCCATTACGTGTCGCCTCTTGGAGATTTTAAGCTCTTTGTTTGAAGTAAACACTTCCACATTATTAAATGTCCTATTCATAGATGCACTGTTTTTATTTTTTTAGCTTAATATAAAAGCCAGGCGACGCAGTGGCGCAGTAGGTAGTGCTGTTGCCTCACAGCAAGAAGGTCGCTGGGTCGCAGGTTCGAGCCTCGGCTGGGTCAGTTGGCGTTTCTGTGTGGAGTTTGCATATTCTCCCTGCATTCGCGTGGGTTTCCTCTGGGTGCTCCGGTTTCCCCCACAGTCCAAAGACATGCGGTACAGGTGAATTGGGTAGGCTAAATTGTCTGTAGTGTATGAGTGTGAATGAGTGTGTATGGATGTTTCCCAGAAATGGGTTGCAGCTGGGCATCCGCTGCGTAAAACATGTGCTGGATAAGTTGGCGGTTCATTCCGCTGTGGCGACCCCGTATTAATAAAGGGACTAAGCTGACAAGAAAATGAATGAATGAATTAATATAAAAGCCAAGTAAATGTATCAGAAAGTGAGTTTAAATATACACACATGATACATTCTTTCAGGGCCGCTGCTGGCCAAAATGGCGCCCTAAGCAAAATTTTACTTTGGTGCCCTAACAGAGGGACTAAAACACACAAACGTATGTATTTAAACTTGTATTTATATGCATATAAACACTCATAATTATATTTAAACATTCAAATCTTTACATCATAAAATAATTTGTTTACATCAAAATAAACACTGACATGTCTTCTGCAGAGGCATTTCTAGTTTCAAACATTTACAAAAGGTAAGGAATAAACCTTCTCTGTACCTGTAGAGATGGACGGTCCTCAGTGCTGAGTCCTGTCTCTGTGTCTGTGCAGCTGCTGGTGCCTCTGGAGCAGTGCTGGATCAGGACACCTCATCTTCTTTTGTGACAAATTTCAGCGTTGAACCTCCATGTACAATACAGAAGAAATTAGTCATTTAAAGAATAACTCATGACACGCCATTAAGACAGCGGGATAATCATAATGTTTCTAAACTTTAACCAAAGTGTTCATTTAACTTGCACTGTAATCTATGGTGAGAAAAACTGACCTGTACTGTCAGTATAAATCAGTCATTTGCCTTTGTTTAATGGTTAATGAGTGTACTTTCAAACTAAAACTTATTGTTAACATTCAGAAAATATAAATAATCAAAAAATAATTATCAAAGAATCTATGCAATACTTGAATAATTGAATAATCCATGCAATAATTGATGTTTCAGAAATCACAGAATGTTAGTCAGTTTTGTTATTTTATATAGTAATGTACAGAAATGAAGACCTGGCCAATTAAAAACACCAATCCACTAATATAAAGATTAAAGAGACTTTATTGTCATTGCAGCGATACAACGAAATTAACTTGGCAGCTCTCAGAGAACAGCAGCAATAAGAAATGTAGAAATAGACAAACAATAAACAAATATAACGGCACTGAATTATAATAAATACTACATACAGTGAAATAACTGAGCAGTGCATGTGTGTGTGTAGCTGGTGCACAAACATAGTTGTGGCGCAGTTAAACGTTAGCCTCATTCATTTACTTGAACAACCAAAATATGTTTTCCAGATTGATGGACAGAAGTTACCTTAAAGTGATGCTCAGGACTCATCTTGTAGTTTTTTCCTCTTCTCTGCTCCAGACTGCTGTCGTCTTTTCTCAGGCAGAGAGCTGCAACTTGCATCAATTATAATCAGGGATGGGCAGTATTTATGATACAAGTATTTCAAATCTGTATTTTAAACACACAATAGTGTTTAGTCATTTGTATTTTATGGGGTTTATGAAAATGGCTTAATATTTTGTTTCAAAATTCTTTAATGTCTTTGTTACGTGGTTCTGTGTTATTTTATTCTATTTATTTGTTGCGGCTGTATGTTTCTGCCTGCTTGAGTTGTAGGTGGAGTTTTCTAAATGGCTCTTCCAGGATTGGTTGACACTGGTGACGTCACCGGGATTTCCTGTATTTAGGGCTGCCGGCAATGGCGGCTCATTCTCTCTCGCTCACTGTGCTTGGTGGTGGCCTGCGCTCGGGCGGTCTGGCTGTTGGCGTTCTGCAGGCCAGGATCGATCTACATGCCGCTCTCTTTAGTGTTTTGTTTCTAGTTATATTCTTAATCCGTTAGCTTTTTCAATGTTTTTTCTAGTTGGTTTATTTTGATACTTTGTTTGTTTTCGTAGCAGGTAGTGGATTATTTTTCATAGGCACATTTTGTATTTATTTAGTTTAGTGAAGGAAAGCAGTGGCCCGGAAGACTCACTTGTTTATATTCCTTTTTCTCGGGAGGAATAGGTAAGAGATGCCCATTTTAATGCAGTTGTAGTCAGGGACCTGTTTTTCTTAGCTACCCTACCTGTCTACATGATTTTGCTTATATTCTGTTGTATCTTTTGAAACCTTTGATTTGGAGAATGAAAAATTATTGACAAGATGTCAATTAATTAATTCAAGCGTCTGTGTCCATTATGTTTCGGCTCAAACTTTGATGTTGTCATGCGAGCCAGTTTTGGGCCGTAACAGTCTTGTATTTTTGTATTTTTAAAATACTGTAAAATATTTTTTAAGAAGTCTTCATGATAAAAATGTGGCCTTTGATTGGTGCTTTCTCAGTTATTTGCCAAGGCTTGAGATCAGACCAGAAAATTGATTAATATTGATCAATGCTTGGAGTATGGATGGGAATTATGCATCACATATAAAGAAAGTAACAGACAAATAGCAAAGGGAAATTTCAGGGCAGGTCAAAATCAGACAGGAAAATAAGACAAACAACATAACGACATAGCTCAACAGTTTATGCTAACGGCAGAGCGGCTGGTTTGCAATTAGAAAACAAAGAAAATAGGTCGTCAAAGTTTTAATCTGCTGAAGAGAGTTTTGAGAGATTGTTTGAAGCGAAGAGGAGAATATTTCTGAGGAGATCTGATACTTGCATGACGTGGATGAAGAGTAACTTCTGGTATTTTCTAACGCTGAATCTCTGAAGCAGTCAGGAGCAAAGTGAGACAGCAAAACAACAACTCTTGAGGAGCATCGATGGAGGCGCTGGACCTGGAGCTGGAAGCAGTGGAGAGCCAGATTCGCAATATCGAGATGAAGCGGGCGCAGCTCCGGGAACAACGGGCCTTGCTCGGTGTGCCCCGCACTGCGGCTCGCTCATCTGAGGTAAGTGTGCGATACAATCTCAATACTCCGTCTAACTCAACCCCGCGTTTTTCTATGTCCATGCCCAGCGCACAGAGGACGCGGTTCGCCCAGGCGTCGTTCACGCCGGCACCTGGCTACCACGGCCCCTGGGTGCAGCAGCGTAAGGTGCTTACCAGGTCCCGGGGCAGAATGTCTCCTCCTCCTGTGTTCGAGATCTCCATGGAGAACCGCTTCGCCCCTCTCTGTGAGACGAGTCTCCATGTGGGTATCATCGATGACGCCATCGTTCGTCCAAAGGTAACAACGTACGCACTCACTGCTTCCCTGGTGCTCGCGTTAAGAATATTTCTGCGCAGGTTCCTACTATCCTGAATGCTGGCGAGAGCATCGGAGCTGTTGTCCTCCACGTGGGGATGAACGACACCGGGCTGCGGCAGTGGGAGATCCTGAAGAGGGACTTCAGGAGCCTGATCGAGACGGTTTAACGCACTCGCCCGCCACGCAGATCATCGTTTCTGGACCGCTTCCTACCTACTGCCGAGGAAATGAAAGGTTCAGTAGACTTTTTGCTCTGAATGAATGGCTATTAACATGGTGTAATGAACAGAAATTGCTCTTTGCCAATAACTGGAATCTTTTCTAGGAGCGTTCTAGGCTTTTCCGTGCTGACGGGCTGCACCCCAGTCGAGCTTGAGCTGATCTCCTGTCGGACAACATCTCCAGGACGCTTCGTTCTGTCTGACTAGTAAGTGAAAATTCACAAAATTCACGTTTTATCCATATAGACTCTTGTTCGTCCCACTTAAATCACAGTAATGCATGTCAGGCTAACCCCATAGAGACTGTCTGTTCCTCGTATTATTAGATCAACAATTAAATGTACTGTGTGCTCTAGAAAAAATCTATTAAGAATAAAAGCTGAAAATCCAATAAAAAGTAATAATACAAACTTCGTAAAGCTCGGTCTCCTAAACATCAGGTCTCTAGCACCTAAAACGCTTATAATAAATGAAATAATAACAGATAACAATCTAAATGCACTCTGTCTCACTGAAACCTGGCTGAAACAAAATGACTATATTAGCTTAAATGAAGCAACTCCCACATGATTCACATACAAGCATGAGGCTCGTCAAACTGGTCGTGGTGGGGGAGTTGCATCAATCTTTAGTGATATTCTTAATGTTAATCAGAGAAACGGACTTATGTTTAACTTCTCTGATGTATTAGAGCTTAATGTTATGCTTCCGGATATTATGCAAAAACCTATGTTATCTCTTATGTCTTAGTCAGACAGAACGAAGCATCTTAGAGATGTTGTCCGACAGCAGTTCAGCTCCAACTCGACTGGGGTGCAGCCCGTCAGCACGGAAAAGCCTAGAACGCTCCCAGAAAAGATTAAAGTTTTTGGCAAAGAGCAGTTTCTGTTCATTACACCATGTTAATAGCCATTCATTCAGAGCAAAAAGTCTACTGAACCTTTCATTTCCTCGGTGGTAGGTAGGAAGCGGTCCAGAAACAATGATCTGTGTGGCGGGCGAGGTGCGACGAACCGTCTCGATGAGGCTCCTGAAGTCCCTCTTCAGGATCTCCGACTGGCGGAGCCCGGTGTCATTCGTCCCCACATGGAGGACAACGGCACAGAGGCTCTCGCCAGCGCTCAGGATACTCGGAATCTGTGTAGAAATATTCTTAACGCGAGCACCAGGAAAGCAGAATGTGCGTACTTTATTACCTGAAGTGGAAGCAGGACAGACATGCCGGACGATGGAGTCACCGATGATAGCCACATCGTGAACCGTCTTGCGGAGAGGGGCGAAGCGGTTCTCCGTGGAGACCTCGAACGCGGGAGGAGATTCTCTGCCCCGGGGGTTCCTGATCACCCTACGCGGCTGCACCCAGGGGCCGTGGTCGCCGTAACAGCGGCAGTGACGTCACTCAAGCATGCGCAGCCAAAAAGGGAATGAAAGCAGTTGGTAGCTTTAGCTGACTAGCGGTGCTAGCAGACGGATGCTCGAGAGACAGAACGTTTTAAAGTAGATTTATTTGTATAAAGTGTTAAATGTTATATAAAATGTATTTAGGGTTTGTTCCCCCTAAGTAGTATTTAGCAAATGTGGAGGTATTTGATAGTAAAAATGCAAATTGCGAATCTATGCAACAGAGCGAGCTGAATGATTTCACTTATGTTAATGCAGGGAGCCGGTGTGATGAACAAAGACCAGGAGTCAGAGATACAATTTATTGAAGACAATAGTTTACAGTTTGATCAGCAGAAAACAGCTTCAACACACTCCATGGGGTTCGTAGGCCGCTCTGCGTACAGGCTCAATTTCACAGAAATGACAGGAAGAGCAGCACACATGTGGTCAGTGACAAAATAAAATCATGAGGAATTCATACTTCCATTGTTTTCTGACATTATGCTGTTTTCCGCTTCTGCTTCCCACATTGTGCACTTCCTCCTGCGAGTGCCGCAGTCAGAGCTGCATGCAAATGAGGGCCGGCTGAAGCGTCCCCATTGGTCTACAAGCTCTAGATTAACAGCTCCTCCTCCAGCCAATCAGGCGAGGACGGAAGCTGACGTCACTCTAAAGGCGGCCAATGCCCACAGGCGAGGACAGAGAAGTGTATAATAATTAACAATTGCTCTTAAATAACAATCTGTGCAGTGGACACACAACAGTGATGGAGAAGAAGAAAGACAGGAGAAACTAAATACACCAAACATAAAGCAAAGCAATGAAAAGTTGTTTAAAACAACCCTAAAAACAAAAGCCTAACCCAAACTTAACCCTAATCAAACACTAACATTGCAAGACTTCGCCCTTCACTATCTCAACAAAGTACTGAAGTGCTTGTTCATGCTCTGATTACATCACGGATTGATTATTGTAACTCGCTCCTATCTGGCATCCCTGAAAAACAACTTCATAGACTACAGTTAATTCAGAATTCAGCGGCTAGGATAGTTACCTGCCCGCGTACTTCTGATCACATAACTCCAATTCTTTTTCACCTGCACTGGCTCCCTGTTCACTATCGTATACAAAATCCTTCTCTTAACATACAAAGCTCTTCATAACCTGGCCCCTCACTATCTTTCTGATCTTCTTCATTTGTACACTCCTTCGCGCTCACTGAGATCATCTTCTGCTGAACTCCTATCTGTCCCAAACTTTAAGATGAAGTCATTTGGTGGCAGGGCTTTTAATTGTACAGCACCAAAGTTATGGAACTCCCTGCCTTTGCACATTCGCCAGATGGACTCTAGTTCCAATTTTAAATCTCAGATAAAAACGTTTTTGTTTAGGATAGCTTTTAATGATTTGCTGGTTTAATTTTATGCTGCTTCTTATTTTTTACTGCTTGTATTTTTATGATGTGCTTGTGATCTGCTGTAAGGTGTCCTTGAGTGCTTTGAAAGGCGCCTATAAATAAAAGGTATTATTATTATTATTATTAACCAAACCTAACCAAACCCTAAAAAACACCCTAACCCTAAAAATAGATAAAATGTTTACAAGGAACTGGAAAAGCAGCACTAGAAATAATCCTCATCAGATCTGAGAAATCCACACCTGGGGTAAAATATGTCTGTGGCAGGAGGCTCTTATTTCTAGTTTATTCGCCCGTATAATCCTGCCCCGTCAGCGCTATCTACAGCATCCTATCCTATCTCTGTTAAAGAGAAAAAGTCCGTGCAGTATGATCGGAAGTGGACGAAAGGCTTAAGCATTTAAACGGCATGTTATTGAACTGGAATGTGTCTCTCTTGTTTACCTGTGATCCGGTCGAGCTAAAGGTGTCTGTATTATTCTGTAAACAGGGCAGCATCAGTCCAGTTAAATTCGCTGACTACCTCAGTCACATCTGCATAGTCATCCTAGCCTTTCTCATAGTAATCTTCATAAACTAGCCCACGTACGGTGCGTGATAGCCTTGAAAAAGCCACACGCTGCAGCATGCAGGCGCACAATGAGGAAAAATAGACTGACTGCATCAAAAAGGCACTCGTATTATTGCGAAATGACAAGACATAATGTAGATCGCACCACCAAACCCATGAAAACAAAAGTAACGACCGTGGTTTAAAAAATGTAAGGAGTAGAAAGTACAGATATTTCTGTAAAAATGTAAGAAGTAAAAGTAAAAAGTTGTCAAAAAAATAAGCAGTGGAGTAAAGTACCGCTACCAGCAAAATCTACTTAAGTACAGTAACAAAGTATTTCTACTTCGTTATATCCCATCTGTGATGATAGGACGTTTTATGGCTTTTCGTAATAAACCAAGCCGTTAATATTATTAATATTTGATCATTCTGTTTGCGCACCAGATACACACACATGCACGGCACAGTTATTTCACTGTATGTACTATTTATTATAATTCAGTGCAGTTATATTTGTTTATTGTTTGTCTATTTCTATATTTCTTATTGCTGCTGTTCTCTGAGAGCTGCCAAGTATATTTCATTGTTTCACTGCAGTCACTTTAGTCTTTACATCCGTAGATTGGTGTGTTTTTAATAGGCCAGGTCTTCATTGTTGTACATTTACTATATGAAATAACAAAACTGACTAACATTCTGTGATTTCTGAGAGCTCAATAGTATAAAATGAGCCACAGGCCATAAGCCATTGTAATGCATGGATTCCTTTATGTTTATATTTTTCTGAATGTTAACAATAACTGTTTGTTTAAAAGTACACTTATTTGTTAGAGAGAAAAAATGTGGCAAATGTCTGCTTTATACTGACAGTACAGGTCAGTTTTTCTCACCATAGATTATAGTGCAAGTTAAATCCACATTTTGGTTAAAGTTTAGAAACATTATGATTATCCCGCTGTCTTAATGGTGTGTCATGAGTTTTTATTTAAATGAATATTTTCTTCTGTATTTCTTCTGAGGTTCAACGCTGAAATTTGTCACAAAAGAAGACGAGGTGTCATGACCAGCACTGCTCCAGAGGCACCAGCAGCTGCACAGACACAGACACAGGACTCAGCACTGAGGACCGTCCATCTCTACAGGTACAGAGAGGGTTTATTCCTTACCTTTTGTAAATGTTTGAAACTAGAAATGCCTCTGCAGAAGACATGTCAGTGTTTATTTTGATGTAAACTATTATTTTATAATGTAAAGATTTTATTGTTTAAGTATAATTTTCATTGTTTATATGCATATTTATATGTATAATTAAATAAATACATATTTAAATATATATGTTTGTGTGTTTTTTCCCATCTGTGGGGGCACCACAGTAAAATCCTTTTTAGGGCACTCTATGGCCAGCAGCGGCCCTGACGTCACCTCTCAACTGTAAAACTTCTATATTCAGTGAGTGACACATGCCACTAATGTCAGTAGGCCTACATGCCAGTGATCATGTACATGCGCCAGTAGGTGTCGGTATAAGCCAGGGGTTTTCAAACTTTTAGGACACCCTCCCCTCCCCCCATTTTGTTATAAATTTATAACCCATGTGCAAACATCATTCACATATTACTTGCTGAGCCTTTTCCGTGGTTTGATTACTGACGCGACTAACCATAAATCATCTTCCACTGTCAATAAGCGTGAGCCATACTTGCTTTTGATGTACATACAGAAAATGCTGCTTCGCAAAGCTAAGTTGGCAGAGCCCTGACAGTGTGGTTGAGTCAAACATTGAGTACGTTTACATGGGCAACAATCCTTTAATATGATTTTAATACGATTAAGACAATACTCTGATTAATTAACTGTATACCATGTAAACAGAGATTTTTGATGACCTTAATGCGACTAAAGTCATAACTGAACTAAACAGAAATGGAATTAAGACGTGGAGTATGCAGATATTAGTGGCATTATCGAAGTAAACACCGCAATCAAACTATTACTGTCATGTGGGACTTTTCACTTTATTTTGTGACAAGATGCCCACACACAGCTGTCAGTAAAGGACCGCACACACACACACACACACACACACACACACATCACGAACAGTGTTGCCAGATTGGGCGGTTTTGAATTTGCATTTCGGCTGGTTTTGGATGGCTTTTTGGGCTGGAATCAGTCAGCTACATCTGGCAACACTGATCACGAAATGCAGAGGTTTTTTTTCTTTCTATTTGGCATGCACTATCAAATCCCACTAAAACATCTTCCACCGTTCCTTACTAAATATTCGCGTCTAATACCCCAGTTTGTCATGGTGAACTGCAGTTAAAGTCGAAAAATTCAAGATGAAACACCCGAAATGACAGCCGATAGCCTGGTGACGCAACATTCAAAAAGCAGTTCACGTAACACCTTAATTATATTATTGTCTTATTCAGATTAAGGCAAATAACTATTACTGATGTCCATGTAAAGGTAGCCTGTATGTCTTCATGTTGTATGTCTTCAATGTAAGTGAAAGATCCAGAAGGGTGTCCTGCTGATTTGATTCAGACGGGCACTTTTTTTGTCAGACAGCTCACCGGTTTGACTTTCATTCACCGTCATTCATTTTAAAAAGCACCCGCTCCATTTTATTTGCATATATTTTACTTGAATGCATAAACTCTACAGGTGCCTGATAGTTAGCTGTGGAGCTAATGTTAATCAGATTCACTCTAGTGAACGCATAAAAATCATCATCATAATTTACTCGAGTGCACGCCTCAAATTCTCACGCCCCCTTAATAGGTGCTACCGCCCCACAGTTTGAAAACCCCTGGTATAAGCACATGTTATAAGCTCATTAATGTTCTGAGTTTCTCTTTGCTTTAATATTTAAAAATGATTAGGCAAATGACACCTTTTATCATATATGCATATATGTTATGTATTTACAACATGCATTTTAATATAACTTTATTTTAATATAACTTTATAAAGCATGTTATTTAAAAGACCTTTAATTGAAAATAAATAAATAAATTAATTAACAAACAGAGAAGTCCATGTTGTAGGCAACAAAGGAACCGCCACGATGCAATAATATATGGCACAACAGATCAGCATGTCACAATAAGTTTGATATCCACTGACATGTATTGTCAAATGATTAATATGTGATTATGTATAGTAGCAATAAATACCGGAAGTAGAACTACGAATAAATAAAATAAAGGCTTATTTAAAACTTCATGGAGTAGTCCAGCATATGCGACAACTTGTGACACAATAAATCATGTTAACAGCCGTGTAATGATTAAGTGAAGTTTTTTATTAACTAATTTCGAGAGGATCACATGCTTATAATTGCTTGCGGCTGGTCCCGCATTATAGACATGCACTTAGTTATCTCTTAAGAGCAATCACTATCTGTTCAGTAGCTACTACAGCAGGGGAGTTCTCGAGATCTACCTGAGCTCAAACTCTCCTCTCCCCTTGCAAATGGGAGGGAGCCCCGGGCTCGAGGATCTCATGAGCTCAGGGCTCTCTCCCAGGACAGCATGCCAAACAAGCTTTATAATCAATCATCAGCTAAGTGTGAACTCTTAAAATATTGTTTTGCGCGTGTTGAGTGTCATTAAGCTTCGTCAGGTGTCGATGTCACTGCAGCGACATGCAGCGCGACACTCTGAGTGACACAGACATGACAGTGAAAACCGGACATGCCACCGGAAGTGTCACTACACTCAGTGGCATCTGTACGTCAGATGTCGTGTCACTTCATGTTAAAACTGCTGCTGAGCATGACTTGAGGTGAAAGTTGATTGGTTCATGTGTGCACTGTCCATTTTTAACTCGAGAACAGCAAGTGGCAAATCAAGAGAGAAAAGCATTTGTCAAGCCCCTTTTTAAAAAGCGATTTCAATTGTGTATTTAAATGATCTATAAATATACGCTTTTATTGTTTGATTAATCAGCATTTTAAAACGGGAATTAAATAAACATTTATTAAAGTTGTCTATTTATTTATACATTCATTCATTTTCTTGTCGGTTTAGTTCCTTTATTAATCCGAGGTCGCCACAGCGGAGTGAACCGCCAACTTATCCAGCACGTTTTACACAGCGGATGCCCCTCTAGCTGCAACCCATCTCTGGGAAACATCCATACACTCTCATTCACACACATACACAACGGACAATTTTAGCCTACCCAATTCACCTGTACCGCATGTCTACCTCTGGGGGAAACCAGAGCACGCGGAGAAAACCCACGCGAACACAGGGAGAACAGGCAAACTCCACACAGAAACGCCAACTGACCCAGCCGAGGCTCGAACCAGCGACCTTCTTGCTGTGGCAAGATAATAGCTGGAATTTCTTTTTTTATCTGCAATGTGTCTAACTTTATATTTAAAGAATTCCCAAGTGTTTTTATAATATTCATTTAAACTATCAAATACGTCTTTGCTAAGATTAATTATACTATGGGGCTGCATGGTGGTGCAGTGGGTAGCACGTTCACCTCACAGCAAGAAGGTCGCTGGTTCGAGCCTCGGCTGGATCAGTTGGCGTTTCTTTGTGGAGTTTGCACGTTCTCCAGGTGTTGGTGTGGGTTCCTCCGGGTGCTCCGGTTTCCCCCACAAGTCCAAAGACATGCGCTATAGTGGAATTGGGTAAGCTAAATAGTCTGTAGTGTATGTGTATGAATGAGTGTGTATTGGTGTTTCCCAGTGATGGGTTGCAGCTGGAAGGGCATCCGCTGTGTAAAACATATGCTGGATAAGTTGGCGGTTCATTCTGCTGTGGCGACCCCAGATTAATAAAGAGACTAAGCCGAAAAGTGTGGGGGAAACCGGAGCATCCGGAGGAAACCCACGCCCACACAAGGAGAACATGCAAACTCCACACAGCGACCTTCTTGCTGTGAGAGAACATGCTACCCACTGTGCCACCATGCAGCCTATGGTTAAGTCTATTTAACTGAATGTATTGTCATTACATTGTGAGTATGTTGTTGTATTTTGCACTGTCTGTATTTTGCACTGTCTGTATTTTGCACTGTCTGTATTTTGCACTGTCTGTATTTACACTGTCTGTATTTACACTGTCTGTATTTTGCACTGTCGTTGTATTTTGCACTGTCTGTATTTTGCACTGTCTGTATTTTGCACTGTCGTTGTATTTTGCACTGTCGTTGTATTTTGCACTGTCGTTGTATTTTGCACTGTCTGTATTTTGCACTGTCGTTGTATTTTGCACTGTCTGTATTTTGCACTCTGTATTTTGCACTGTCTGTATTTTGCACTGTCTGTATTTTGCACTGTCGTTGTATTTTGCACTGTCTGTATTTTGCACTGTCGTTGTATTTTGCACTGTCGTTGTATTTTGCACTGTCTGTATTTTGCACTGTCGTTGTATTTTGCACTGTCTGTATTTTGCACTGTCGTTGTATTTTGCACTGTCTGTATTTTGCACTGTCTGTATTTTGCACTGTCTGTATTTTGCACTGTCTGTATTTTGCACTGTCGTTGTATTTACACTGTCTGTATGTTGCACTGTCTGGAGCCAGCACCTAAGATTTTCACTCATCATAGCACACGTGCTGCTGATGATGTGACAATAAACGTGATTTGATTTGATTTTACATTGATGCTGTAAAAACAACCTTGTGAAATTGAAAATAGCCACATTAAGCTTTCACTGGAAGTTTATCGTTGGCTTTAAAACTCTAGCTGTGCATTACAGCCCATTGTAAACTTATTTGTATTATTTATTTGTAGAATTTATTTATAATTTCATGTTTTTAATCAAGTGATGTGAATGATAACTTAAACGTGCTATTTCTGAAGAATTGTTCTGTAAATAACAGCTTTTAGCATAACAAAACTATTAAAGCTGTAGGTTCACTTGGGCTGAGGACAAGGGCAATGACAGAGTTTGTACATCTGTAAAGTGTTTTTAATTAAGAAAAACAATCGGAGAACCAAATGAATGACAAACTCCTTTACAGAACAACTCACGGAAATCAACCATCAGTCCATTTTAGACACGTTTTAGGATGAAATACTTTTTATTTGCTGTATTAATGTTTTTATTTCAGAGACAGATAATGTACGTTTCTGGTAGAATGTGTCAAATTCCATACGAGAAAAACAAAACCCGAACAACAAACCGAACATAGACTTTTATTAGACCTCTTAAGTGTGAAGGAGGAGGTGGATATAACAGCTCAAATACAGTGTTTTAAGGTGATTCAGTGAATTGGGGAAAATAGATTCGTAATACGGAGAGTAATAATTAAATCTAAACCAGCTCATTCTTGTTAGCTATACACGGCTTAAGCTAATTAATTAATTATATTTGACACGTAAACGTGATGAAAAGTACTTGAGTGTAAACAGTCACTTTACATCGGAGTACAGGAGAATTGTCAAGTCTCAATCAATCAGCGCAAAAGCGACGCGGAAGGATGCCTTCTTGCCCTGCTTTCTTCACGAGAGGCCACAGTTTGTCTCGTGCTGCCCTGTCATCTGGTCACAGAGGCTCCGATAGACGCAGTCTGTTTTCAGAAATCTGCACCCCAAGTAATGTAACGAACGCGACGCAGCGTGAAGAGGATTATGGTCGATCTGGCTTTGCCATCAGCGCGTTTGGGACCCACACGGTGAGCAATATCCAGGGCTGGCGCGTCCATTGAGGCGACCTAGGCGGCCGCCTAGAGCGGCATAATAATGAGGGCGGCAAACGCGCCCTGCCGCCCAACCCAACATACTGACTTTCATCCGCAACATCAACACAACACTGGCATAATAGGGGTCTGTCATAATAGTGAGGGCGGCAAACGCGCCCCGCCGCCCTATCTAACGTAGAGGTGTAATCGGGCCATAAAAATTAGGCCCGGTGGGGTCCGAGCCCGACAGAATTCAACCCGAGCCCGACATTTTGATTGACAGCTTTATAAAGCCCGAACCCGTTAATAACCCGACATTTCAAATGTGCACATGGCATGCACACAGCTCTTTTGCCTTTTTTCAAGAATGAGTCATTTATATGTTTTAACATAATTTATTCATAACAAACATAGGGTATAGGTCACTTGGAAGTCGGAACAAAGAAATAAAATAAGTCCTCTGTAACATCGTAACATCTCAGCACTCTAAATAGGCCTAGGTACATACACCTAGCCTTTAAATTGGCCAACACACCAACGAAAAGAAGTCTTTCTTAACAAATTAAATTAAAATAAATTCTAAATTATGACTGGTATTTGGCAATAACGAAATTAAGATAAAGGCTGCGGCATTTCTTTTGCCACTTCTCTTCACAATCTGGCATTAAGGCGACGGGGAAGCTGAATAACGAACGAATAATGCCAACATTAGCCTGTATACTCTGTCTACATTATGATTTTATGGTTTAATAATATTTATTTATAATTTAAAAACCCTTTACTCACCAAGATTAGGCTATGTGCTTTTGTGCAGGTATTGAATTCACTGTAAATGGCTTTAGCGCAGTCCTGCGCTCAGGATGCTGCGTACCGAATACCTTTTACTGCAGCTGCTAGGCCGAGATGCAGAGTTCTGATCTGGCTAATTTTGCAAGTTTTGGGTAGGATTGTTTGTTCATCTTCTACCTGCCAAGAACATCCGTTTAATTTTCCATGACAGCAGTTTCAATGTAGTGAATGACCTCGTCCTCTTCCCTAACAGCTTGCTGTACATACGTTGCTGTTTAGCGCTCTACCGTAATATGCAGTGTATGAGTGACCGCCAAATACCTTGGCGGCTAGAATAACCTTTCCTTCTGGACTGGCGGCTGACCTGACCACAGTCAAAAACTCGCTCTTTTTCACTTCTCTGTCATCATTTGTTTCACCTTTGCAGGGATGGATTTTAATGTTGTAACAAATGATTTGATTACTTTCTCGTGCTAATCGAAATGCATCACATGACTATTAATTTACTGCGCCAGCTAAGCCAAGCCCGGCCCGACCCGAGCCCGTTTAAAATGATAGAAATTAAACCCGAACCCACCCGAACCCGTCGGGTCCCGCTGGCTTACCCGTCGGGTCGTACTGACTTTCATGACTTTCATCCGCAACATCAACACATACCCAACACATACACCCCCCCCCCCCCCCCCCCCCGTGATAGTCCTTTGCCTAGAGCGGCAGTTCGGCTTGCTCCGGCCCTGGCAATATCAGCACTGTCCTGAAGAGCATCTGGAACGACCTTTCCTAAGACACATTTCAGACATCTTCTCCATGTTTTTAGGTAACATCATGTAGCTTTAGACAGCACCCCCAACTGTAGCGCTTACAATCTTGTACACTTGCGTTCAGCGACTAGTTTTCCTCTCAGCGCGCCGATCTCAGCCTCTCTGTGCTCACCGACATCCAGAATAAGCTTTGTCTGGAGGTCGTTTCTGATAGCTTAACTACAACAACCTCGTTTTTAAAGTTCGTACAAGTATCAACGCATTGTGATTCCGTGTCACATTGGAAATTCAGTCCAGAGCTACAAGTCGATGCCGAGTTATGAAATTAATCAGCCGAGTTGGACGCGTCAAAAAACACTCATGCCAGGCCTTGCCTGATTAACTTTATTCTTGCCTCTTTTCTCCATCCACAAAGATGTCGAGAGTTCTATAACGTCCACACCAGTGGTGTAGTCCTAAAAAAAAGTGGTGTACTATTACCCACCCAACCCAAATATTAAAAGTAGGCAAAGAAACGACGAAACTATATATATATTTATTTTATTTTTTTATTTTTATTTAACATAAGTTACCTGTAACTATCGAAAAAAAAAAACAAATACTATGGAAGTTAATGATTACAGGTTTCCAGCTTTCTTCAAAATATCTTCTTTTGTGTTAAACAAAATTTTAAAAAGACAAACCGGTTCGGAACAAGTAAAGGATGACAGTTTTACTTTTTTAGAATGAACTGTCCATTAAAAAAGGAAAAATATTTAAACAAATTTGTTCATTTTAAAGCGAGATGCTAATAGCCTAATCCTATTCAATGATTTATGCTTAGCTAATATTGCCCCCACCAGCAGACCCGGAGATTGGCTGAGTATATCAAGCTGGGTCAAAGCCAACTGTTTAACTCTAAAGGGACTTGTAAAATAAGCCTATAATTAATATAACAATATATATATATATATATATTTTTTTATCAGGAAAATAAAAAGTTTTTTTTCTTCAAAAACTCAAATACTAGCCTATACTCAAGTATTTTTTCCATGTTTTAAATAGAACTGCCACTTTTATAATTTAAAATGCATAAATATAAACATATAAAAAATGTACAGGCTAATTTACATATTTCACTATCATAATATAAGTCATAATAGGAAATAATTTTTAACAATGTACATAGGGTTACCACTTTTAATATAAAAAAATAAGGGACGCATACTGCAGCGGGGGCTACGTCCCCAATCACAGGCCCAATAGCATGCCAGTGGTGGTAAATCGCAACTTAAAATATGTTTTCAGGAAAGTATAAACACTTGGACATTAAAATAAACTGTCTTTTATTGAAATCTGTGTAAACAGATCAGATGCAGTCAGTCTTTCTCTTTGACAGCTCTGCAGCACTGTTATAGCTGATGTTGTGTTTAATAGTGTGGTACACCTGCGTTAACTCAGCTGCTGTAGAGGAGAGGAGAAAATACTAATCAACCTAATTTTAAAGGGTTGTATTGTTAACAGATTTTGGCTAAAATATTTATCATTATTTGCAGTAACACCTATCCAAACATGTAAACAGCACATACATAAACTAGCTACAAACATTAGCTAGTAAAGTAAAAATAGCCTATTTCTAATTTAAAAATTTGGAAAGTTGCAATTTACTAGTTTATTTTCTTTACATGGGCGTTATGTTGTTATTAATGTAATAAATGTAATGTTTTATGTAATAAATTAATGCTTATGTGCCTGACTTTTATATTTATTTTAATATTATAACAAATCATAATATTACATTGCACCGTGATCCACTTACATTGTATTTACAGAATTTATACAAATTACAATTTGTGACCCAGTGTGTGAAAACCAGACCAAATCTAATTCTGAGAGAGAGTTTGATTGTAGCCATTAATTTTACAGTGATTTCAGCTGTTGATATGGTTTTACTCAGTTAATATTAAATACCATATTTTTATTATTTTCACAGACTGTTCTTTATTTCATGTAGAAAACAGTAAATTAGAAAAAAAAATAAAATAAATAAAAATGACTCCAGCTAGATTTTCACAGACTGGGTCACTGTCATTACCATGTCTGCTTCGGGAGAAGAGCTCTGTCATTGCGGGAATGCATAGATGTATATATCTATGTCGGGAATGCTGCTCTCCGGAGGCATGTTGTCGCACGTCCCGCATGAGCCACAGAGAACGCTCTCCGACAAATCGTGCAGTTGGCTTGCATACCAGCCAGGTATATGTTTACTCAAACTCTCTGCGGTACTTTTGCAGCCGCTTGCGTTTAAACTTTGAAACTTTAAGACGCGGAAGGTTATCTGGAGAAGCATCTGCCATTTGGCTACTCTCTGTCAAGACTTGACAGACTCTGCTTAAAAGACACGCCCTCCTCACTGGACAAAGACCAATCAAACTAACGATGACATCAAGTATTACCCAATCAAACGTAGGAAATGAGGCATCTTCATAAAATGCGTGTGGAATTATTTGCATGAAAAGCTACTTTTAAAAAAGATGATAAAAATAAGGGACAAAAGCCGTCCCGTATTGATTCAAAACGGGACGCGCAATTTCATTCTCAAATACGCGACGATTCCGTATTTTAAAGGACGGGTGGCAACCCTAAATGTACAACACAATGTTTCACTCTGATATGCAGTTAAAATGAGTACATTCACTGAGTGCTTCTGTCACTGTGTTTAATCCTGTGCATGAATGTATGCTATATATAATGCCACATGCACTGTAATGTGTTTTATAATCATAGTTAATGGATAAATGTTCGTTAAGAGTTGCATTTTCGCTGGAGGAAACAGCTGTGATGATGAGGGAAGCGCCAAGGCAGATGGGGAAACCCGATTGGTACATGTGATACAAGTGTTTCTATAGCAAAGAACTGCGAATATGCAGATATTATAACAATCTATAGATAAACACACCTTCTGCTCTCACTCTGCAAAGCTGTGGTTTGCTGATTAAACGAAAAACGAGTTGAAAATGGAGGAGCGGAAGTCTGCCGCGGTTTTCATATCAAATTTAAAGGGGACTAAGGTAATCATTTAGTATTGTACAGTTCATGAGGAAATCGCAAAACATTCGAGGGACTGAATAGAAATATAGGGGACTAAAGCAATGCCCATGCTTTTTAAAAATAATTTTACCTCAGTGTTTCAGCGAGACATCATTTAGTTGACTTGTCGTTATCGAAAAACTCCCGAAATTTTCTCACAGCTGCTGCGGTCGTCAGGGGGCGGGGAATGCCACAAATTAAACAAAAATCCACTGATTGCAACAAATAAGATGCAAGTAAAAAAAAAAACATTTGGTATACAGTTAAAGGGGACGCGAATACACGTTAATTAGGGAAGTCTAATCAGAAAAACAAGTGAGTATACCGAGGGTATACGCAATTATTGATCCTCAGAAGTCGTAATACCCAAACAGCTCATGGAAAAAAGTAGGCATACTGAGTATACGTGCGTATAGCCCCGACTACACCACTGGTCCACACGTATTTAAAAAAAAAAAGTCATTACCAGTCTTAAACAGCGGGTCAAATATACCACTGCACCTTTTATACTCTGAAGAAAAAACGCGAATACCTGTTCCTACATCGCCGCCATCTTGGCCTCCCTCCGCGCTACGTCATGTCTAAATAGAACGCGTTCTAGAATGTGCCTCGAATGTCAGAATCAACCTGACGTCTTACAGACAAGACTGAAATTGAGAAACTCCACATTTGGACACAATCAGTGAATTGCAGTAAATTTATTATACTTTTGAAAAATATATTTACTGATATTTAAATGGAGCAAAGTATGCTTGATGTTCCTGGTCCTTCGGGACGAACCAGCCCATCATCTGCGCAGAGAATAGGGCCTTCTTCTGGTTTTGGTAACGTTACATTTTAATGTATTTTTTTATCGTATTGTATTTTTTGTATTGATTTATTGTATTGTTTGATGTTGTTTAACCCATCAGTTGTTGTTGGATCGTTTTCATCCACTCTGGAGTTATTCTGAGGCATAATTTGGCCTCAACTTGCTCTGTTTTAGCAAATGGAATGATTTTTGATGACAAATCTTATTTTGACACATATTTTGAGAAAATCCTGTCTGTTCAGGCATAACAAGAACCGGTCTCAAATTAACATGTTGTTGTTTTTATCTTTCAGTGCAAAAAAAGTATGATGTGAGAGGCAAAATAGGAGAGGGCTACTACGGCCGAGTGTATATCGGTATCAGGAAATCGGATGGAAAACAGGTAAGTCTAATCTCCCTAGTCCAGTTTAGAGGACATCAACTTTAAAGAAATCATGTTTGATTGCTCACTTATGTTTTATTCTGCTGTTCATCCACAGTTTGCCATCAAGAAGACCGATTACGGAGATGAGAGCGATGTGGTAAGTCTAAAAAGATCATCCGTGATTCATATTTGAAGCTTCACAAAATACACTTAATAGATATGTCTGTTTACAGCTGTGGTAATGTACAAACTTTATACAAATATCTGTCAATTATTTTGTGATTCGTTGCTGTTTTCTGTTTATTTAACATTATGATGGGACCTTTATCTGTGCTCTGCCGAGTTTTGATGCTGAAAATTCAACTCTGCAGTTTCACAGTGACTTTATTAATGGCCTTTATATTTCTATATATAACAGAAAAAGTACTGGCAGTGTAATTCCAGTAATCATACAGTATACATCATGATAATGCACAATATTGTTGCATCCAACATGCCATGAATAATTATTATTTAGCGTGTCTTTTAAGAATATTCAGGTTGTTGTATTCTGCAAGATGTTGAAGACTTAATAGGACATTTATCTTCAAACATGACGATTTTCTCATGTTAATCTGGGCTACGACATTGAAAATTCAGTGACTATTTGTAAGCTTTGTGTTTGTTAACTCAGCACAGTAAGGTCCTCTTGTTAACATCAGTTAATTTAACTAAAGTAGTTTAGTTTATACTTTATTTGAATGTTAACTATTGTACATTATCATCTTTTTGCATGTATTTATTAAGCAATACACTAAGTACAGCTTAGATCAATTTCTTAATACCAAAGCTTCCGCAATTGATCACAACATGAATATCTTATACTGTCAGAAGCCTAATTACCAGGTTTTTACACCACAATTGACAAAACCAGTAAAGATAATATATATCAAGCTCCCATAATGCAATTCAAAAGCATAAATAAACCCACACAAAAAACATGAATCACAAAATAGGGAAAACTGCTGATTTACAGATTTTCTTTTACAGTTATATCGAAAAACAGGATTATATGTTGTTGATATGCAGCTAATGTGCACTTTATCTTTAGCCTGGCTACCCGGGAGTGCTACCAAATGAAGTGGCGATGATGACGATTGCAAGAGATCCCCCCAGCCCGCTTTTTATCAAACTACAAGAGTGGTTTTTGGAGAAAGAGAAGAAATCGCCAAACGGGGTAAGTCTATTTATTCAGCACATTTCATGCACGACGCACTGCAAGAGGGTTTGTCTCGTTCTTATTGTTGTCTTGATTTTGTATCTAAAAGTTCTTAAATCAAGAAGCATTTCTGAACAAGAACATAACTTTGTCTTGTTTTCAGAAAAGCTCGTGGGTTAATAATATGCCGGTGCGGCAAGCGAAATAAACTCGTTTCTACTTTAAAATCTACCCTGAATGTAACTGGAAGCCAGTGTAAAGACTGACCTGAGGACTGCTGTCATGTGCTTTATTTTAATTGATTGCATTTGCTTTCAGGAAATAGTGAAGACGATAGCGTTGGTGATCGAACATCCCGGCCTGTGCAGAACACTAGCGGATTTCCTGAAGGAGCACCAACAGCTGGAGGAGAGAGACGCTCGAACACTGATCCTGCAGATTGTGAGAGCAGCGCAGGAGTGCATGAGGCGGCAAATTTGTCATCATGATATTCATGGACGTAATATTCTGGTCATGGGCCCGCCTCTGCAAATTAAGCTAATAGATTTTGGATGTGGATTGCACATCTTCGATGGTAAGTCTGATTATTTCAGGAGGAAACAGTACACTTTCATTAGTCTCTAATAATCAGTTGAATGGTGTTTTAGCTGATCTGTTTGCTCAACTCTGCACATCTCTTCCTGACAGATCCAGAGAATCACCCGCGGCCAGATACAAGGATATCTCCAGAGAGAGCGCAAAAAAGGACAGCGAATCAGCTGTTTACCATCGTGCAGGATGTAGCAACATATTGTTCCAGCATACCTACAGGTAAGAAGATGACTCGAACACTGTTCAACCCTCCTGTTGACTGATGGGTCAGAAATGAACACATTTAGGGCACAACAGGTGTCATTGGGGTCAAATTTGAGCTGCCAGCTATGAAATCATTTTTACACCACAAAAACTACTGACACACACACTGCGGCTTTTTTTTATGAATACTGTCTTGCTAAACACTCTTTACACTCCTGCAGATTCTGTTATCATGATTAAATCCCCCTTTACTGTAGTGAGAGTCGAGTGTTGTCCACTGAGTGAACACTGATGAGGGAAACCCCAAACATTCACAGAGTGTGTGTGATGAAAATCAGCTTGTTTCTTTATGCTAAATAGATTTGAGTATTAAAATTAAACTGATCTGCTTTATTTTAGAGATTTAGAGACAACAGGAGGGTTAGGTCCTGTGTGTGTGTGTGTTATGTTTTCACACATGTCAGTTGTGTCCACGATTAACCCACTTTCTCTTTTAAATTGTTACAGAATTTATGGAGTTTATGGTTACCTGCTGGTCCCCTATTGCTGAAGAAGAGGCCCCGCATACAGTGGAGGAGATTCTGAATCAGCCATGGCTTACAGAATAAAAATAAAGACTGTTTTAAGCAATTCACAATCATGAGTAGTTTATGCTTTAGGACCTGTTTTAGAGGAGCTTTTAGAGCACAAGTGGTTCAGCATGACGTAGACCCCATCAGCAGCAGGAAACAGGTTTTCACACTTCCATTTATGTCAAATAGTTTTGCTGTTTTCCGCTTCTGCTTCCCAGATTCTGCACTTCCTCCTGCGACTGTTGCAGTCAGATCTGCATGCAAATGAGGGCCGGCTGAAGCGTCCCTATTGGTCTATTAGCTCTAGATTAACAGCTCCTCCTCCAGCCAATCAGGTGAGGAGGGAAGCTGATGTCACTCTAATGGCAGCCGAAGCGCACAGGCGACGTCGGAGATTGAGTGTTAGCAAAGACTCTAGAATACACAAGACGTTTCACTCGTATACTTTTGAATGGGGAAAAGTGTAACAGTCAATCTGGTGAATGAAGCCCCGCCTTGTAGTACAGGAGCCAATCAGTGATCGCCATAGAATGACAATTCTCAGGGGGAGGGGCTTGGACCAGACGTGAGTTTCTGCAGATTTTGTGTGATCCGAACATTCAGAACTGAAACTAAAGAGACAGCTGTTGTTTAATTTTATGGGTTATTCGTCATATGTAATGTAATCGTAATCTTGGCAAGTAGTTTTGGAGAATTTGATGTTTCCCCATTCAAACAGAATGCCCGAGCATACTGCCCAAGAGGTGTTTCAAAGATGGCCACCGAGTGAAATGACTTGCCTTAAATCCTGCGTGTTCTGCTTTTTATGAATGCGGCAAACGCGCGGCCACAAGTAAACATGGCCACGTCCATCTCACGTTACAGATCACGATCACTTCCACGTTTATGTGAATTGGAATATCAGGATAGGATGCTGTAGATGGCGCTGACGGGGCAGGATTATATGGGCCAATAAGCTAGAAATAAGAGCCTCCTGCCACAGACATATTTTACCCCAGGTGTGGATTTCTCAGATCTGATGAGGATTATTTCTAGTGCTGCTTTTCCAGCTGTAAACATTTTATCTATTTTTAGGGTTAGAGTGTTTTTTAGGGTTTGGTTAGGTTAGGGTTTGGTTAGTGTTTGATTAGGGTTAAGTTTGGGTTAGGCTTTTGTTTTTAGGGTTAGTTATTAATTGCTTTGCTTTATGTTTGGTGTATTTAGTTTCTCCTGTCTTTCTTCTTCTCCATCACTGTTGTGTGTCCACTGCACAGATTGTTATTTAAGAGCAATTGTTAATTATTATACACTTCTCTGTCCTCGCCTGTGGGCATTGGCCGCCTTTAGAGTGACGTCAGCTTCCCTCCTCGCCTGATTGGCTGGAGGAGGAGCTGTTAATCTAAAGCTTATAGACCAATGGGGACGCTTCAGCCGGCCCTCATTTGCATGCAGCTCTGACTGCGACACTCGCAGGAGGAAGTGCACAATGTGGGAAGCAGAAGCGGAAAACAGCATAATGTCAGAAAACAATGGAAGTATGAATTCCTCATGATTTTATTTTGTCACTGACCACATGTGTGCTGCTCTTCATATCATTTCTGTGAAATTAAGACCTACGAACCCCATGGAGTGTGTTGAAGCTGTTTTCTGCTGATCAAACTGTAAACTATTGTCTTCAATAAATTGTATCTCTGACTCCTGGTCTTTGTTCATCACACCGGCTCCCTGCATTAACATGACTGAAATCATTCAGCTCGCTCTGTTGCATAGATTCGCAATTTGCATTTTTACTATCAAATACCTCCACATTTGCTAAATACTACTTAGGGGGAACAAACCCTAAATACATTTTATATAACATTTAACACTTTATACAAATAAATCTACTTTAAAACGTTCTGTCTCTCGAGCATCCGCCTGTTGTTTGTAGCTTAGCCTGCTACCACCGCTAGTCAGCTAAAGCTACCGACTGCTTTCATTCCCTTTTTGGCTGCGCATGCTTGAGTGACGTCACTGCCGTTGTTACGGCGACACCCGGCGACCACGGCCCCTGGGTGCAGCCGCGTAGGGTGATCAGGAACCCCCGGGGCAGAGAATCTCCTCCCGCGTTCGAGGTCTCCACGGAGAACCGCTTCGCCCCTCTCCGCAAGACGGGTCACGATGTGGCTATCATCGGTGACTCCATCGTCCGGCATGTCTGTCCTGCTTCCACTTCAGGTAATAAAGTACGCACATTCTGCTTTCCTGGTGCTCGCGTTAAGAATATTTCTACACAGATTCCGAGTATCCTGAGCGCTGGCGAGAGCCTCGGTGCCGTTGTTCTCCATGTGGGGACGAATGACACCGGGCTCCGCCAGTCAGAGATCCTGAAGAGGGACTTCAGGAGCCTCATCGAGACGATTCGACGCACCTCACCCGCCACGCAGATCATTGTTTCTGGACCGCTTCCTACCTACCGCTGAGGAAATGAAAGGTTCAGTAGACTTTTTGCTCTGAATGAATGGCTATTAACATGGTGTAATGAACAGAAATTGCTCTTTGCCAAAAACTGGAATCTTTTCTGGGAGCGTCCTAGGCTTTTCCGTGCTGACGGGCTGCACCCTAGTCGAGTTGGAGCTGAACTGCTGTCGGACAACATCTCTAGGATGCTTCGTTCTGTCTGACTAGTAAGTAAAAATTCACATTTAATCCATATAGACTCTTGTTCGTCCCACTTAAATTACAGTAACACATCTCTAGCTTACCCCATAAAGACTGTGTCTGTTCCTCGTATTATTAGATCAACAATTAAATGTACTGTGTGCTCTAGAAAAAAATCTATTAAGAATAAAAGCTGAAAATTCAATAAAACGTGATAATACAAACTTCGTAAAGCTCGGTCTCCTAAACATCAGGTCACTAGCACCTAAAACGCTTATCATAAATGAAATAATAACAGATAACAATCTAAATGCACTCTGTCTCACTGAAACCTGGCTGAAACAAAATGACTTTATTAGCTTAAATGAAGCAACTCCTCCAGGATTTGCATATAAGCATAAGGCTCGTCAAACTGGTCGTGGTGGTGGAGTTGCAGCAATCTTTAGTGATATTCTTAATGTTAATCAGAGAAATGGACTTATGTTTAACTCCTTTGAGGTATTAGCTCTTAATGTTATGCTTCCGGATATTATGCAAAACCTACGATATCTCTCGCTTTAATCACCATATATAGACCCCCAGGACCCCATGTCAATTTCCTAAAAGAGTTTTCTGATTTTATTTCTGACTTACTAGTTAAAGCTGATAAAATACTAATTGTAGGAGACTTTAACAAACACGTAGATGACTCCAATGATACATTAGGGCAGTGGTTCTCAACTGGTTTGGCCATGGGACCCACATTTTTACATGGTCATCAAGCCGCGACCCAAACTTTTAGGAACTATAATATAATTTTAGGAATTATAATTAATTTGTATTTATTTGTTAACATACACAAATAGTGACAGATAAATCACAAGTCACCAATACTTACAAATAAACAATATTTTATTGCTGTCATTTAACAAAATGTATCAAATTATAGAAATATTACAAAGTAAGGGTAAGAAAAGGTTCAGTTACCATGAACTAAACTGAACTGTTAATAAAACATTAACACTGATCCTGTGGAACAGAACAAATCAGCAAATTACAGTAAAATAATTAAAATAATCATGACAATTTTTACATCTAATATGACAGCAATTACAAACATCTGTTTCACTTAATAGTAATTTGGGAAGCTAATGAGATAACTGAGGATGTGCTTTACTCCTGATAAGAGTTTCAAAGTCTGGGGTGATGGTAGACCCGAAGATCGTGCTCTATGTCCAACCTGTTCCTTTGCTTTGACTTAAGCTGCACCAAGGAAGAGAAGCCACTTTCACACAAATACGTAGTGCTGAATGGTAGGATGGATTTGATCGCACGAATGGCAAGGGACGAATACTCAGAAAGCACTTTGCGGCACCAAAACTGGGAGAGGCTTTACTTCACTGAATTTCTTTTTCAGCGTCTTATCACATGACGGCTCCACAAGCTGATTCTCTTTGTTGCTCGGCAACGTGACGCTTTCCACGTCGATTCCAAAGAGATTGCTTATCCACGGATCATCATAATGTTTATCGGGAAGTAGTCGGTACGGTTGTCGCGCGCGCATTTCAAAATAAAAGTCCGGTATAAGCAAAATAAGTTAAAAAATGAAACTTTTGTTGTTTTTTTGACCATACACTCCGCGACCCACTGAAAATGTTCCCGCGACCCACTTTTGGGTCGCGACCCACCAGTTGAGAAACACTGCATTAGGGCTCGCCTTTATGGATCTACTACATTCACTTGGGATAAAACAAAATGATGTTGGTCCAACCGATCGCTTAAAGCATACATTAGATCTAATATTGTCTTATGGAATTGAGGTCTTTGATGTAGACATTATACCACAAAGTGATGATGTTACAGACCACTACCTCTTGCTATATAAGCTGTGTTTACCTGAAATTAGCAGATCTGCACCAATATACCGCCCTGGTAGGACTATTGTTCAGTCCACCAAGGATGAATTCATAAATAACTTACCTGATCTTTATTTATTTTGAAATACACCCGCAAACGCAAATGGCCTTGATGTAGTAACCAGCAGTATGGATGCCATCTTTACTAGCACACTTAATACAGTGGCACCCATCAAATTAAAAAAGGCTAGAGAGAATAAAACTGCACCATGGTACAATAATCATACTCGTTTTTAGAATTGCGTAAAAGACAGTATGTCCAGCTATAGGAGGCTCTTAAATCTGCCAGGGCCGAGCACCTCCGCAAACTGATTGAAAATAATCAGAACAATCCGAGATTTTTATTTAGCACCATTGCTAAACTAACAAATAATCGATCATCTTTGGAACAAAATGTCCCACCGCAAATCAGTAGTGATGACTTCATGAATTTTTTCAGTGATAAAATAGAAGGCTTCAGAGAGAAAATAGATGATGCTAAACTTTCTGCACCACCTTATACTCCAGATCCAGTAAATATTTCACTAAATCAAAATAACCTACAACGCTTCAAAATCATAGAACAAGAAGAGCTAGATAAAGTTATAAATAGCTCTAAACCAGCTACATGTATGTTAGACCCAATTCCAACAAAATTACTGAAAGAATCGCTACCTGTTATAGGAGAACCTCTCCTTAATGTTATCAACTCTTCTTTATCTTTAGGCCATGTTCCAAATCCTTACACGCTAGCTGTTATTAAACCTGTTATTAAGAAACCACAACTGGACCCCAGCAACTTGGCCAACTATAGGCTATTCCAAATCTTCCGTTTAGGTCTAAAATACTAGAAAAAGTTGTTTCTGCCCAATTATGCTCCTTTCTGCAGATGAACAATGTTTTTGAAGTGTTTCAGTCAGGTTTCAGGCCTCATCACAGTACAGAAACCGCATTAGTAAAAATAACCAACGATTTACTCTTAGCTGCTGACCAAGGGTCTCTCAATTAGTTCTACTTGATCTTAGCGCCGCATTTGACACCATCGACCACAGTATTCTCATAGACCGCTTAAATTCTACAGGTGTCCAGGGACAGGCTCTTGAATTGTTTAGGTCAGGGGTGCTCAATCCTGTTCCTGGAGATCTACCTTCCTGCATAGTTCAGCTCCAACCCTGATCAAACACACCTGAACCAATTAATTAGGACCTGAACAGCACTTGATAATTACAGGCAGGTGTGTTTGATATGGATTGCAACAGAAATCTGCAGGAAGGTCGATCTCCAGGAACAGGATTGAGCACCCCTGGTTTAGGTCATACCTAGCTGACCGTTACCAGTTTGTGAATATTAATGGACAGCTTTCACAAGTCAGGCCAGTAAAGTACGGGGTCCCTCAAGGATCAGTTTTAGGCCCTTTGCTGTTTACAATATGCATGCTTCCCCTGGGGGACATTATTAGAAAACACGGGATCAGCTTTCACTGCTATGCAGACGATACTCAATTATACATTTCAACTAAACCTAATGAGATGTCTGTCTAAGCTAACTGAGTGTATTAAAGATGTTAAAGACTGGATGACCAACAATTTTCTTCTCTTAAACTCAGACAAAACAGAATTATTACTTATTGGGCCTAAATCCTGTACACAGCAGTTCTCACAACTTGACCTGCAACTAGAGGGATACAAAGTTAGCATTAGCTCTACTATAAAAGATCTGGGTGTCATATTAGACAGCAATTTAACTTTCAAAAATCATATATCCCATGTCACAAAAACTGCCTTCTTTCATCTGAGAAATATCGCTAAATTGCGAAGTATGCTATCCATCTCAGATGCAGAAAAGCTAGTTCATGCTTTCATGACTTCTAGGCTAGACTACTGTAATGCTCTGTTTGCTGGTTGCCCAGCATCCTCTATTAACAAACTTGAGCTAGTGCAAAATGCAGCTGCCAGAGTTCTTACCAGGTCTAGAAAATATGATCATATCACCCCAATTTTATCCTCCTTACACTGGCTGCCTGTTAATGTTCATTTTGAATTTAAAATATTACTCCTTACCTATAAAGCTTTAAATAATCGAGCTCCTGTTTATCTAACCAACCTCCTGTCTCGCTACAACCCAACCCGCTCTTTACGATCTCAAAACTCAGGGCTTCTGGTAGTACCTAGAATAGCAAAGTCGAGTAAAGGAGGTCGAGCCTTCTCATTTATGGCCCCTAAACTCTGGAATAGCCTTCCTGATAATGTCCGAGGCTCAGACACACTCTCGCTCTTCAAAACTAGATTAAAGACCTATCTTTTTAGCAAAGCATACACTCAGTGCAGTACATAGCGGTATGACGCATGATGTGCCCCACACATGATTTTGCTTCTTGTTTATATACACTATGAACAGCAGCTACGCTAATTATTCTCCTTATTCTGTATTTCCACCTGGGGGTACTCATCTCGAGGCCCTCAGACTATGCAGTGCCACTGACACGATTCGAGACCAGCGACGAGATGATCCCAAGGGTTTGTGGACCAGGCCGTATCCTGAGCAGCTGCTGTGGTGGTCATCGTGGAGTGAGAGCATGAGACTGACTCCTGTGATGCTCCAAGGACAGACGAGTCTTCGCTGAGGTCCAGCTTCCTGCGCCTAGACTGCAGCTCTGCACAAGACGTTTGGCCATAGGGGAAATGGTCGTGCCCAACTGAGCCAGGTTTCTCTCGAGGTTTTTTAAATCTTCACTTTCGCCAATTGGTGAAGTTTTTTCCTCGCCGCTGTCGCCACTGGCTTGCATGGTTCGGGATCTGTAGAGCTGCGCATCGATGGATTTGCTCTTCAGTGTTTGGACTCTCAGTAGTGATTATTAAACCACACTGAACTGAGCTAAACTGAACTGAACTTAATCTCTGAAAACTGAACTGACACTGTTTCAGTTCACTATAATCTTCCATGTGAAGCTGCTTTGACACAATCTACATTGTATAAGCGCTATACAAATAAAGATGAATTGAATTGAATAGAATAGTGATACGGGACTGTAATGCACTCAAAACATGCCTGAACTACTTTATCTGACAATAAGTGTCAACACAAAACAATACATAGAATATCTTTTTTACTAACTGCAGACTCACTTTAGCCTTTATGTAACAATATTTAAGCATCATGTAATGTTTAAAGCACATTGCCTTGCCATTTGTAGGAAAATGTGACACTCCTCACATCATTCTTTAAAACTGTTCAGATAACCGTATGTTTGCTTTCTCAAGCCAACATTAGATTTTTTTCTTCACAACACAAGAGTTTTTTTTTATTAAAATCTATAAATATATTTATATATTATTTGTGATACAATTTTGTCCTTTATACAAGCAGTCAGATATATGAACTGTACCTTTAATTTGACCTGCTCACAGAAAACACTCTTTTTGAATGTATGAAACAAATCTCCAATACATGCACAGAACAGCATGAGCATTTATAGCAAATAAACTAATGTAAATATTACCCGCTTGCTTTTTGAGCGCTGTCAAACGAGGTCTTACACCCCTATGACTGGTCATTCTCTTCAACAGAAAGGGCTGCGATTGGCTTTAGAAATTAAAGCACTGTTCACCAATAAGTGAGGTGGGAGGAACAGCCGCGGTTACAGTCTATATGTGCATAATACGCGGTTATCACAGGTAATCCATAATAGACACAGTGGAGAAAACTTGCACCACAGGCACGAGCGTGTAATGAGTGCATTACAGTCTGTGTCTGGATCCACAAGTATCACTTTAACAGCCATGAGGAAAGGAAAAAGTTACCTCACGAACACGCCAGCGGGTCAAATGTCCAAAGTGAGAGAGAGGCAGAGATGGAGTTTTACAGCATTTCTCCCTAGTAGTGAAATAGCGGCTCGTGTGCTGAACCTTCTTCAGTATCAATGAAAGACTTTCCAACTCACAAGAAGTTGAACTGTGCATAATTATCTACCTTTTAAGTAGTAGGAGCGGTTAATTTACTTGCCCTCGCCTCGTTCGCCATAGTATTCTACTGCAACATCACTCATAGGAGATAAATGACGTCAGTACGTCATAACCGGTTATGATTATTACTGAACCGATATCGAATTGTCCCCGTCTGCATCACGGTGCATCGAAGAAACAATTAATTTTGACACCCCTAAGCGTTAGCGTCATCTATGTGGATGTTAAAGTCTCCTACAATTAGTATTTTATCAGTTTGAACTAGTAAGTCCGAAATAAAATCAGAAAACTCTTTTAGGAAATTGACATGGGGTCCTGGGGGTCTATATATGGTGATTAAAGCGAGAGATATCATAGGTTTTTGCATAATATCCGGAAGCATAAAATTAAGCTCTAATACATCAGAGGAGTTAAACATAAGTCCGTTTCTCTGATTAACATTAAGAATATCACTAAAGATTGCTGCAATCCACCACCACGACCAGTTTGACGAGCTTCATGCTTGTATGTGAATCATGGGGGAGTTGCTTCATTTAAACTAATATAGTCATTTTGTTTCAGCCAGGTTTCAGTGAGACAGAGTGCATTTAGATTGTTATCTGTTATTATTTCGTTTATGATACGCGTTTTAGGTGCTAGTGACCTTATGTTTAGGAGACCGAGCTTTACGAAGTTTGTATTATCAATTTTTATTGGATTTTCAGCTTTTATTCTTAATAGATTTTTTCTAGAGTACGCAGTACGTTTAATTGTTGATCTAATAATACGAGGAACAGACACAGTCTCTATGGGGTTAGCCTGACATGCATTACTGTGATTTAAGTGGGACGAACAAGAGTCTATATGGATAAAATGTGAATTTTGTGAATTTTCACTTACTAGTCAGACAGAACGAAGCGTCCTGGAGATGTTGTCCGACAGGAGATCAGCTCAAGCTCAACTAGGGTGCAGCCCGTCAGCACGGAAAAGCCTAGAACGCTCCTAGAAAAGATTCCAGTTATTGGCAAATAGCAATTTCTGTTCATTACACCATGTTAATAGCCATTCATTCAGAGCAAAAAGTCTACTGAACCTTTCATTTCCTCGGCGGTAGGTAGGAAGCGGTCCAGAAACGATGATCTGCATGGCAGGCGAGTGCGTCAAACCGTCTTGATCAGGCTCCTGAAGTCCCTCTTCAGGATCTCCCACTGCTGCAGCCTGGTGTCGTTCGTCCCCACGTGGAGGACAACAGCTCCGATGCTCTCGCCAGCATTCAGGATAGTAGGAACCTGCGCAGAAATATTCTTAACGCGAGCACCAGGGAAGCAGTGAGTGCGTACGTTGTTACCTTTGGTTTAAGCAGCGTGGACGTGACGAACGATGGCGTCATCGATGATAGCCACATGGCGACTCGTCTCACGGAGAGGGGCGAAGCGGTTCTCCATGGAGATCTCGAACACAGGAGGAGGAGACATTCTGCCCCTGGACCTGGTAAGCACCTTACGCTGCTGCACCCAGGAGCCGTGGTAGCCAGGTGCCGGCGTGAACGACGCCTGGGCGAACCGCGTCCTCTGTGCGCTGGGCCTGGACAGAGAAACACGCAGGGTTGAGGTAGACGGAGTATTGAGATTGTATCGCACACTTACCTCAGATGAGCGAGCCGCAGTGCGGGGCACACCGAGCAAGGCCCGTTGTTCCCGGAGCTGCGCCCGCTTCATCTCGATATTGCGAATCTGGCTCTCCACTGCTTCCAGCTCCAGGTCCAGCGCCTCCATCGATGCTCCTCAAGAGTTGTTGTTTTGCTGTCTCACTTTGCTCCTGACTGCTTCAGAGATTCAGCGTTAGAAAATACCAGAAGTTACTCTTCATCCACGTCATGCAAGTATCAGATCTCCTCAGAAATATTCTCCTCTTCGCTTCAAACAATCTCTCAAAACTCTCTTCAGCAGATTAAAACTTTGACGACCTATTTTCTTTGTTTTCTATTTGCAAACCAGCCGCTCTGCCGTTAGCATAAACTGTTGAGCTATGTCGTTATGTTGTTTGTCTTATTTTCCTGTCTGATTTTGACCTGCCCTGAAATTTCCCTCTGCTATTTGTCTGTTACTTTCTTTATATGTGATGCATAATTCCCATCCATACTCCAAGCATTGATCAATATTAATCAATTTTCTGGTCTGATCTCAAGCCTTGGCAAATAACTGAGAAAGCACCAATCAAAGGCCACATTTTTATCATGAAGACTTCTTAAAAAATATTTTACAGTATTTTAAAAATACAAAAATACAAGACTGTTACGGCCCAAAACTGGCTCGCATGACAACATCAAAGTTTGAGCCGAAACATAATGGACACAGACGCTTGAATTAATTGACATCTTGTCAATAATTTTTAATTCTCCAAATCAAAGGTTTCAAAAGATACAACAGAATATAAACAAAATCATGTAGACAGGTAGGGTAGCTAAGAAAAACAGGTCCCTGTCTACAACTGCATTAAAATGGGCATCTCTTACCTATTCCTCCCGAGAAAAAGGAATATAAACAGGTGAGTCTTCCGGGCCACTGCTTTCCTTCACTAAACTAAATAAATACAAAATGTGCCTATGAAAAATAATCCACTACCTGCTACGAAAACAAACAAAGTATCAAAATAAACCAACTAGAAAACACATTGAAAAAGCTAACGGATTAAGAATATAACTAGAAACAAAACACTAAAGAGAGCGCCATGTAGACCGATCCTGGCCTGCAGAACGCCAACAGCCAGACCGCCCGAGCGCAGGCCACCACCAAGCACAGTGAGCGAGAGAGAATGAGCCGCCATTGCCGGCAGCCCTAAATACAGGAAATCCCGGTGACGTCACCAGTGTCGACCAATCCTGGAAGAGCCATTTAGAAAACTCCACCTACAACTCAAGCAGGCAGAAACATACAGCCGCAACAAATAAATAGAATAAAATAACACAGAACCACGTAACAAAGACATTAAAGAATTTTGATACAAAATATTAAGCCATTTTCATAAACCCCATAAAATACAAATGACTAAATACTATTGTGTGTTTAAAATACAGATTTAAATACTTGTATCATAAATACTGCCCATCCCTGATTATAATTGATGCAAGTTGCAGCTCTATGCCTGAGAAAAGACGACAGCAGTCTGGAGCCGAGAAGAGGAAAAAACTACAAGATGAGTCCTGAGCATCACTTTAAGGTAACTTCTGTCCATCAATCTGGAAAACATATTTTGGTTGTTCAAGTAAATGAATGAGGCTAACGTTTAACTGCGCCACAACTATGTTTGTGCACCAGCTACACACACATGCACTGCTCAGTTATTTCACTGTATGTAGTATTTATTATAATTCAGTGCCGTTATCGTTGTTTATTGTTTGTCTATTTCTACATTTCTTATTGCTGCTGTTCTCTGAGAGCTGCCAAGTTAATTTCGTTGTATCGCTGCAATGACAATAAAGTCTCTTTAATCTTTATATTGGTGTTTTTAATTGGCCAGGTCTTCATTTCTGTACATTACTATATGAAATAACAAAACTGACTAACATTCTGTGATTTCTGAAACATCAATTATTGCATGGATTATTCAAATATTCAAGTATTGCATAGATTCTTTGATGATTATTTTTTGATTATTTATATTTTCTGAATGTTAACAATAAGTTTTTGTTTAAAAGTACACTCATTAATCATTAAACAAAGGCAAATGACTGATTTATACTGACAGTACAGGTCAGTTTTTCTCACCATAGATTATAGTGCAAGTTAAATCCACATGTTGGTTAAAGTTTAGAAACATTATGATTATCCCGCTGTCTTAATGGCGTGTCATGAGTCATTCTTTATATGACTAATTTCTTCTGTATTGTACATGGAGGTTCAACGCTGAAATTTGTCACAAAAGAAGATGAGGTGTCCTGACCAGCACTGCTCCAGAGGCACCAGCAGCTGCACAGACACAGAGACAGGACTCAGCACTGAGGACCGTCCATCTCTACAGGTACAGAGAGGGTTTATTCCTTACCTTTTGTAAATGTTTGAAACTAGAAATGCCTCTGCAGAAGACATGTCAGTGTTTATTTTGATGTAAACTAATTATTTTATAATGTAAATATTTGAATGTTTAAATATAATTATGAGTGTTTATATGCATATAAATACATAAATACAAGTTTAAATACATACGTTTGTGTGATTTAGTCCCTCTGTTAGGGCACCAAAGTAAAATTTTGCTTGGGGCGCCATTTTGGCCAGCAGCGGCCCTGAAAGAGTGTATCATGTGTGTATATTTAAACTCACTTTCTGATACATTTACTTGGCTTTTATATTAATTCATTCATTCCTTGTCAGCTTAGTCCCTTTATTAATCCGGGGTCGCCACAGCGGAATGAACCGCCAACTTATCTAGCACATGTTTTACGCAGCGGATGCCCAGCTGCAACCCATTTCTGGGAAACATCCATCCACACTCATTCACACTCATACACTACAGACAATTTAGCCTACCCAATTCACCTGTACCGCATGTCTTTGGACTGTGGGGGAAACCGGAGCACCCGGAGGAAACCCACGCAAATGCAGGGAGAACATTCAAACTCCACACAGAAACGCCAACTGACCCAGCCGAGGTTCGAACCTGCGACCCAGCGACCTTCTTGCTGTGAGGCAACAGCACTACCTACTGCGCCACTGTGTCGCCTGGCTTTTATATTTAGCTAAAAAATAAAAACAGTGCATCTATGAATAGGACATTTAATAATGTGGAAGTGTTTACTTCAAACAAAGAGCTTAAAATCTCCAAGAGGCGACACGTAATGGAACGTTCCACTGCAACAGCAGCGCCCAGCAGCAGCCCCGCCATTCTGCCATTTTGGAGTAAAAGCGATCGGCCGTCCATTTGATCTTATTGCTGTCAAGATGGCAAGCAGCTGCTTTGATTTTAATTTATTTATTTAAGAAGCGCGTTAAACCTGAAATACAACCTGATAGACGACACTTACAATCAAAGACTGGTGATTATCAGCACTTTTAATAGTTCATTTTACAGACTTGTTTCATATATTTTAATAATTTTTAGGTAAAATTACTTTAAATTACTTTAATAGTTTACGCACTGGCATAATATAAATGAATACTGCCATGTTAAATTAAATGAACATGACTTTAAAAAATTTGTTAATAACAGATTGACGTTTTTGTTGCAGTATTATATGTTATAATAGTATATAAAAATGTCCAGTGTTGTCTGTTAAAGAAAGAACTAATAAAGCTTTTATGTGAAAAGCCACTTTGTCCAAAATGATTGAATTCTGACACGTAAATTCATCATTTATTCATAATTTTTAATGCTGTCATTACATCATGGAGGCCATACAAACTAGATAAAGTAGTTGTTGTGGGGTATACTCATTTTTGTATCACTCTAACTCAAGCTAAAATATAAAATAGTCATCTTAGTTATTTTATTAACCCTACTTTCATGTTATAAGTGAAAAAGATATGTTAGATACCAGATATAGTAAACTTAGTCTTGTCAACATTTTGGAAATTGTCTGTTTTCATTGAGATATTATTTAAAATGTTACTTTTCAAAGGGGGTGTACTCATTTATGCTGAGAGCATATATTATAATATTTTAACTCATATTTAACTCAATGTTTTAACTCATTCTGTCTAACGTTAGTTATCCGTGCTGCTGTTCTGTTGGAATTTTCATTCCAAAATGGCCGCAGCGTGACACTAGCGGCATCTAGTGGCTGTTTTCAAAATAGCAACAGAGTGGCGCTGCAGACGCCCCATATAGCCTCTTGGTGATTCTATGCTCTTTGCTGCAGCTGTATTATTTGGCCATGTATATTTCATCCCCCCTACAGGACGCACCAGGAACCCATTGATCAGGAATCAGCTTGGATCCAAGTCTACAGACGCCCCATATAAACTACAAACGCAGGTAAGGTGGTAAACTACAAACATGGCGGACTCGCGCGATCAACGCTCAAGTAGAGAGGCTTCAGTAAAGATGTTTGAATACTGGAAAATATTTAAACAACGTTTTCCGCGACATATTTGATCAGGAACAACAATGTGAACTTTTAAAAAGACGTGTTTTAATTTCTTGAGGAGATGATTGACAGGACTCGTAACTAGGCAACATAACGGTCCGTTGAAGAGGAATAACGGTAGTTTGTCCCAAAGCTTGCGTTACACACTCAAAAGTACGGTTTCTTTAAGAAAGTTCAGACTCTGAGGACGTCGTATAATAAGGTCAGGTCTTACCTTATCTGGAAGTGTCTTTCTCTCACTTCTTTACCGTAATAATCGCCACAATCCACGGTGACGGTAGCTGTTCACAACTCGCGAGAGTCTCAATGGCGGCCAATAACGGAATATTGGATAAATCCAGCGAACAAAGCAGTTATTTGATACTCCAAGAGGACATTTCTGCGATCATTGACTCAACATGTCTCTTCACACAGTTCTCCTGTCCACAACTGACAGTGAAATGTCTATTTTCTCAAAGCTGCACCACCGGTTCAGTTTCTCCACCTTTATCTTCCGGAACTTCCGGTCATCCGTCTCGACAACAGGTAAGCACTTTTTAATTAACCCATTTAATCCCACCGGTCACAATTGTGACCACAATTTTTGCTTGCATATTTTTCTGTAGTATTAAAAAGCAACTCCTATTATAAAGCACATGTTCATATATAATGACAATTTAAGATGTCTAAATGAGCTCAGGGCAGGTCTAACATGATTGGGTAGTTTGGCCATGTGATCATACACATTCATTTCCTAGTACTGCCATCGGAATGGAAGGATAATGTCAAAGCTCATACATTTGTTATTTTTTGTAACAAATTGAAACATTTACATTACATTATATCACATTACATGCCAGGGAGCAAAACAGAAATGTATCTTTTAAACAAATTCACAGTTTTTACAGCTTTCTTGTTAGTAGATTCAGAAATCAAAGACATATAAAGATTTAGATCTTCAAGAAAAATCTGAAAGAAAGGTTTACGCCTACACAATTTACATTTGTGTATAAAATATTTGGCCAAAAATATAATAAGATTAAATAAATAAAAAACATCTAGATGTTCATTCTGATGGTTATAACCTAAAATAACATTTTCATATTTTAACATAACATCAGGAATTATACCACTAAATATACCTAATATATTTTTCCCAAAAGTTTTGGTATACTCACAATTCCAAAAAAGGTGAGACAGATCTTCAGTTTGATGTTCACAGAAGGAGCAATTTACATCAAAGTCTTCAGAAATAAACCTTCGTAAAAAACTTTGTAGGATAGCACCTATGTATTATTTTATAAGACACTTCACGGATTTTATTGTACATTAGGAATTTCTGGGGTAAAGTCCATACTCTTTTCCAGTTAATATTACCTATATGTCTGTTCCAATAATAGACAGCATTAGGACAAGAGATTATCTCACGCTGAAATAGAGAGAGGATATTTTTGTTATTTGGCTTTGTGGTAAATAGTAATTTACCAAGAGCTGTTTTTATCTCATTTAGATGTGGCACAACCTGGGGAGACTGATTGTCCCATCCCTTCATAAGCATAATAATCCCTGAAGGGATTGCTCCAAAAACAATAGCAAATTCTTTAGTTGTAATTGGGTATTTATAATGGGACAAAAATTCCTCATATTTAAAAGGCACTCCTCTGTTATTAAATAATTGTCTAACATAAATTATATTATTTTTCGCCCAATTATCAAAGTAAATAGACTTATTTTTGTACAGTAAATCTTTGTTGTGCCAAATTATATAATTATGTGGGGGAAAGTTGTGCTTGTAGATTAAAGACCATGATAACAGACATTGTTTATGAAATGAAGATAATTTGGAAGGAATTTTCTCAGGATTATAATTACACAAGAGCAAAAATTTAAACCTCCTAATTTAGAGAAAAATAAATTTGGTATAAAATTCCACAAAGAGGCAGGATTTTTAAGATGCTGATTAATCCAATTAATTTTGAATGTATAATTAAGATTAGCAAAACTGATGAAATTAAGACCGCCATTTTCATAATGATTCAAAACTACAGATTTTCTAATATAGTGTTTCTTATTTTTCCATAAAAAATTAAACAAGGATTGATCAATTGTCTTAGAAGATTTAGTATCCACATAGAGTGATGCAGCAGAATAAGCTAGACGTGAAAGACCCTCTGCTTTAGAAAGTAAAGTTCTACCCTTAAGAGACAAATCTCTGTGGAACCACATGTTTAGTTTCTTTTTAGTTTTTTCCAAAATTGGCAACAAGTTATCTGCACATCTGTTCTTCATATCTTTTGATACAACAATGCCTAGATAATTAACTTTGTCTTTCACTGGAATGCCATCTATACTTGTCAAAGAGCAATGTTTTATTGACAATAACTCACATTTATTAATATTTAAATGCAAGCCTGAAGCCTGAGAAAATAAACTGATGATCTTCACAGCTAAAGGGATTTGAGACGAATTTCTCAAAAATAGTGTAGTATCGTCTGCAAGTTGACTCAGTAAGACCTGCCTATCAGCAATATTGATACCTTGCACAGAGCTTGCCTTGAGATGAATAGAAAGCAGTTGCCCAGCTAACAAAAATAAATATGGTGAAATAGGGCAGCCTTGTCTAATTCCACGCTGCAAATCAAATCTGGAAGAAGAACCTGTTTTTAGTTTAATAGAACAGTTTGCATTAGCATAAAGTGTTCAAACTGATTTAATAAAAAAAGGACCAAAACCAAATATTTCCAAAGCACAAAAAAGAAAATTATGCTCCACAGAGTCAAAAGCTTTATAAAAGTCTAAAAACAAAATAAAACTCGGTCACACTTTATTTTGATGGTCCGTTAGTTGAATTTAAGATACATTGCAACTAATTCTAAGTAGATTATAAGTAGGTTGTTAGGTTGGGGTTAGGGTTGGGGTTAGGGTTAGGGTTAGTGTAAGTTGACGTGTACTTGCAAAGATTCTTATAGTCAGTTAAATGTCTGTTGAAGGACTGTTAAATGTCAGTATCAACAGATATTAAGCAGACAGTCTACTAATACTAAAATGGACCATCAAAATAAAGTGTTACCTAAAACTCTCATCAACAATAAGGTCTGAATAATCAATAATATCTAACACCAATCTAATATTATTGGAAATATGCCTCCCTGGTAAAAAAACCAGACTGAGATTCATCTGTTATAGAATCAATTACTCTTTTGAGACGCTTAGCAAAAATGAAAGCTAAAATTATGTAATCATTATTAAGAAGACATATAGGGCGCCAATTATCAAGAAAAAGAACATCTTTTTTGGGCTTTGGGAGTAATGTAATAAGACCTTGTGTAAGTGTAGGAGGGAGAGAGCCTGTTAAATTACATTCTATGAACATTTGTAAAAGGAAGGGAGCTAACTGTTTTGCAAATAATCTATAAAACTCAGAAGATAAGCCATCCACGCCAGGAGATTTGTTGAGTTTGAGATGAGTAATGACACATTTTTGAGAAAGGAGTGTTATTTTTGAAATTACATCATTTTCTTCAGACCTCTTTTTCTTTGCTAAATCACTGCCATATTTTCTAAAAAAAATTCCCACCTCAAATTTAAATAATTCCCAATGAAGACAAAACTTTTTTTTCTATATATTTTGAAATTAAAGTTTTAATACTTGATCTAACAAAGTCATGTTTCAAATGTGAATTATTAAGTTTCCAAAATGACGCTCTATAATTATAATCCTGAGTAAGAGACAAATTAATATGTATGGCTTTATGATCAGTAAGAGGGGTCACTAATATATTTACGGATGAGTTATCAAAAAACTGTTTGGAAACTAACCAAAAATCAATACGTGATTGATAAGAGCCTAATTTATTTTGCCATGTATATGATATTGTCGAAGGAAATTTTTTCCTCCATATGTCTACAAGTTCAAAGCGCTCCATGAATGCCTTTAAATAATTTCCTGAGGACAAATGACGGGGTGGCCATCTATCAAGTGAGTTGTCAAGGACAGTATTAAAGTCACCCCCCATTATTATTAAGGCATCGGGATATTTATCTAGCCAAAAGAGTAACTTATCTTCAACCGAATCTAAAAGAGCTTCATTTTCAGATTTTAATATATAACCATAGAAGTTAAGCAAAATAATCTTAGGACTTTGTAAATTAGGTTCAATTATTACAAAAAGAAAGTGACCTGTAGGATCCGACTCATTGTGCAAAATGGAACCAGAAAAATAATTTTGAAAGGTGCAAACGCCTGCTGAATGTTCTGAACCATGTGAAGTCCAGAGATTATTGCCCCACTGCGATCTCCAAAAGTTTACATCATGAGAAGTGGAATGAGATTCTTGAAAAAAAACAAAATCTGTTTTAAAAGTTTTAGTGAACAAAAACAGTGCCTTGCGTTTAACGCTGCACCTTAGGCCCCTGGCATTTAACGAAACAATAGGTCAAAGCTTATAATTGACTCTATGCACGAACTCTGCTGACGTATTTCCGGTAGAATATTAGCCAGTGTCTCGATTTCCGCATAGCGTGTTCTACAGCGAAATCTAATAGCGGCAAGACCTAAATGCATCGGAGCATGGCAAAGAAGGAAGATTTACACTTAAAGTAATGAGGATCCTGTGCCTTTGGATGCCCAGCATCTGGAACATCATTATTGTTCAGTTCCACAACCAACTGCAGATGATTAATACACCAGATCAGGCTGACAGTCTCCGTGAAGAGGTGGAGTGACTGAAAGGAGACTGCTTCGATGCTGCTTTTGGTGATGTTATACGGCTCTAAAGGTACGATAAAAAAATGATGTACTAGAATTTAACCCAGATGAAAGAAGTAACAAGTTGTAATTGTATTTTATATTATATAATATTACGTTTTTAACCATACTATAGTAAATTCTATTATGAATTATGAAATTCTATATGGAAAATGGTAGATTTGGCCCAAATGACTGAGGAAAAATGTGGGCCACAGTTGGCAAAAATGTGACATAGTCATCTAAGGATAATCTGGGTCTAAACCTAAAATGACTTAAATATGTAGGTGCAAATGTGGTGCAGTTATCTTAAGACATCTGGAGCCTATAGTGGCACAGAAAAGATATGGCAATTGTGGCCTAGTTATCCTAAAACATATGTGGGCCACTTTTGGCAAATATTCGCCACAGTAAGCTATGGCTAATGTGGATTTGAGCCTATAGTGGCACACAGAAGATATAGCAAATGTGGTCCAGTTATCTTAAAACATATGTGGGCCACTTTTGGCAAATATTTGGCACAGTAAGCTTTGGCTAATGTGGATTTGAGCCTAAAGCGGCCCAGAGAAGATATGGCAAATGTGGCCTAGTTATCCTAAAACAGGTGTGGGCCACTTTTGGCAAATATTTGGCACAGTAAGCTATGGCTAATGTGGATTTGAGCCTATAGTGGCCCAGCAAAGATATGGCAAATGTGGCCGAGTTATCTTAAAACATATGTGGGCCACTTTTGGCAAAAATTCGGAAGAGTAAGCTTTGGCTAATGTGGCTTTGAGCCTAAAGTGGCCCAGAGAAGATATGGCAAATGTGGCCCAGTTATCTTAAAACATTTGTTGACCACTTTGCATTTCATGCATTGCAGCATGAAATATTTTAATTGTTACCATTGTTGAGGTACTAGGTCGGATTCTTGAGCTCTGAGGGTGTCTTTACCATTTCTGAAATGTTTTTTCTTTCTTTAAATTCACTCTCTTAACTTGAACATGAACATGAACGGATGTACTGTAAGTGTAGGCCATATCTGGGCCAGAATAAAAGCAAACTGTGGCCCAGAATAGGGTCAGTTCTGGTTCATTTGGTTGAGTTCTGGCTAATATGTGGTATTGCTTTGGCGTATTTGTGGCCCAGATCTGACAAACAGGAACATACACCCTAGTGCCATCATACCATTCAGTATGTGGTCCAGATGTAAGTGTCTGGTGTGGGCCAGATCTGGGCCAGAATAAAAGCAAACTGTGGCCAAGAATAGGGTCAGTTCTGGTTCATTTGGTTGAGTTCTGGCTCATATGTGGTATTGCTATGGCTTAATTGTGGCCCAGATCTGGGAAACAGGAGAGGACCACCCAAGGGCCATCATTCCATGCAGTGTGTGGGCCGGATGTAAGTGTCTGGTGTGGGCTGGATTTGAGCCACGTGAATTTTGCTAGCTTAGTATTTATTTCCGTTTATAATGAAGTTTATAGTAATTTACTACTATAATTTGTCATTTTGTCATCATTTTATTTGAATATTTGTGTTAACCTGTTGCATAAGATTGCTATTTTGTTATTTTTGAAACTGAGCCAGACAATGTTTACTTCTTGTTATTGAAATAAAACTAATTTTAACAAGTTAAACTAGTGTTTAAACTAATTGCTGGCTAGAGATTTTTAATTTTGTAAATGCATTACACTATAGACCTAGACTCCCTGTGTTCTACTACTGGTCACAATTGTGACCAAAGATGAAACCCTTTTTTTAATGGACTTTTCAATTATTTTTTTAGAAAATTTACATTGATTGTTTAATATACTTACAAATGCCACACAAATTCATATATGTCATCTCTAGGAAAAATTTGGGATGGGTTAAACACAGGGGAGAGTGATGATTTATGTCAGGAGGGAAGTTGTTCCTCCTCTTGTTTCTAGAAAACCATAGAAGAAATTGGTTATGTGACCACATATCTATGATGTGACCACATTCTTTTGAAGAGCCCTCCATTTTACCCATCCATCCTCCAAAGAGAGACACTATCGCATGAGTGAAGTACATATGGCAAGCCGCTTTGACATTTAATCGATAAACCGCACTAGTATCTTTTTTTATGTTACAAGTACTTATTTTTTAGATACTAGTATCTTTATTCCATTAAATACTAGTACTCATTCATTAGATACTAATATATGGCAAGCGTATCTTTTTCCATTAAGCGCTCGAGCTTATTTGTTAGATACTAGTGCCTATACTTTAGATACTAGTACTTTATAAAAATATACTAGGGCTTACTCATTAGACACTAGTTCTTTTTATTAGTTACTAGTATTCATTTTTAGATATTAGTATCTATTAAATACATACTACTTATTCATTAGATACTAGTACTTATTAAATAGATACTAGTACTTATTCATTAGATACTAGTATCTATTTAATAAATGCTAGTTCTTATTTATTAGATACTAGTACTTATTTTAATAGTGACTAGTAACTATTCTGTTGTTAGTAATAAATAAAAAAAATCCATTGATTTCTATGGGCTCTGTAATTGAGATATCAACTATTCAGTTTTGACTAGTATGCACTCTCAGAAATAAAGGTACATTCAGAAAATTGAGGTCACTGGGGTGGGACCTTTTCAAAAGGTACACATTTGTACTTAAAGGGTCCATATTGGTACCTCAAAAGTATTTATTAGTACCTAAACATTTTAAGAGGAACACTTTTGTACTTTTTAGGTACTAATATGTACCCTTGAAGTATTAATATGGACCTTTAAGGTACAAATTTATACCTTTTGAAAAGGTACCACCCCAGTGATAGCTCGCGTACCTTTATTTCTGAGAGTGTGTATTCCAGCTGGGACTTGTACATATTTTTATACTAGTAGTTAATCATTAGATACTAGTACTTATTAATTAGATACCTACTAATAGATACTAGTGCTTATGTATTAGATACTAGTCCTTATTCATTAGGTAATAGTACTTATTCATTAGATACTAGTACTGATGAAATAGATACTACAAACTTATTTAAAAGATACTAGTGCACATTTAATAAATAATATAGTACTTGTATAAAATGTTACTAGTAAAAAAAAATTTATTTACTAGTAATATGTTTAATTGAACTCTACTCTTCCATTTGGACTAGTCATAACATAAGACGAGTAAAAAACAGGAACTGACTAGTAAAATAAGAATTGTTATAGTAATAATTATAAAAGATACTAGTGTCTAATAAATAAATACTAGTACTACTGAAAAACTACTAATATCTATTTAATAGACACTAGTCTCTAATGAATAAGTACTGTAAAAGTCCATCTATTAGCCCAATGACGAAACTAACAGCATGGTCGAAGGTTAAATGCATGTAAGCCTTTTCCAGCGCTTCTGAAAAGAATTCTGTTATTTATTAGAGTTTATTTATACTCATTTTCTAGCTCCGAACTTTATCTGACTCCATTTTTAAGTGATCGTAATATTTAGACTGTATTTCTAATTTTAGGAACGGATCACAATAATCATTTATGACTTAATTTAGAGTTTTGATCTATCTGTTCCCATACTCTTCAGTTTATACGTTCATTAGTGGCCAATCGCCGCACAGAGTTTCATGCCCCGGGAATGCATCAGAGCTCACGATCAGAATGCCGGCACTCTGAAATTAGTCAGAGGATACGGGATGAATTAATATTTAATTAGGCTGGTTGTACAATACTAACACATGCCAAAAGAAAACATCTCACTTAATTCAAGAACCGCACTTGCTAGTTCCAGTGGTTAAGGATTTAAAAGATCTCTATGATACCGCGTGCGATACTGCGTGTAATCTATATGTCTAGAAAATTCCAAAATTTATGCCGATCATAAAGGTAGCGAAAATGACTTCACATAATCTACTGGATATAAAAGATTTCAGGAGAATTCAGGATGAGTCAAAACTTAACATTTTATTCGTCAGGTAAAATTGTATAATGCCAATTATATAATAAAACAATCATCAAGCCAATTCAGAGATGATATCTGTAACAATGTAACATCCATTAACTCAAATATAGATTACAGAATTAAAGAATGCATACCTGAACAGAGAAATACATTGCAGCACAAATGCGTGCCTACAATGGGGGTCTTGACTGCAAGAGTTCCCCCGAGCAGTTTCACACCTCATCCTCTTATACTCACTCAGAACAAACAGTCATAAATTCAAGACAATAGAAGCGTCACAGAGACTCTTGCCTGGTTACTTTGAGATGTTAATCATCTCTAGAGAGGGGGGAAACATCTGGCAAAGATTATATCAAAGTCAAAAACCAAATCAACATATAAAAATGAAATATCATCGTGAAATTAAGACCACTTTACCAATCACACAGAGACATTTAAAATGATACCAAACATGAATACAGTGCTATAACATACATCATATTAAAACCTTGAGCATTTTATGTGGACTGTGAATTATGGAGAAAGGTAGCTTACAGGTCAAGAAGGGGGGCTTGAGGTGAAATGAGACCTTGAGGTGAAATGAGAGGGGGGTCTTTCTCGCATTACCCCCTGGAAATGTTTGGATGGTCAATAGTAATTAAAATAGAACAGTGGGAAATCTGTAATCCTTATCTTCTTAAACCCGAGAGATTGTTTTTATTGCATCTCATGAAATTCCATATCAGCTCTCAGGATCTGCCATAGTGAAGAGGTTAAAAGCCATCTTACAGATCCTTACAGTACCAATACCTAATGAATAAGTAGTATTTAATACGTAAGTACTAGTATCTATTAAATAGGTACTATCTAATTAATAAGTACTAGTACCTAATGTATAACTACTAGTGCATAAAAATATGGACTAGTTCCAGCTGGAATGCATACTAGTCAAAACTGAACAGTTGATATCCCAATGACAGATCCCATACAAATCAACAGAAAACATTTATCCCACTTGGTCTTATCTTGCAACGTCATGGTCTAAACTATCACTTCTACGCTGACGATATTCAACTTTACTCTGTCTGTACACCTACTCCATCTGCCCAAATTGATAAAATCTCTGCTTGTGTGAAGGACATTAATGATTGGCTTACTTCAAATTCCCTGAACTCAACATGGACAAAAACTGAGATCATTTCATTGGCACCCCTACACTTACCAGCAATATTCCGACCAGTTTCTCCTGTGAAATTGCTGGCTCTCACATTAAAACATCTACTTCTGTCAAAAACTTAGGCGTAATTTTCGACGCTCTCCTTTCAGTCCCACATTAGATCTGTTATTAAATCTGCATTCTTTCATTTACGTCGCGTTTCCCAACTGCGTCCCTTCATCAGTAGCAAGGATGCTGAGACTGTCGTCCATGCATTTGTCTCTTCACGCATTGACTACTGTAATGCCCTTTCCATTGGTCTGCCTGCCAGCCTCATCTCCAGATTACAGTATATCCAAAACTCTGCGGCCAGAGTACTCACTCATACCAAACGTTCTGCTCACATAACCCCAATCCTGTATGACCTCCACTGGCTTCCAGTTGCATACCGTATTAAATTCAAAATTCTCCTCCTTGCATTTAGATCCTTAAATAGCCAAGCTCCCTCTTATCTCTGCAATATGCTTGTCCCATACACCCCAACTCGCTCATTACGTTCCGCTGACTCTGGCCTTCTCGCTCTCCCTCGGTACCGCCTTTCTTCAATGAAGGGCAGATCATTTAGTGTTATTGCACCCAAACTCTGGAACTCTTTACCACGCTCACTCCGTTCTGCTAATAATATCTCTGAATTTAAATCTTTACTTAAAACTCACTTATTCTCTGAATGTTTCACTTCTGAACTGACAAACTGACCACTTTATCTGATCCACCTGCACTCTGTTTATTGTCTCTTAGGTCTTGTTTTAGTATTTCCAGTTTGTTTTATTTGACTTCCTGTATGTTTGTGTATCTATTGTTGCTGACATTTATCTGCTTGTGTTATTTTTTCTTGTCGGTTTTTTGTAAAGTGTCCTTGAGCTCTGGAAAGGCGCTATATAAATAAAAATTATTATTATTATTATTTAAATGTGTTACTAGTAACACAACAGAATAGTTACTAGTCACTATTACAATACATACTAGCATCTAATAAATAAGAACTTGTATCTATTTAATAAGTACTATTTCTAATGAATGAGTACTAGTATCTAATAAAAAGAACTAGTGTCTAATAAGCACTAGTATATTTTTTATATAGCACTAATATCTAATGAATGAGTACTAGTACTGAATGAAAAAAAAAGACACTGATATGTAAAATAATAAGTACTAACATGAAAATAGATGAAGAGTTCAGATGCAAAAACCTCTAAATACCATTGAAAATGTTCACCTAAATGAGCTTTTTTAATCAGCCTCCTGTGTTTATGTTCAGTTATTTCACTTGAAAGGCAATGAAAAGAACTTATTCATCACTATAAAAGTGAAATTACTGAGCCTACACACAGGAGTCAGAGGAAAAGGCTAATTTTAGAAGAAAATATCAAATGGCTTTTAGAGGTTTTTGCATCTAAACTCTTCAGATAGTGTGGGTTATAGATTCAATGTCAAAACGGCTTGCCATAATTACATTTGAGCATTGAAAACAGTTTTTTTGCCTTTCAAAGCAAATTTTATATGATCAAGGCTTTTTAATTGTTGTGTCAAAACAATTATAGAGAAGTTTGAGGATATCTCATGCATGTTTTAGTACTTTAGTAGGCTACACAGTAAGTCTGTACAGTTAGCAAGATGTTCTAAACTGCTGGATCATGCTAGTCTTACATCATTATCAGGCTGTGGTGAATTGTGCCAAAGGGCCTGGGGTAAGTTGGCACAACTTACCTCCATTTATGATTAATTTTATCTTATTATTTTATTGTAATTGTATATTACCTTCTTACATTTTACCACTTAAACTTTGTGACTTTGTCATTGTGAGCTTTGCTGGTGAAAACAAATCAAATAACTATGATGAATTGATGGAAAAGATTGATGATGCAAACATCAGCGCAAAGTGATGCAAAAATGATGAAGGAGTCGTTCCTAGACGTGATGCGCTCAAGAAACGACCCACTACCCAAAAACCTGCTGGTAAAGCCAGAAGCGAGCAGAAGTTCACATTCCCCTGCAGCGTCAACAAGCGTGGTGTAAAGTAGTAGGCCAGATCTCAATTGTTGGTCTTGTTTGTAACATGTGGTTCCACTATCGCTAGCAAAGTATGAAACTGAGCCGTGGACGTCCTGAAGGAAAGGTTGAAGGACAATTCCCCAAAAACTAAATTTACCTCGTTTACGCAACACTTGAACACAAGTGAAGATATTTTGAAGAATGCTGCAAGCTGGCACTCATCAACAAAATACAATAGTTTTCAAATGTTGTTCAAATCTGTTGTGAAATGAAGGCATTTCCATGTTAACCATTGTTATTTGACTAAAGCTCAACATTTGCTGGTAAGACATTGAGAAACCCCTGACGGTAGTTCAGTAGATATTACAGAAGCTTTACTCAAATCAACACTCTTATATTTCACATTTTCCTACAAATGGCAAGGCAATGTGCTTTAAACATTACTTGATGCTTAAATATTGTTACATAAAGGCTGAATTGAGTCTGCAGTTAGTAAAAAAAATATTCTATGTATTGTGTTGTGTTGACACTTATTGTCAGATAAACACAGATAAAGTAGTTCAGGCATGTTTTGAGTGCATTACAGTCCCGTATCACTACGCTGAATGATTTCAGTTATGTTAATGCAGGGAGCCGGTGTGATGAACAAAGACCAGGAGTCAGAGATACAATTTATTGAAGACAATAGTTTACAGTTTGATCAGCAGAAAACAGCTTCAACACACTCCATGGGGTTCATAGGCCGCTCTGCGTACAGTCTCAATTTCACAGAAATGATAGGAAGAGCAGCACACATGTGGTCAGTGACAAAATAAAATCATGAGGAATTCATACTTCCATTGTTTTCTGACATTATGCTGTTTTCCGCTTCTGCTTCCCACATTGTGCACTTCCTCCTGCGAGTGTCGCAGTCAGAGCTGCATGCAAATGAGGGCCGGCTGAAGCATCCCCATTGGTCCATTAGCTCTAGATTAACAGCTCCTTCTCCAGCCAATCAGGCGAGGAGGGAAGCTGACGTCACTCTAATAGCGGCCAATGCCCACAGGCGAGGACAGAGAAGTGTATAATAATTAACAATTGCTCTTAAATAACAATCTGTGCAGTGATCACACAACAGTGATGGAGAAGAAGAAAGACATGAGAAACTAAATACACCAAACATAAAGCAAAGCAATTAATAACTAACCCTAAAAACAAAAGCCTAACCCTAACTCTAACCTAACCTACCCTAACTAAACCCAAACCTAACATAACCTAACCCTAACTAAACCCAAACCTAACATAACCTAACCCTAACTAAACCCAAACCAAACCTAACCTACCCTAACTAAACCCAAACCTAACCTAACCTACCCTAACTAAACCCAAACCTAACATAACCTAACCCTAACTTAACTCTAACCTAACATAACCCTAACCCTTGGCCTAACTGGAAAGCAGAAAAAGAAAGAAAGATGTGAGATTTGGCCTCATTACTGAAAGATGATTATTTCCTGACCCTAAACCCTAACCCTGACTGACTATAATTCATTAACGGACACGTTTAACTATCAAACCTTTAACTATCACTAACTTACTCCAATATTTACAGATGAGGACCAATGATTTCTCCAAACAAGCACAGGATTTCCACAACATTATCAATAAGCTTATTAATATCAATAAAATCTATTACAAAGTCATCCTCTAAACTACATTTGTGTCCATAAACACTATCTAAATCCCCCAGTCTTTACTAAAATGCTGTTATTTACCAAACCCTGCTGTTCATGTTAAACTACTTCAACTACTCGTTCTGTAAAGCTCATTCCAGAAATCCAGCGCTCGCTTGTAAAACAAGAGAAAAGAAGAAGAAAGCAGAAAGTGTGAGCAGCAGCACTAGAAATAATCCTCATCAGATCTGAGAAATCCACACCTGGGGTAAATATGTCTGTGGCAGGAGGCTCTTATTTCTAGTTTATTCGCCCGTATAATCCTGCCCCGTCAGCGCCATCTACAGCATCCTATCCTATCTCTGTTAAAGAGAAAAAGTCTTAAACCCGGCCCATGACGCCCCTGTTATATGCGCTTATCTCACTTAAACCTGCCTAAAGTCCCGTTAGAGCTACGACGACTGTCTAAACCTCGGCTTTTTGTCTTATTGACGCACTACAGTAATAATACGCTGACTTTATCTTCTATTATTAATCCTACAGCTATAGAAATAACCACACGAGTATGCAAATAAATCCCTCTTTCCAGCAGTTTGATTGATTAATCTGTGACTATTTCCCTTAATAACACTATTTCCTCTACAGTCAGTGCTAACCCAGTTATATAAGAACACTACGTCCTGTCTAAACGTGAATGAAGCTGCTTTCCTTAGTTATTTCAAACTATTAATGCTGTCCCTGCCGCAGACAGATTCTACCCCAGCTGAGGATTAGCGGCTAACACTCAATCTCCGGTGTCGCCTGTGCAAATCGGCCGCCATTAGAGAGACATCAGCTTCCCTCCTCGCCTGATTGGCTGGAGGAGGAGCTGTCAGTCTAGAGCTGGTGGACCAATGGGGACGCCTCACCTGGCCCTCATTTACATGCAGCTCTGACTGCAACAGTCGCAGGAGGAAGTGCAGAATCTGGGAAGCAGAAGCGGAAAACAGCAAGACAATTTGACATAAATGGAAGTATGAAAACCTGATTCCTGCTGCTGATGGGGTCTACGTCATGCTGAACCACTTGTGCTCTAAAAGCTCCTCTAAAACAGGTCCTGTTTGAGGACGGAAAACTGATTATCCACCTAAGCAGATCCCTGCATTCTGTAGAAATATTAAAGAGAGAACATGTTAGTGATGGATGCTCCTGATGACGATACAACACAGAGCTTTATTCAATGGTCTGGTGAAATTCCTAATTCTGATTACAACACAATACGAAACAACACATGATGTTTTACTCTGATATGCAGTTAAAGTACATTCACTGAGTGGTTCTGTGCATGAATGTACGCTATAGTTAATGGCACATGCACTGTAATGTGTTTTATATTCAGAGTTCATTTTGAAATAAACAGCGAAATGTTTGTTAAGAGTTATATTTTCACTGGATTGAAACAGCTGTGATGATGAGAGGAGCGCTGAGGAAATAGTAGATAAGAAACCCAGCTGCTCCTCCATGACATTGAAGCAGTGTGGGGTAACGCATTACAAGTAACGCGAGTTACGTAATAATCAGTGTTTGCCAGATGTAGCGGACTTTTCCAAAACCGCCGAAATGCAAAAACACCCCGCCTAACAACCTCGATTACACAAAAAGTGGGGTGGGGGGGGTGGGTTAGACAGTACCAAATTTCACGAAAAATGTGGGGGGAAGTGTTGGACACTCGAAAAGGGTGTTCGATGGTCCCCAAATTTCACGAAAAGTGGGGGGGTCGGTCCCAAATTCCACAAAAAATGGGGGGGGATAGGGGAGATCGCGGACAGGCGAGCGTGTCTTTACAATACCGCCCAAATATCCACTACCCACCTATGTTATTATTTACCCGCACCCTCGGATTCAAAACAGCCCAATCTGGCAACTCTGGTAATAATATTACTTTTCTAAATAACGAGTAAAGTAACACATTACTTTTAAAAAATAAGTAATAATATTTGAGTTACTTTGTTTATTTAAATAGAGCAAGCTTTAATAAAATTAATTGCTGAATTAAATTTAAAGTATTTACAATGAATCGCGCAGTCAATGAGAGACAGTGTTTATTATTTTGAAGGCATCGAAGAAAAGGAAAAGGGGATTTATAGTCTCAATGGACAGTGATTTTATTTAAGACAATAGTACAAAATTAGCAAATACATTGCTTTAAACTTTCAGTAATCTGTATATACAGCATGCAGAGCTCTGGGGTCAGGAAGTTCACAGATAACATTATCCTAAATATTTATTTTGATGTGTAAATGTAGTTTTAGGTATACAGTGTGTTGTTATTGCAGAGCTCCTCAATTACAAAAGAAAGGGAAAAAAATAAGTTCTTAAAGAGATCAAGCTTCAGCCAGATGATAAAAAGTAACTCAAAAGTAATGTAACACATTTCTTACCTTAAAAAGTAACTGAGTAATGGCAACGAGTTACTTTTTTGAGGAGTAACTCAACATAGTATTACTTTCAATGCCATTTTCATATAAAATTTAAAGGGGACTGAGGCGATAATTTACTAGTGGACTATTCATGAGCTAATCCCAAAACCTTTAGGGGAGGCTGAGTGAAAATACTCAGCCCCCTAAAGGTGGTGCATGAGCTGCACCATGTGTAGTGTTGTTTTCTCACCTGCTGACAAAACTGGGGTGAAATCGTAGACGTCCATATCTGGAGAAACAGCGATATCCACTGACCATAAGTGACAGATGTAGTCTAACATCCAAGACATATGATTGAACAGCAAAATGAATTTGTCTGCAGTCTTCCTCCTCCTGTTGACGGTATCTCGTTATTCCTGCAGGCGAGAGATTTTCATGTCAGTAATACACAATATCTTTGCCCTCCTGACATCGCCATACATACACAGGATGGTTACAGATGAAGGGTCAGTTCACCCAAAAATGTAATTCTGTTATTAATCACTCAGCCTCATGTCGTCCTAAACCCCGAGACCTTCGTTCAGCTTCTGAACACAAATGAAGATATTTTAAAAGAAACACGAGAGCTCTCTGACCATATATGCCTTCAGTGGTTCATCTGAAATCATGACTTATTGAACAGTTTCTTGTACTCAGTGTCAGTATATTGCGCACACTCAGGAGAGTACAGTACACCGCTGATTCCTCCTCTGACTGGAAGAAAGCACAGGCGCATCCGAGATAATACATCAGCAGTGCGACTGAGAGCAACATGCGTGATGGCCTCGTTATTTTTGATATTTTAGCTTTATGTGGAAATAAAAGTGTTCTCAAGTCTGATAAAGTTCTGATGGAACCACTGAAGGCATATGGTCTGTTTTAAGGATGCTTTGGGGTCCTTTTATAGACCCTTGCTGTTTATGGAGACTCAAAGAGCTCTCAGAGTTCATCTTAAATATCTTCATTTGTGTTCAGGGGTCTCAGGGGTTCGGGACGACATGAGAGTTATTCATTAATAAAACTATCTTCATTTTTGTGTGAACTATCCCTTTAATAACAGCACTAAAAAGGCAACTCACCCAGAGTGGGGCATCTCCAGTACCCTCTTTTGATGCAATAACTGTGGCCAAAATCAATCAGCTTGAGCTGCAGGGTCTTTGGATTGACCAGGATGTTTTTTTTATGTATGTCCTCATGTTCTATGCCATGCTCAAGGCAGCGCTGTGTTGCAATAATGAGCTGCATGATCAGCTGCCGCGCAACACTCTCACTCAGGCGGCCATTGTTCTTCCTCATGAATTTAGCCAAGGTTATTGTACGAGACCCGTACTCCATGACCAGGTAGTTATTCCTTCCCTCCATGGCGTACTCGTAGAGCTCTATGATGTGCGGGCAGAGCGGAGGTCTCTTGAGGACCATCATATTACGTGCTTCCGGGATCACACGCGTATTATATCCAACCTAGAGAAAAATAAAGTCAGGAAAAGGTCAGATGTGAGTGTTTCATATATAAATGACACTATAATGTGTCACTAGCTGTGTTTCCATACAAAGACGCTGATTACATTTATGCACAAAACCGCAATATCATATAAAAGAATAAAGCAGCGTTTCCATCAATGAGTCTAGAGAGTAAAATCACCACTGCCTTATAAACCGGCGGCATATATCAGTCAGAAGAATGAGTTTCGCTTTAGAAGACCAAGACAAAATGAACGTGGTGGCTTTTGGAGGCGTGAGACAGGAGCGCAGACAGATGCTCAAGACAATTCTGGAGGGAATAATAATAGAAGGACAATAATACTGAAGAAGTGTGATGACGGACTGACGGAGGGCTGAGGCCTTTGAGACCCTCAAGCACACATTTATATCATCATATGAACTCTTATAACACAATCACATGACTTCTTCAGATGTTAACAGATTTGTGTGTGTTGAGCATCAGTTAAGACAGCGTTAGCACCTGTCAGCTTTAATTGTGGGGAAAACTGGATCATTCTGAGCTTTTGTCAACTAATTTCATCTTCCAGGTTAAAATGATTTTGCATTAAAATCTGTGACGTGGCTCAAAACTGCAAGCGGAGTGATGACGCGTCGGTTTCTCATTATTATTCATAGCGGAGTATTCTTATCCTATGAGAAGAGCCTGCTTCTTAATCATTCATGACTGCGCGGGCTTTCCAAAGGCAAGACAGACCTGCCAGTGCCAAGCTGTGAGACCCTATGTTGATGATTGGGTGAGACCACATCCACGGACCCACTGCACACAGTATTTAGCCGTTCATGAAGAGTCGTATGTGTTTGTTTCCATGATCCACAGGGTTTGTTGCATGTTTTTCCCTGCGATCCTGTCAGGGCTGATAGAGCAAAGCTGTATGTGTGCAGCAAGCATTTTTGTCGGGAGAGCAGTACGAGAATTGGAGAATGGCGGACTTTGTCTTTTATCAGTTGAGTTTGTTCACATTTAGACACATCGCCGTGCTGCTGTGTTCACTTAAATCCTCCAGATTACCAGCAGCCAGCAGGACTAATGGTTGAAATAGGCAGGGCAAGAGACCTGCTGCACTGAGTCTGCATGCAGAGCCGGGGATTGAGGGAGAAGTGCTCATTTAAAGTGTTTATATAAACACGATTATCTTTGTAATGATACAAAATGTGGTTGTGTGTATATGAAATTACATCTGTTCTCTTCTTATATTTTCAGTAGAGTATGCATACTTACCACGTAGCACAACACTCCGTAATGCTTCTTATTCACAACTTTTATGGCAACCTGCAAAGAAAGCATAAAGTCAAAACTTATTTAACCAGAGAGATGTCTGATCAGACCTGCATAAAGCGTGACATTGTGTTTCTGACAACATGCATCACACACACACACACACACACACACACACACACACACCACACACACACACACACACACCACAAACACACACCACACACACACACACACAGACCACTGCAGAGGAAAAGTGACCGTTACCTTCTGGCCGTCAGATTTCCGTGTAGCCACATAGACAGTGCCTTCGACTCCCTGTCCCAGCTTCTTTCCAAGCACGTATTTGTCAAGTATAGAACCTGGAGAAAAGTAAATCACATTTATGACATCATTTCTGTGAGTGTTCTGCTCTAATCGTGAGATATTTCTGTAAAACTCTGAAAAATAATCCAAAACCCGACTGCACATTAGACAGAAACATTAGGACAGAAGACAGACCTGAGCTGCTGTTTTCAACTGAGCTGCTGTTTACAACTGGGCTGCTGTTTTCAACTGGGCTGCTGTTTTCAACTGAGCTGCTGTTTACAACTGGTCTGCTGTTTACAACTGGGCTGCTGTTTTCAACTGGGCTGCTGTTTACAACTGGTCTGCTGTTTTCAACTGGGCTGCTGTTTTCAACTGGGCTGCTGTTTACAACTGGTCTGCTGTTTTCAACTGGGCTGCTGTTTTCAACTGAGCTGCTGTTTTCAACTGGGCTGCTGTTTTCTGCTGCAGTTTTCCCGCCGCTGCTGCCGCCATGTTGGATCTGTGCTATTTTCATTCGTTTGGCAGCCACTGTGTCCTGATTTCTGCTGTCCTGATCTGGACATCCAGCCTTTCTCTTCTGTCCTCTTGGAGCTGATGTGGATTACAGTCAAGAATTAATTATTAATGAGCAGTTTTTTCATTAATTGGCATTTATTTTACTCTGGGATTTAACTGTCTGCTCAAATTGCAGCAGTGCTACTAGTTTTCCTGGATTTTCCAGTCTTAAGCTGGAGTTATACTTTCGCCTGGCTCCGCATCGCACACCTCTGCTGACTGCGCGCGCAGCTCGCGAAACGGACGAGGCTTTTATGCTTGCCGCGTTCGCCGTTGTGATATTCTTTAAAACGACAGGAGGCGGTGAAAAGAAACTGACCGTAAAGTCAGACGGATAAACAGAGAAGTAGAAAGTTTCCGGAACTACGTCATATCATTAATATCATTCAAGATTTTTAAACGAATAATTTTTATTGTTTTTATAAATTATTTTTATGATTGTAAAGATTTTTATAACCATTCAAGATTTTTTAAATCAAGTTTAATGCATCACTTGCTTTTGTTCATATCTCGGACAGTTTTACCTATCAAAGTTTTTTAAAATATCAATGAGAAGAGAACATGAGTTGCTCTACAATTATATTTTTATTATGGAAAGAATAAAAGCCAATAAAAAGCACACTTACTTAAAAATACAGATGTTTTTTTAGATTTAGCCGCTTCACAATTCACACATTACTGTCTGGCTAGTTTCTGTCCTATACTTATGTTAAAAAGGCATAATAGTCCAACATTCCTGACCATTATCACCAATAAAGCCAAGAAAAACAGGCATCAGTATATTCTAAACCGTTCAATATTCTTTTCCAGTTATCAAAGAAATTATTCGTTCTTAATTATAGTTTTGTAGCTATTAAATAGTTTTACATTTAAAATTGTAACATATACATCAGTGTAAAACCTATGTAGAGACTCGCTGGTTGAAACCGGTTCGAATCAGGCTTGGATATCGGAGCTCCCAGATCTGGATAACAGATTGTCTTCACCCCCAACACTCTGGCCGCAGCTGTCAGGACCCTGCAGCTAATTTTGATTAATCGTTAACCAACTAGACAAAGACGCCCTTCAAATTCTCTTCATCACGAGGTTTTTGAATGACCATCATGCGTTCGACACGAGATGGACAGAGTTTCCCAAAAGAAATGAATTCAGAGACAAAAGAAATGAATGAGAAACTTAAAGACAATTCTCTTATAAATGTTATAACCAGGCAAAATGATATTGATATTTTGAATGACATTTATAGGTATTGATGTGCTGTGTTTATTCCAACCAACCAGGTTCATAATGTGTGATTTTTTTTTTACCCTTATGACAGGCTGAAATGATCTGTATGTGTCTAAAATGCCTCGTTCTTAGTATCTAACTGAACCCCTCTTCATTTGCAATACATTAGTGTAACTGAGAATTTTGTGATACGAACCATATTCGTCTTGTAACATTTGATGTCGATAGTTACAATTTTACCAGAGATTTTTCCACATGAAACTCTTTGCAGTGGGTTAATTATTAAACCTGCTACACACTGGTAAAGGGCGTGGCCCCGCCCTTCATCTTGCCGTTCATGTGACGACAGCGTCATGAGGGATGGCTCAGAGCAGCCGTATAAAAGATCCTTCCCGCACTGACCATGTGCGCAGCTTTTTAGCATTAGCTGGCAGATCGCCCGCTGATGCTTCTCCGCCCCTAATCGGCCACCACGCGGTTAGGCCATCACCACAAACCTTCATCCAAAACCTAGTTTGGAAAACCGCTGAAACTTCCACGAACCGACTCTTTACGGAGTCGTTACCCAGGACAACAGCTCACTCCACTGAGTGAGTCCCAGCGACGTCACAGAGAAGCCAACCTATCAGCAGCGCCACGTGTTTCCTCCCTCCAGCCCGGCGAAGGAAATCCGAATCAAGGAGATTCAACAGACTCGCAAGTAACACGAATAACTGTTGCCTCTATCTGATCTGGTGCATATGATTTTAAGCAGTTAAAGATAAGTCAATTCTCTGCTTTTGTGGTTTCTCAGGTGATTCTAAGATCTAGTACGAAATAGATCGGCTGGACTGTTTTTCAATTCATTTTGCATCCTCTGAACTGCCTGTGTGTGTGTGTGTGAACGTGTGTGTGCATTTATTTGTTTGTTTGTTTGTTTGTGGTTTTGATTACTACGTAGTTAGCCTCATGTATCGTAGCGTAGCGCAATAAATCTTTGTTCTCCTTTAAAGAACCGTGTTCTCGTTTATGTGCTTTGTAAGTCTTTGCCTCACGCTGTAGATCGTGTTACCTTGCTGAAAAATAACCCTATTCTGTTATGTTATGACCGGTGGCCACGGAAATAATATAGACGAGAATTAATAAATGGGATGTCTCTATTTGCGGGACAAACACAGTTTGAATCTTTGATCTGATTCAATCCGACTCAATTGAGTCGAATCAATGATTCGAATCTTCAGGATCCGAGTCATTGATCTGAGCTGATAATTCCTAAATCGATCTTTTAACGTAGATTGATTTCTTACACCTATGACTGGTGGAAAACATATTTCTGGCCTCTTTTGGCTTTAATAAACTTATCCATCAGGTTTTTAACAAAACTGTTCTCCTTTCCCACGTCCGTTGCCATTTCTAGCGAAGAATTATTGATCATCAGGTTAACTCTATGATCAGGGATCATAAAGATGTCTGTACAGGTGTACCTGTTTCAGACAAAATGTCTTCAAAGTGTTTCATTTGAACTCAAACCAGACGCGCGGACCCAAAGCGAACTTCTGCTAACACCGCAATGACGTCACATTCGCCACGCGCACTCAAGCGAACTAGCGGACGCGTCGAGTATAAACAAGGCTTTAAAGAGTGAACTGACCTGAGCTGGACGTCTCTGTGTCGGCGTCTTCTCTTGGGTTCTCCAGCTCTGCAACTTTTATGCGTTTACGCAGAGCATATGGTTTGCCTTCATCAGAAACACTCTGAAAATCATCATCAGCTTTCCGCTTCACTCCTCTTCCTCCTAATGTGGATTACAACACAATGAACAATGAACTCTTAAATGAAAACCATCATGTTTTTTTATTGCCATTACTTCATTCCAGATTTCTGTTGAATATCTGGAATCTGAGGATTTAAAACTCTAAATATTGAGAAAATCAAATTAAGGGATAAAAGAAATTGAAACAATAAAAAGTAACCTAAATTAATTGACTGGATTAGCGGATCAGAGCACACATTCATAGTTTTCTGTCACGTGACTGAAAGAACTCAAACTATATTCACAAAAATATCTCAAAACAAATGTTCAGATAAATGAAAAATAAAACCAACATCACAAAAGAGTTTTGATCAAATCGTGAATCAGGATTTTCCTTAAAATATTGTGCTATTATCATATATTTCCATATGGCGCCCCTACTGCTTCATAATGCACACTGACCTGAGCTGCTGTTTTCTGCTGCAGTTTTCCCACCGCTGCTGCCGCCATGTTGGATCTGTGTTGTTTTCATTCGTTTGGCAGCCACTGTGTCCTGACTTCTGCTGTCCTGATCTGGACATCCAGCCTTTCTCTTCTGTCCTCTTGGAGCTGATGTGGAATACAGGCAATAATGGATTATTCATTTATTTTCTTGTCGGCTTAGTCCCTTTATTAATCCGGGGTCGCTACAGCGGAATGAACCGCCAACTTATCCAGCACAATTTTACACATCGGATGCCCTTCCAGCCGCAACCCATCTCTGGGAAACATCCACACACTCATTCACACTCATACACTACGGACAATTTAGCCTACCCAATTCACCTGTACCGCATGTCTTTGGACTGTGGGGGAAACCGGAGCACCCGGAGGAAACCCACGCGAACGCAAGGAGAACATGCAAACTCCACACAGAAACGCCAACTGACCCAGCCCAGCCGAGGTTCGAACCTGCGACCCAGTGATGTTCCTGCTGTGAGGCAACAGCACAACCTACTGCGCCACTGCGTTGCCCAATAATGGATTATTAATCAGTTATTTCATTAATTGCTATTTATTGTATTTGGGGACTTGTTCAAATGGCAGCAGTGTTACTAGTTTCCAGATGTTTTGTCATAAAGCACTACTTAGAAATACTTTGCACAAAACTGCATAGCTCACAGTTTTAAAGGCACATTATGTATAACTTTTTCATTAAAATCTTCAAAAACCACTAGAAGAGTGATTTATAAATTCACTCCCATTCATAAATTTTCTCCCGGTGCATTATGGGATATTGTAGTGTCCACTGTATGCGCACTTCAGAATCTCTCCAGTAGTAGTAGGTCATCTGGGTACTTCTCGCATGCTGTATTTCAAATACTGTGAATTCAGACATACTACTCGGCTCATATACTGTTTTTAATGTACTGTTTAGTATGGAAGTATGCAATTTTGGACACAGCCAGTGTGTGTGTGTGTTCATGTCACACATCCTCCATTTCTAGTCTGTTTGTCTAGCGAGGTTTTAATATGTTTGTGTTTTAGTTGACTGCACAGAGCAGCATTATAACAGAAGCCCAGAATGTATTTAGTCTGATAAAACAGCACACATGATCACGAGCTGAAGAACCAGACGAAGTGGACTGTGGCATAATAAAAGCTCTGCTGCTTTGTGTCATTGTGCACTGCTATAAGCTGCCAAATTTATGGTCAAAAAAATGTGGAAAAGTGTGATGGGAAACTGACCTGAGCGGCTGTTCTCATTGCTGGACGTCTCTGCAGCTTTGATGCGTTTCCGCAGAGCATATGGTTTGCCTCCACCAGAAACACTCTGAAAATCATCATCCGCTTTCCGCTTCACTCCTCTTCCTCCTAATGTGGATTACAACACAACAAACATAAACTCTTAAATTAATCAATCATGTTTTTTAATTGTCATTAATTCATTCCAGACTTCTGTTGCAATTTCAAATAATATAAAGATTGAGGAAATCACCTTTAAAGTGGCCAAATTAAGTTCAAATCAGCAATTGAGTTTTGATGTTTACAGCAGAAAATGTTGAACCTCATGGAACATGATCATAATATAATATTTGAATGATTTTGGGCATAATAGATAAATCAGTCATTTTGATCCATAACATGTATTTCTGCCTATTGGCCAAAATATCCCCATGCTCACTGGATTTACCAGCTAACTGAGTAAAATACTTTGCACCCTACTTCAGGGTTCATACACATTTTTACTACAAAAATTTCATGACTTTTCCAGAACTTTCAAGTCAATTTTCATGAGCTAATGTTTCATGTAATGTCTACATATATGTGGTAAATCATAAGAAACAATTAAATTTATTGCAGCATATCATAAAACACGCAATAGTTTCAATTTATTTTTATATCTATGTAAAATAGATGATGCTTACACAGCCCTAATAATGTGAGAGCGTGTTTTTGGCCAAGAAAAGAAGTAAAAACAACTAACCTCCATTCCAATATACAGACACATGTCAAACTAATTTTAGATAATCTTAATAATCTGTTAAACTAGTAATAGTAGGTAAAACTACTTCTATTGTAAAGCTGTGATCACACTGCACTTTTCGCTCCATAAACTTCCATTCATAGGCACGCGAATGCAGCAGACCAGAAACACAAGCACGTGCTTCACATTTCACTGCATACGAAAGTTCAACTTCTTACCAGCGAGATCACAATCAGGTGATTGCGTGAGACCAATTGAGGTTCATTTAAAACAAGAAATGTCAAATATGGAGCAATCGCTCACTTTTATTAACGTCTAATCATATTGTTTAACCCCACCCCTTTTCGCAGTGCCATATTACAGAATTTTGCAAGCACAAGCTCTAGTGTGACCGCAGCTTAAGTCGCTTTGGACAAAAACGTCTGCTGAACAACTTAATGTAAATGTAATTTCCATGACTTTTCCAAAACTTTGTGGGTTTTTCTGTTTTTCCAAAACTTTTCCAGGCCTGGAAAATGCCATGTCAAAATTCCATGACTTTTCCATGACCGTATGAACCCTGCTGCTTCCTGTTTCAGAATTTTAAGTGGTAATAAATTTATGGTGCTGAAGCTGTAGAAGTGTTGATCTGTGGCAGGACACACACCTGAGCTGGTTTTCTCCTGATAGCTGGTCATCTCTGTGTCTCTTGTGTTCTCCATCTCTGAAACTTTGACGCGTTTCCGCTGAGCAGATGGTTTCCCTCCTTCAGAAACACTCTGAAAAGCATTATCCGCTTTCCGCTTCTGTCCTCTTCCTCCTAATGTGGATTACAGTCAATAATTAAATATTAATAATCAGTTATTTCATTATGTGGCGTTCATTTTACTCTGGGATTTGACATATGGCAGCAGTGCTAATAGTTTTCCAGCATTTTTCCAGTCATAAAAAGTGAACTGACCTGAGCTGGACGTCTCTGTGTCAGCATCTACACTTTCGTTCTCCAGCTCTGCAACTTTGATGCGTTTCTGGTGGGCAGATGGTTTGCCTCCACCAGAAACACTCTGAAAAGCATCATCAGCTTTCCGCTTCACTCCTCTTCCTCCTAATGTGGATTACAACACAACAAACATAAACTCTTAAATTAATCAGTCATGTTTTTTAATTCTCATTACTTTATTCCAGACTTCTGTTGCAATCTCAAGTAATAAAAACATTGAGAAAATCACCTTTAAAGTGGCCAAATTAAGTTCAAATCAGCAATTGAGTTTTGATGTTTACAGCAGAAAATGTTGAACCTCATGGAACATGATCATAATATAATATTTGAATGATTTTGGGCATAATAGATATATCAATCATTTTGATCCATAACATGTATTTCTGCCTATTGGCCCCATGCTCACTGGATTTACCAGCTAACTGAGTAAAACACTTTGCACCCTGCTTCATGTTTCAGAATTTTAAATGGTAATAAAATAATTTATGGTGCTGAAGCTGTAGAAGTGTTGATCTGTGGCAGGACACACACCTGAGCTGGTTTTCTCCTGATAGCTGGTCATCTCTGTGTCTCTTGTGTTCTCCATCTCTGAAACTTTGATGCGTTTCCGCTGAGTAGATGGTTTCCCTCCGTCAGAAACACTCTGAAAAGTATCATCCGCTTTCCGCTTCATTCCTCTTCCTCCTAATGTGGATTACAACACAAAGAACAATAAACTCTTAATCTAAATCATGATTGTATGTAATTCATACCAGATATTAATTATAAATCTGAGAGTTCAAGATCTAAACATTGAGAAAATCACCTTTTAAATTGTCAAATGAAGTTCTTAGCGATGCATATTAAAAATATCAAACACTGAGTTTTTATACATTTACAGTAGCAAGTCTGTAAATAATGTTAACGAAACATGAACATAATATTCTCATGTTCTTATCCATGAATCTTCAATTAAATGTACACGAAAGGCTAGAAAAATCATGAATCTCTTTTATTATTATTATGTTTTCATTTTTTATTATTGAAATTGCTGAATTCTGAGTGAGGAAAGTTAAATGTGCTGGCCAGTTTGTTATTTGCTTAATAAGGCCACAGTTTTTTTCATTTAAAACTTTAACAGATTCCTATTTCTATGATATATGATGTTTTATGTAATAAATTTGTATTTTAAAATATGTATTCATATTTCTTTATTCTAAATCTTTAGAAAATATTTTGGTAGATTGAAAAATGTGGTTATGATGACCATCCGACAAGCTAATCCAGCTTAAAATATCACTAAAATGCAGTATTTAAGCCTCATAATTAAATAGAAAATGAGGCAAATAACGGCAAAAAAGGTCCACATTTTGAAAAAAAAGAACCAGCCCTTTCACCAGGCTGGCTAAGGCCTGTATTTGCCATGTAGTTTGGCTGTTGCCAACATAAGACCAGAATTAGACCAGAATTGCACCCTTGATGATGCGTCATCAGCATCTTGAATCCTTGAAGGTCTTTAATATTTACATTTTTTTTAAAAACGTATGTGTCATGTGTAATGTCTAAGACGTGTTTGCTGTTTACTGCGCATGTGCGCAGAAGAGGGGAGTTCTGGGAATTGCTGTGAAACAAGAAGCTATCGGCTAGTGTGTTTGTGCTCGTGTTCAATAAAAGAGCTGTGCGCTGTTAAACCAGAATATAACGACTTGCGTAGTTAATCGGTGACTAACGCTACATGGTGTCAGAAGCAGAGACTCGAACGGAGTAGAAGACGAACTCATAAAGTTGTTGCGAGATCTGAAGTGTGCGTCGCCATGACAATGTTCACTCCGCCGGAGCAGTTTGACTTTTCCAAGCCAGAAGCGTGGCCGGACTGGAAACAGAGGTTTGCCAGATATCGAGTCGCTTCACTACTTACAGAAAAGGAGGAAGATGTGCAGGTAAACGCCCTGATTTATTCAATGGGAGCGGAGGCAGAGCATATTTACAGATCGTTTACATTCGCAAATGATGGAGACAACGACAGATATTCAGTGGTGATGGCCAAATTTGACGAACATTTCATTCCGAAACGCAACGTCATTTATGAGCGTACCAAGTTTCACTCAAGAGTACAACTTCCCGGTGAACGCGTGGAAGCATTTGTCAGGCAGCTTTACGAGCTCGCTGAAAACTGTGATTTTGGTGCACAAAAAGAAGAGCAGATGCGTGATCGCTTAGTAATTGGAATCAGAGATAAGCAGGTGTCACAAAAACTGCAGATGAAAAGTGATTTAACATTGCGTACTGCTATTGAAATGGCCAGACACTGTGAATTAATAAAGTTTCAGAACACAGAGGGAGTAAAAAGCACAGAACACGTGGACGATGTGAAATCAGTTAAAAAGAAAGAATATAAGAGAACTGGCAACCCAGCAAAAGTGTATAAGAAAGAGAAAAAAGGAACATGTACAAGATGTGGGCGTAACCATGACGACAGTGATCGATGTCCGGCAAAAGGAAAAAAATGTATGAAATGCAATAAAGTGGGACACTTTGCAGCTGTTTGTCACTCAAGAGCAGCAGTACAGGAGATAACTGAAGCTGATGAGGATGAATGTTTGTTTCTTGGATCTGTGGAGCAGGAAAAGAAAAGGAGTGCATTGTTAGCAGAGGATGAGCCACCATGGCGCACCATTCTCACTGTGGCACATACGCCAGTTTCGTTCAAAATTGATTCTGGTGCTGACACTTCAGTGATGTCTGAGGCTACCTATGAAACACTGCAGAATCAGCCTAAACTTACTGCAGTGAAAAATACTCTACAGAGTCCAGGCGGCGTAGTGACCACAAGGGGGCAGTTTTTGGCAAAAATCAAAGCCCATGTTAATGGCCAACTAAGAAATTGCTGCTTTAGGGTAGTTGTGGTTAAAACTAGTGGGGAAAACCTAAGCCGAACAGTGGCAACCAAACTAGGCCTCATTAAGCGTATTGACGAAGTCAGTAAATTAAGTGGAGTGGGCACATTAAAAGGGAAACCAGTGAAAATCATCTTGAAGGATGGTGCACAACCGTACAGTGTGACAACTCCAAGAAGGGTGCCTATTCCTTTGCTTCCTAAAGTAGAAGAGGAGCTAAAAAGAATGGAGTCGATGGGCATAATAGAAAAAGTAACAGACCCAACCGAATGGTGCGCGCCCATGGTCCCAGTCATAAAAAAAATGGAAATATAAGAATTTGTGTGGACTTAAAACGTCTTAATGAAAATGTGAGACGCGAGAAGTTCATTTTACCCACATTGGATGATATACTGCCTAAGCTAGCCAAGAGCACTGTATTCTCTAGTTTAGATGCAGAGAGCGGGTTTTGGCAGATACCCCTGGAGGAAAGTAGCGCACGCCTGACTACTTTTGTCACGCCACTGGGAAGATATTGTTTTAAGCGACTTCCCTTCGGCATCACATCAGCACCTGAAATCTTCCAAAGGAAAATGTCAGAGCTGCTGCATGGACATGACGGGACAGTAGTATATATGGATGATATCTTAGTTTTCGGAGAAACTCAGGAAAATCATGATCAGAATCTCAAGAGGGTCATGGAGACCATAAAAGCCTCTGGACTGAGACTAAATAAGGAAAAATGTCGGTTCAGCCAGCCGGAAATGAACTTTCTAGGTCAGGTAGTGTCCAGGCAGGGCATCTCTCCAAGCCCAGAGAGAGTCAAGGCAATCACAGCTATGGATTCGCCCCAAAACATCAGTGAGTTGAGGCGGCTGCTAGGGATGATAAATTACATCGGACGGTACCTGCCGAACCTCTCCACGGTGTTACAGCCCCTCAACGAACTGCTTAAATCCAAAAGTGACTGGTGTTGGGGACCATCGCAGATGCAGGCATTCACAGTAGTGAAACAGTTAATCTCGTCAGCTCCTGTTATTGGAAGTTTTCGATCCTGCAAAGCCAACAGTTGTAAGTGCAGATGGCACAGCAGTTATGGACTCGGAGGAGTGCTTATGCAGAACCATAATGGACAGTTGAAGCCTGTGGCATTCTGTTCGCGTACACTGACAGACGCAGAGAAGAGGTACGCACAGATAGAGAAAGAGTGCCTCGCAGGGGTGTGGGCCTCTGAGCGCTTCTACCAGTATCTGTGCGGCTTGGAGAAATATAAGTTGCTAACAGACCACAAGCCGTTGGTAACTCTCATCAATGCCAAAGACCTTGACACCACACCCATACGTTGTCAGCGTTTGCTGATCAGGCTAATGAAATTTAACCCAATCGCTGAATATGTTCCAGGGAAACATCTAGTAGTCGCAGATGCGCTATCTAGACACCCCATGGCTGACATTCCATCATGTGACCTCGAAGCTGAGGTTTAAAGCATACGTGGATTCAGTGGAGGAAGACCTGAGGGTGAGGAAAACCAGTTATTGAGCAGATAGAGACAAGACTGGAATGGATGCTGAATTGCAGAGGCATCCTCAGATACATCCGAAATGGTTGGCCAGAATATTTGAAAAGCGTCCCAACAATTGTGAGTGCTTACTTCAAAGAACGTGGTTTGCTCAGTGAAACAATGGACTGATCCTAAAAGGCAGGACAGATCGTCATCCCTGATAGCATGAGAGGAGATATGCTCAAAAGGATTCATCAGGGTCACCAAGGCCTTACTAAGTGTAGAGAGCGCTATAGAGGTGCTGTGTGGTGGCCTCGGCATTGCAAGTGATGTGAAAAGGCTGGTTGTCATCTATGTAATCACTGTAATATCACAAGCCCAAGCCAAAACAAAGAACCACTGATCTCTACACCTTTACCCGAGCTGCCGTGGCAGAAGCTTGCTGCTGACCTGTGCGAGCTTAAAAGTCGTCATTATTTGATTGTGATTGACTACTTCTCAAGATGGCTTGAAATTTTGGAAACTGCCAAAAACAAACTCGGATACTGTCATACAAAAGCTGAAAGGTATCTTCACACGCTTTGGAATACCTGAACAGTTAATGACTGATAATGGACCTCAGTTCTCAGTGAGCAGTTTAGACATTTTGCAGAGGAGTATGATTTTCATCATGTCACCTCAAGTCCCCATTTCCCACAGTCCAACGGCATGGCTGAACAAGCTGTAAGGACTGCAAAATGGATTTTAAAACAGGATGATTCCCACCAGGCGTTGTTGAGTTACCGGTCAACCCCTACCGAACCAACAAAGGAAAGTCCAGCTCGACTACTGATGGGTCGGGAGATACGCACAACACTCCCAATCCTAAAGGAGAATCTTCAGCCAATGTGGCCACCAACCTTGAAAACATCAGAACAAATGATGCTAAAGCAAAGCATTGCTATGAAAGTACTATAACCGTAGATATTCAACTAAACCTCTCCCACCACTTCATATTGGTGACAGAGTACGGATGAAGATTGATGGTGAAAGACGTGGACAACCACTGCAACGGTGCACACGCGCAGGAAGAAATGCCGCGTTCCTTTACACTGGAGACGGATCGGAGGCGATTACACTCAGGAGAAGAAACCGGCCGTCATATCCAACTGGTGAAACCAAGAACATTCCTCACCTTCAAAAATAGACCCTTCCCCAACCAAAGGGACCAACAGGGACAGTGCGGAATCAGAACAAGAACTTAGCACTGAGCAAAAGTGAAGTTTCTTTTGAGCCACCCTGTTCACCTAAACCTTTGGGGTCAAAGTCATCACAGGTTTGGTAAGAACTGTAAAGCCAAACCCCAAGTATGCTAGTTAGCTGAGATGTTGGACATGAAGGGCAGAATAATCCCTGTCTCATCTCAAGGGATTGTGGTTAGTCTACCCCACACCCTCAGATAGTTTGTTTTTTTTATGAAAAAAAAAAGAGTAAAAAATTTGTGTTTGCATAGCAAATAATAAATGGTGAGTAACACCTAAGGGGGTTAAAGTAATTATGTTTGCTTACTCAAAAGGGGGGGAGATGTCATGTGTAATGTCTAAGACGTGTTTGCTGTTTACTGCACATGTGCGCAGAAGAGAGGAGGAGTTCTGGGAATTGCTGTATGAAACAAGCAGCTATTGGCTAGTGTGTTTGTGCTCGTGTTCAATAAAAGAGCTGTGCGCTGTTTAAACCAGAATATAACGACTTGCGTAGTTAATCGGTGACTAACGCTTACAGTATGAACATTTATATGTATTTCTGAATATTTAATATTATCTGTGCCTTTAAATGACAAATTACCGCTTGTGTGAGGTGTTTCTAATGTAGCATATATGGACAGGACAGTAAATTTGACATTATTCTCTCCTCTGGCTGCCGTCATCAGTCTCACACTATTTTTTCCCCTTTTCTGAAAGTCTTTATAACATCATCGTGGAGTTTTTCTTCTATTATTTCAGCATATAAGATCGTATAAAAAAAATATTTGTTGTATTCTCCCATTCGCTGCGCTGTACGTTTTCCCAAGTATGACGGCTTCTGCTACTGAGAAACCCAGAAATGTAAAAAAGGGTCTAAAGACAAAACTGAAGTCATCTTTCACTACAAATAGCCCAAATTTTATTCTGAATCTTGGACCTTATTCTTGAAAGAAAAAATACCAATAATAAGATGTGAAGCACCAAAAGCAGCCCATGTTAAAGTTAATTTAAATACAAGTTAAGCTATTTTTGTTATACATGAACGTTCAAAAGGTTAAGCTCTACATTATTGATATTATCATGTTTTGTTTTGTTTTATTCAGAAGGCCAAATTCTGACTGAGGAAAGTTGAATGTGCTGGCCAGTTTATTATTTTCCATATAAATGACAATAGGCTACTTTTTTTCCCATTTAAATCTTTAACTAATTTTTTCAATAATATATGATAAATAAATTTGTATTTAAAAATAAGTATTTTTTCATATTTCTTTATTCTATATATTAGAAAATGTTTTTGGTACCTCAAAAAGTGTTATAATTACCATCCATCAAGCTAATCCAGCTAAGAATAGTGCCTTAAAATGTCACTAAAATGCAGATAGACATTAATATGTGCCCCTTTATGGTGCACAAGGCTTAATTTCTCATTTAAAAAAATGAACCATACGAAATTATACAATAAAGCCAGGACCACAATATTCAGAAAACATCCTGGTTATTGCACAAGACCTTGTTTTTGGAATTAGCACTTTATTATTTATGATAATAAAATAACTTTTACTGTAAAAATATAAAAGTCAATTAAACTCTGACCACCGTTTATGATCAAATATTCAAATCAACTTTAAATTAACTCTAAAATTGTCTAAATATTATTCTCTATGATGCACAAGCTTGTTTTTTACAGCCTTGGTTGTTTTTGTATACAGTAATGAATCCATATTTTCATTAGGTTGAATACACTGTAAACACTTAAATGAATAGAGAATAATATTTAGAAAATTTTGGGATTTGATTTGAATATTTAATCTCAAATGATGTCAGAGTTGGATTCATTTAAGTGTTTACAGTGTATGTGATATACTGAAAATATGGATTCATTGCTGTATATAAAATCAACAAAGGCCATAACTGTAAAATCTAAGTTTGTGCATCATAGAGAATAATATTTAGACAATTTCAGAGATAATTTGAATATTTTATCTCAAATAGTGTCAGAGTTTAGTTCATTTTAAATGTTTACAGTGTATTCGACTTAATAAAAACATGTCTAATGAATGTCAACGTCAAACTAACTTTACCGCGGTGACTTGCCCTCAAGTACGACATGGATTTTCAAGACACTGCAGGCAGTGGAAGGGCTTTTTTTTTACCTTTTCAAAATGGCCGCCCTCGTTGGATTGCTCGCAGGCTTTTTGGCTGGAAACTTTACGCTAATTTCAAGTTGTTATAGTAAATGTTTTCTTGATTGAAACGAAACTTAATAACTTAATAAATAACTTTTTATGTTACAGATAAATTGTGTTGAAAATGTATAAAATTTGATACAACAGGTATAAAATGTGAATTATTAATTCCCGAGCGATCATGTCAGATTTTTGTAATGTAATCTATATTATACCTACTACAATGCAAACACACAGTATTGTGGTAAAAAGTTAATCTAATTAGTGACTAAAGTGCCATCTTAAAATACATTGTGGGTATTTTTACAATAATTCCTAACCGGTAAACTATATTGATCAATTTATGTGAATTCTTAGTTGTTAAAATGAATCGAGGAAGAACATAAAAAAATAAAGTGTCTTGAAAATAATATCAACATAATAATGGATGGCAATTAAAGTGACATAGAGCGGTTAGGGGAAGATGAGGGTAAACGGAGGCATTGAAGGGCTCTTATTTTGTAATTACGAATAAACCGGACCCGAAAATCCTGTTACTTTGGTGCTTTCCTTTGTTACTTGTTTCATTATTTTTTACATTGCATTGTCAGACAGTGTGGGGCTGTGATATTTTATGTCAAAATGCGTTTGCGGTATTGGTATTGGTCTGTCTTTGGTGCTGTTGTACCGTATACGCAGTTTATGGGCGACTAAGAGAAACGTTTACGTTGGCTAGAAAGAGCGGGTGCTTTTGACTTAGCTCGCCTGACCTCAGTAACGTCACCCAGTACCGCTGCTGCCTATACGCAGAGCACGCCGGAGGAAAGCACCATCTCGGTTGCTTAAAAATAATTTGTATTAATATTTGTTTAGTAATATTTACGTAAACTAAGTGTAAAAAATATAATTATATATAATCAACAGGAGTCTGGTGCTAACGAAAGGGAAAAAAGCACAAGATGAATTTTATGCATCCCTTTCAGGTACAGTAACTTGTCTATGAATCTGGAAAACATAATATTTTTTGTTGTTCAAGTAAATTAGTGAGGCTAATTAATATTTACCTTGGCCACAACTCCACCAAATATGTCTCATTTGTAGTTTATTTACATTCATTTTCTTACTTTGCAGCTATACGGTATGTGTTTTGAACTATGAGAGGCAGAGATGGCAAAAGTACACACATCCTTTACTTAAGTAGAAGTACAGATACTCATGTTTAAAACAACTCTGGTAAAAGTAGAAGTACTGACTACACATTTGTACTTAAGTAAAGGTAAAAGAAGTACAGGCTGAAAAATGTACAAAAGGAAAAAAGTAAAAAGTATTCGTTTAGTCACAATCCAAAGACATGCGGTATAGGTGAATAATAATAGGTAATTAAATTGGCAGTAGTGTATGAGTGTGAGTGTGTATGGGTGTTTCCCAGTACTGGGTTGCAGCTGGAAGGGTATCCGCTGTGTAAAACATAATAATTGGCAGTTCATTCTGCTGTGGCAACCCCTGATAAATCAGGGACTAAGCTGAAGGATAGTGAGTGAGGATAGGTAGGTAACCAGACCTCACATCCTATTGATACATTAATATAAAATAACTTACATTTCCAATTTTTCAGTAAAATATTTGTTGCCAAATTTATGAAAGTAGCCAAGCAGCATCAATCCCTGCAATATAGTTTAACAACACTGCTTAAAAAGGCGGTCCACGTATCAGCATCCTGACGCAAACTCACAGCGTTCATCATGTAGTTTTGCGGCTGTTAGATCAAGAACAACAGCTGCCATTCATGTTATTCTGTAGGCCTATATGTCTTTATAAATAATGTCTTACATTTTACACTGAATTCTGTCCAAAATATGTTGATTTTTTTTTCTTTTGCTAAAATAAATTCTTATATTTGACTGCAAACATATTTTTTTGCATTATGCTAAAGCTGATTCTCTTCAAAGAGCAGCTCTCACACATAACCCGCTATTTAGTGTGTGTTTTTTTTTTTCAGGTTTTGTGGTTATTTTATTTAATGGATAAACATTAATTCTGTTACAGTTTTTCTCAGTGGCTTTGGTCCATTTCTCAGATCAGAATTGAAATTCTCAAAACTCCCTGTTCAATCTTAAGGTCATTGTGTCACTTGTGCGCATAAATAAAAATGCAAATGATTATTTGCGATTCCCTGATGTTTCCTATTTTATCAGTTGTGCTTATGTCATGTTGATCAAAATGTACTATTTTGATCTCTGTCTGAATAGTCTCACCACCACAACATTTACCCCCGGTTTCACAAACAAGGTTTAAGGCTAGTCAAGATTAAATTGCATGTTTGAGCTGTCTCAACTCAAAATAACTTGCAGTGAGATGTCTTAAAATACATCAGTGTCTTTTTTTTGTCTCCAGGTGCACACCATTAATATATTTTTCTGAGACCATTTTATAAATGTGGCTTAAATAGCCTAATTTATCTAAGGCCTAGTCCTGGCTTAATCTAAGCGCTGTTTGTGAAACTGGGCCTTAATATCTTGTTCATGACTTAAGTCTTTACATGTAAAATAACAGAACAAGTTGTCAGAATATTTTTAGTCATAATGCGTTTTTTTAAACATTTCCATTAGACCTTTTGTTCTGAATCTGTCTACAATTTGTCTATTTCTCCCAGGTGAATCTCGACTTTTTCTAATGAAGGTCAAAAGGAGGTTGTCCTATGGTCACATTTTTATTTTTGTTTATTCTTTGTGCTATGCAGTCCTGTCTTTTCCTTTTTGACATGATCTGACAGCAAATTACAGTACAAACAGCCAAAAAAATATTGCCATAGTTTACACCAGAACAGTCCTCCAGAGTACACTGTTACTGACAACATGACTACTAAGTAATCTGACTGTCTTATCCATACACAATGACAGAAGGACATGTCATTCGGAAGCCACTGACATGTTCACTGACACAGAAATGTAGTTTTGAGAGATGAACTGAAGGATTTTGAGCAGGAGACTGGCTTTTGCAGGCAATCCATTGTGTTTTGCTATTTATACATGTTGTTTTGAGTAATGCACTTAGGCCTGCTGTTTTGCAAATTTCAGTTTTGATCTGAGAAATGTGCCAAAGTGACTGAGAACAGCTGTAATACATTCTATGCTAATAGCAACATACACAGGTGTGACTACAACCTACAAAACATGTGCGTGATCTGTTTTTCACGTGATAAACTCAGGATCTTTTGCATTATTCATTCATTCATTTTCTTGTCGGCTTAGTCCCTTTATTAATCTGGGTCGCCACAGCGGAATGAACCGCCAACTTATCCAGCACATTTTTACGCAGCGGATGCCCTTCCAGCCGCAACCCATCTCTGAGAAACATCCACACACTCATTCACACTCATACACTACGGACAATTTAGCCTACCCAATTCACCTGTACCGCATGTCTTTGGACTGTGGGGGGAAACCGGAGCACCCGGAGGAAACCCACGCGAACGCAGGGAGAACATGCAAACTCCACACAGAAACGCCAACTGACCCAGCTGAGGTTCGAACCTGCGACCCAGCGACCTTCTTGCTGTGAGGCGACAGCACTACCTACTGCGCCACTGCGTCGCCTCTTTTGCAAGAGTTAACCTGATACAGTACAAGCGGTTACAAGTAACAAAACACAATTAAATACAGAATTTGCAAGCTAAAAAAAGCAAGGAGGCAGCCATTTTAATCGCACTTATTTACACTTGTGAAATGGAGGAAGACACTGATCCACGATGCACTGCTCCATGTTCTGACATAGTCCCTTACATCAATAGTCTTTTCTGATCCTTCCTTTAACAAAAGGCCAATGTATTCTCTATTGTAAGTGTGTAGATTCCAGTAACACTCGAACAGCACAAGGCTGGGCTATAATGCTGAGGTTTTCGCGAGCGCAACAACTGGGCGATGTTTTGTATCCACGTCATGATGAAACGGCTAAAGATTCGTTTTCAAAATGATTCATTTAAAGTACTAGGAATCGACTCTTTTGTAAATGAATCAATATTTTTAAAAACTGTCCACTTTCAGATTTAAGCCTTAGCTGGATATTTCACTTCACTTAGAGCTGTGTTACACACTACATGGAAGGTCATTCTCAAAAACCCATAATAGGGGCTCTTTAATTAAAGACAACAGTATAGGCTTATATGTAAAATCATATAGTCAATAAAAAATCTATAAAAAATCTGAAAAACATCATAAATTTTGTATTAGGAAATATGAACTCATCAGAAATAAAGGAAATAAGCCGCAATGCATACATTTTTTTATAAAGTATTTGATTGTTTTAGTACTAAATGTACAAATCTTTACAAAAAAAAGCACTATTTTTATGGTATTAGCTTGAAAGACCAGAGAAAACCGTGCAGTATGATCGGAAGTGGACGAAAGGCTTAAGCATTTAAACGGCATGTTATTGAACTGGAATGTGTCTCTCTTGTTTACCTGTGATCCGGTCGAGCTAAAGGTGTCTGTATTATTCTGTAAACAGGGCAGCATCAGTCCAGTTAAATTCGCTGACTACCTCGGTCACATCTGCGCAGTCATCCTAGCCTTTCTCATAGTAATCTTCATAAACTAGCCCACGCACGGTGCGTGATAGCCTTGAAAAAGCCACACGCTGCAGCACGCAGGCGCACAATGAGGAAAAATAGACTGACTGCATCAAAAAGGGGCTCATATTATTGCAAAATGACAAGAGATAATGTAGATCGCACCACCAAACCCATGAAAACAAAAGTAACGACCGTGGTTTAAAAAATGTAAGGAGTAGAAAGTACAGATGTTTCTGTAAAAATGTATGAAGTAAAAGTAAAAAGTTGTCAAAAAAATAAGTAGTGGAGTAAAGTACCGCTACCAGCAAAATCTACTTAAGTACAGTAACAAAGTATTTCTACTTCGTTATTTCCCATCTGTGATGATAGGACGTTTTATGGCTTTTCGTAATAAACCAAGCCGTTAATATTATTAATATTTGATCATTCTGTTTGCGCACCAGATACACACACGTGCACGGCACAGTTATTTCACTGTATGTACTATTTATTATAATTCAGTGCCGTTATATTTGTTTATTGTTTGTCTATTTCTACATTTCTTATTGCTGCTGTTTTCTGAGAGCTTCCAAGTATATTTCATTGTTTCACTGCAGTCACTTTAGTCTTTACATCCGTAGATTGGTGTGTTTTTAATAGGCCAGGTCTTCATTGTTGTACATTACTATATGAAATAACAAAACTGACTAACATTCTGTGATTTCTGAGAGCTCAATAGTATAAAATGAGTCAAATTACTAAGCCACAGGCCATAAGCCATTTTAATGCATGGATTCCTTTATGCTTATATTTTTCTGAATGTTAACAATAACTGTTTGTTTAAAAGTACACTTATTTGTTAGAGAGAAAAAATGTGGCAAATGTCTGCTTTATACTGACAGTACAGGTCAGTTTTTCTCACCATAGATTACAGTGCAAGTTAAATCCACATTTTGGTTAAAGTTTAGAAACATTATGATTATCCTGCTGTCTTAATGGTGTGTCATGAGTTTTTATTTAAATGAATATTTTCTTCTGTATTTTTTCTGAGGTTTAATTCTGAAATTTGTCACAAAAGAAGACGAGGTGTCCTGATCAGCACTGCTCCAGAGGCACCAGCAGCTGCACAGACACAGACACAGGACTCAGCACTGAGGACCGTCCATCTCTACAGGTACAGAGAGGGTTTATTCCTTACCTTTTGTAAATGTTTGAAACTAGAAATGCCTCTGCAGAAGACATGTCAGTGTTTATTTTGATGTAAACTATTATTTTATAATGTAAAGATTTTATTGTTTAAGTATAATTTTCATTGTTTATATGCATATTTATATGTATAATTAAATAAATACATATTTAAATATATATGTTTGTGTGTTTTTTCCCATCTGTGGGGGCACCACAGTAAAATCCTTTTTAGGGCACTCTATGGCCAGCAGCAGCCCTGACGTCACCACTCAACTGTAAAACTTCTATATTCAGTGAGTGACACATGCCACTAATGTCAGTAGGCCTACATGCCAGTGATCATGTACATGCGCCAGTAGGTGACGGTATAAGCCAGGGGTTTTCAAACTTTTAGGACACCCCCCCCCCCCCCCCCCCCCATTTTGTTATAAATTTATAACCCATGTGCAAACATCATTCACATATTACTTGCTGAGCCTTTTCCATGGTTTGATTACTGACGCGACTAACCATAAATCATCTTCCACTGTCAATAAGCGTGAGCCATACTTCCTTTTGATGTACATACAGAAAATGCTGCTTCGCAAAGCTAAGTTGGCAGAGCCCTGACAGTGTGGTTGAGTCAAACATTGAGTACGTTTACATGGGCAACAATCCTTTAATATGATTTTAATACGATTAAGACAATACTCTGATTAATTAACTGTATACCATGTAAACAGAGATTTTTGATGACCTTAATGCAACTAAAGTCATAACTGAACTAAACAGAAATGGAATTAAGACGTGGAGTATGCAGATATTAGTGGCATTATTGAAGTAAACACCGCAATCAAACTATTACTGTCATGTGGGACTTTTCAATTTATTTTGTGACAAGATGCCCACACACAGCTGTCATTAAAGGACCGCACACACACACACAGACACACACACATCACGAACAGTGTTGCCAGATTGGGCGGTTTTGAATTTGCATTTCGGTGGGTTTTGGATGGCTTTTTGGGCTGGAATCAGTCAGCTACATCTGGCAACACTGATCACGAAGTGCAGAGGGTTTTTTTCTTTCTATTTGGCATGCACTATCAAATCCCACTAAAACATCTTCCACCGTTCCTTACTAAATATTCGCGTCTAATACCCCAGTTTGTCATGGTGAACTGCAGTTAAAGTCGAAAAATTCAAGATGAAACACCCGAAATGACATGACACTCTGCAGGAAACGTGGATAGCCTGGTGACGCAACATTCAAAAAGCAGTTCACGTAACACCTTAATTATATTATTGTCTTATTCAGATTAAGGCAAATAACTATTACTGATGTCCATGTAAAGGTAGCCTGTATGTCTTCATGTCGTATGTCTTCAATGTAAGTGAAAGATCCAGAAGGGTGTCCTGCTGATTTGATTCAGACGGGCACTTTTTTTGTCAGACAGCTCACTGGTTTGACTTTCATTTTAAAAAGCACCCGCTCCATTTTATTTGCATATATTTTACTTGAATGCATAAACTCTACAGGTGCCTGATAGTTAGCTGTGGAGCTAATGTTAATCAGATTCACTCTAGTGAACGCATAAAAATCGTCATCATAATTTACTCGAGTGCACGCCTCAAATTCTCACGCCCCCTTAATAGGTGCTACCGCCCCACAGTTTGAAAACCCCTGGTATAAGCACATGTTATAAGCTCATTAATGTTCTAAGTTTCTCTTTGCTTTAATATTTAAAAATGATTAGGCAAATGACACCTTTTATCATATATGCATATATGTTATGTATTTACAACATGCATTTGAATATAACTTTATTTTAATATAACTTTATAAAGCATGTTATTTAAAAGACCTTTAATTGAAAATAAATTAATTAATTAATTAACAAACAGAGAAGTCCATGTTGTAGGCAACAAAGGAACCGCCACGATGCAATAATATACGGCACAACAGATCAGCATGTCACAATAAGTTTGATATCCACTGACATGTATTGTCAAATGATTAATATGTGATTATGTATAGTAGAAATAAATACCAGAAGTAGAACTACGAATAAATAAAATAAAGGCTTATTTAAAACTTCATGGAGTAGTCCAGCATATGCGACAACTTGTGACACAATAAATCATGTTAACAGCAGTGTAATTATTAAGTGAAGTCTTTTATTAACTAATTTCGAGAGGATCACGTGCTTATAATTGCTCGCGGCTGGTCCCGCATTATAGACACGCACTTAGCAAGTAAGTTATCTCTTAAGAGCAATCACTATCTGTTCATTAGCTACCACAGCAGGGGAGTTCTCGAGATCTACCTGAGCTTAAACTCTCCTCTCACCTTGCAAATGGGAGGGAGCCCCGGGCTCGAGGATCTCATGAGCTCAGGGCTCTCTCCCGGGACAGCATGCCAAACAAGCTTTATAATCAATCATCAGCTAAGTGTGAACTCTTAAAATATTGTTTTGCGCGTGTTGAGTGTCATTAAGCTTCGTCGGGTGTCGATGTCACTGGTGGAGATGTCACTGCAGCGGCATGCAGCGCGACACTCTGAGTGACACAGACATGACAGTGAAAACCGGACATGCCATCGGAAGTGTCACTACACTCAGTGGCATCTGTACGTCAGATGTCGTGTCACTTCATGTTAAAACTGCTGCTGAGCATGACTTGAGGTGAAAGTTGATTGGTTCATGTGTGCACTGTCCATTTTTAACTCGAGAACAGCAAGTGGCAAATCAAGAGAGAAAAGCATTTGTCAAGCCCCTTTTTAAAAAGCGATTTCAATTGTGTATTTAAATGATCTATAAATATACGCTTTTATTGTTTGATTAATCAGCGTTTTAAAACGGGAATTAAATAAACATTTATTAAAGTTGTCTATTTATTTATACATTCATTCATTTTCTTGTCGGTTTAGTTCCTTTATTAATCCGAGGTCGCCACAGCGGAGTGAACCGCCAACTTATCCAGCACGTTTTACGCAGCGGATGCCCCTCTAGCTGCAACCCATCTCTGGGAAACATCCATACACTCTCATTCACACACATACACAACGGACAATTTTAGCCTACCCAATTCACCTGTACCGCATGTCTACCGCATGTCTACCTCTGGGGGAAACCAGAGCACGCGGAGAAAACCCACGCGAACACAGGGAGAACATGCAAACTCCACACAGAAAGGCCAAGTGACCCAGCCGAGGCTCGAACCAGTGACCTTCTTGCTGTGGCAAGATAATAGCTGGAATTTCATTTTTATCTGCAATGTGTCTAACTTTATATTTAAAGAATTCCCAAGTGTTTTTATAATATTCATTTAAACTATCAAATACGTCTTTGCTAAGATTAATTATACTATGGGGCTGCATGGTGGTGCAGTGGGTAGCACGTTCACCTCACAGCAAGAAGGTCGCTGGTTCGAGCCTCGGCTGGATCAGTTGGCGTTTCTTTGTGGAGTTTGCATGTTCTCCAGGTGTTGGTGTGGGTTCCTCCGGGTGCTCCGGTTTCCCCCACAAGTCCAAGGACATGCGCTATAGGGGATTTGGGTAAACTAAATAGTCTGTAGTGTATGTGTATGAATGAGTGTGTATTGGTGTTTCCCAGTGATGGGTTGCAGCTGGAAGGGCATCCGCTGTGTAAAACATATGCTGGATAAGTTGGCAGTTCATTCTGCTGTGGCGACCCTAGATTAATAAAGAGACTAAGCCGAAAAGTGTGGGGGAAACCGGAGCATCCGGAGGAAACCCACGCCAACACAAGGAGAACATGCAAACTCCACACAGCGACCTTCTTGCTGTGAGAGAACATGCTACCCACTGTGCCACCATGCAGCCTATGCTTAAGTCTATTTAACTGAATGTATTGTCATTACATTGTGGGTATGTTGTTGTATATTGCACTGTCTGTATTTTGCACTGTCTGTATTTTGCACTGTCTGTATTTTGCACTGTCTGTATTTTGCACTGTCTGTATTTTGCACTGTCTGTATTTTGCACTGTCTGTATTTTGCACTGTCTGTATTTTGCACTGTCTGTATTTGCACTGTCTGTATTTTGCACTGTCGTTGTATTTTGCTCTGTCTGTATTTTGCCCTGTCTGTATTTGCACTGTCTGTATTTTGCACTGTCTGTATTTTGCACTGTCTGTATTTTGCACTGTCTGTATTTTGCACTGTCTGTATTTTGCACTGTCGTTGTATTTTGCACTGTCTGTATTTTGCACTGTCTGTATTTTGCACTGTCTGTATTTTGCACTGTCGTTGTATTTTGCACTGTCTGTATTTTGCACTGTCTGTATTTTGCACTGTCTGTATTTTGCACTGTCTGTATTTTGCACTGTCTGTATTTTGCACTGTCGTGTATTTTGCACTGTCTGTATTTTGCACTGTCGTTGTATTTACACTGTCTGTATGTTGCACTGTCTGGAGCCAGCACCTAAGCTTTTCACTCATCATAGCACACGTGCTGCTGATGATGTGACAATAAACGTGATTTGATTTGATTTTACATTGATGCTGTAAAAACAACCTTGTGAAATTGAAAATAGCCACATTAAGCTTTCACTGGAAGTTTATCGTTGGCTTTAAAACTCTAGCTGTGCATTACAGCCCATTGTAAACTTATTTGTATTATTTATTTGTAGAATTTATTTATAATTTCATGTTTTTAATCAAGTGATGTGAATGATAACTTAAACGTGCTATTTCTGAAGAATTGTTCTGTAAATAACAGCTTTTAGCATAACAAAACTATTAAAGCTGTAGGTTCACTTGGGCTGAGGACAAGGGCAATGACAGAGTTTGTACATCTGTAAAGTGTTTTTAATTAAGAAAAACAATCGGAGAACCAAATGAATGACAAACTCCTTTACAGAACAACTCACAGAAATCAACCATCAGTCCATTTTAGACATGTTTTAGGATGAAATACTTTTTATTTGCTGTATTAATGTTTTTATTTCAGAGACAGATAATGTACGTTTCTGCTAGAATGTGTCTTAAATTCCATACGAGAAAAACAAAACCCGAACAACAAACCGAACATAGACTTTTATTAGACCTCTTAAGTGTGAAGGAGGAGGTGGATATAACAGCTCAAATACAGTGTTTTAAGGTGATTCAGTGAATTGGGGAAAATAGATTGGTAATACGGAGAGTAATAATTAAATCTAAACCAGCTCATTCTTGTTAGCTATACACGGCTTAAGCTAATTAATTAATTATATTTGACACGTAAACGTGATGAAAAGTACTTGAGTGTAAACAGTCACTTTACATCGGAGTACAGGAGAATTGTCAAGTCTCAATCAATCAGCGCAAAAGCGACGCGGAAGGATGCCTTCTTGCCCTGCTTTCTTCACGAGAGGCCACAGTTTGTCTCGTGCTGCCCTGTCATCTGGTCACAGAGGCTCCGATAGACGCAGTCTGTTTTCAGAAATCTGCACCCCAAGTAATGTCACGAACGCGACGCAGCGTGAAGAGGATTATGGTCGATCTGGCTTTGCCATCAGCGCGTTTGGGACCCACACGGTGAGCAATATCAGCACTGTCCTGAAGAGCATCTGGAACGACCTTTCCTAAGACACATTTCAGACATCTTCTCCATGTTTTTAGGTAACATCATGTAGCTTTAGACAGCACCCCCAACTGTAGCGCTTACAATCTTGTACACTTGCGTTCAGCGACTAGTTTTCCTCTCAGCGCGCCGATCTCAGCCTCTCTGTGCTCACCGACATCCAGAATAAGCTTTGTCTGGAGGTCGTTTCTGATAGCTTAACTACAACAACCTCGTTTTTAAAGTTCGTACAAGTATCAACGCATTGTGATTCCGTGTCACATTGGAAATTCAGTCCAGAGCTACAAGTCGATGCCGAGTTATGAAATTAATCAGCCGAGTTGGACGCGTCAAAAAACACTCATGCCAGGCCTTGCCTGATTAACTTTATTCTTGCCTCTTTTCTCCATCCACAAAGATGTCGAAAGAGTTCTATAACGTCCACACCAGTGGTGTAGTCCTAAAAAAAAGTGGTGTACTATTACCCACCCAACCCAAATATTAAAAGTAGGCAAAGAAACGACGAAACTATATATATATATATTTATTTTTTTATTTTTATTTAACATAAGTTACCTGTAACTATCGAAAGAAAAAAACAAATACTATGGAAGTTAATGATTACAGGTTTCCAGCTTTCTTCAAAATATCTTCTTTTGTGTTAAACAAAATTTTAAAAAGACAAACCGGTTCGGAACAAGTAAAGGATGACAGTTTTACTTTTTTAGAATGAACTGTCCATTAAAAAAGGAAAAATATTTAAACAAATTTGTTCATTTTAAAGCGAGATGCTAATAGCCTAATCCTATTCAATGATTTATGCTTAGCTAATATTGCCCCCACCAGCAGACCCGGAGATTGGCTGAGTATATCAAGCTGGGTCAAAGCCAACTGTTTAACTCTAAAGGGACTTGTAAAATAAGCCTATAATTAATATAACAATATATATATATATATTTTTTTTTTTTATCAGGAAAATAAAAAGTTTTTTTTCTTCAAAAACTCAAATACTAGCCTATACTCAAGTATTTTTTCCATGTTTTAAATAGAACTGCCACTTTTATAATTTAAAATGCATAAATATAAACATATAAAAAATGTACAGGCTAATTTACATATTTCACTATCATAATATAAGTCATAATAGGAAATAATTTTTAACAATGTACATAGGGTTACCACTTTTAATATAAAAAAATAAGGGACGCATACTGCAGCGGGGGCTACGTCCCCAATCACAGGCCCAATAGCATGCCAGTGGTGGTAAATCGCAACTTAAAATATGTTTTCAGAAAAGTATAAACACTTGGACATTAAAATAAACTGTCTTTTATTGAAATCTGTGTAAACAGATTAGATGCAGTCAGTCTTTCTCTTTGACAGCTCTGCAGCACTGTTATAGCTGATGTTGTGTTTAATAGTGTGGTACACCTGCGTTAACTCAGCTGCTGTAGAGGAGAGGAGAAAATACTAATCAACCTCATTTTAAAGGGTTGTATTGTTAACAGATTTTGGCTAAAATATTTATCATTATTTGCAGTAACACCTATCCAAACATGTAAACAGCACATACATAAACTAGCTACAAACATTAGCTAGTAAAGTAAAAATAGCCTATTTCTAATTTAAAAATTTGGAAAGTTGCAATTTACTAGTTTATTTTCTTTACATGGGCGTTATGTTGTTATTAATGTAATAAATGTAATGTTTTATGTAATAAATTAATGCTTATGTGCCTGACTTTTATATTTATTTTAATATTATAACAAATCATAATATTACATTGCACCGTGATCCACTTACATTGTATTTACAGAATTTATACAAATTACAATTTGTGACCCAGTGTGTGAAAACCAGACCAAATCTAATTCTGAGAGAGAGTTTGATTGTAGCCATTAATTTTACAGTGATTTCAGCTGTTGATATGGTTTTACTCAGTTAATATTAAATACCATATTTTTATTATTTTCACAGACTGTTCTTTATTTCATGTAGAAAACAGTAAATTAGAAAAAAAAATAAAATAAATAAAAATGACTCCAGCTAGATTTTCACAGACTGGGTCACTGTCATTACCATGTCTGCTTCGGGAGAAGAGCTCTGTCATTGCGGGAATGCATAGATGTATATATCTATGTCGGGAATGCTGCTCTCCGGAGGCATGTTGTCGCACGTCCCGCATGAGCCACAGAGAACGCTCTCCGACAAATCGTGCAGTTGGCTTGCATACCAGCCAGGTATATGTTTACTCAAACTCTCTGCGGTACTTTTGCAGCCGCTTGCGTTTAAACTTTGAAACTTTAAGACGCGGAAGGTTATCTGGAGAAGCATCTGCCATTTGGCTACTCTCTGTCAAGACTTGACAGACTCTGCTTAAAAGACACGCCCTCCTCACTGGACAAAGACCAATCAAACTAACGATGACATCAAGTATTACCCAATCAAACGTAGGAAATGAGGCATCTTCATAAAATGCGTGTGGAATTATTTGCATGAAAAGCTACTTTTAAAAAAGATGATAAAAATAAGGGACAAAAGCCGTCCCGTATTGATTCAAAACGGGACGCGCAATTTCATTCTCAAATACGCGACGATTCCGTATTTTAAAGGACGGGTGGCAACCCTAAATGTACAACACAATGTTTCACTCTGATATGCAGTTAAAATGAGTACATTCACTGAGTGCTTCTGTCACTGTGTTTAATCCTGTGCATGAATGTATGCTATATATAATGCCACATGCACTGTAATGTGTTTTATAATCATAGTTAATTGATAAATGTTCGTTAAGAGTTGCATTTTCGCTGGAGGAAACAGCTGTGATGATGAGGGAAGCGCCAAGGCAGATGGGGAAACCCGATTGGTACATGTGATACAAGTGCTTCTATAGCAAAGAAATGCGAATATGCAGATATTAAAACAATCTCTAGATAAACACACCTTCTGCTCTCACTCTGCAAAGCTGTGGTTTGCTGATTAAACGAAAAACGAGTTGAAAATGGAGGAGCGGAAGTCTGCCGCGGTTTTCATATCAAATTTAAAGGGGACTAAGGTAATCATTTAGTATTGTACAGTTCATGAGGAAATCGCAAAACATTCGAGGGACTGAATAGAAATATAGGGGACTAAAGCAATGCCCATGCTTTTTAAAAATAATTTTACCTCAGTGTTTCAGCGAGACATCATATAGTTGACTTGTCGTTATCGAAAAACTCCCGAAATTTTCTCACAGCTGCTGCGGTCGTCAGGGGGCGGGGAATGCCGCAAATTAAACAAAAATCCACTGATTGCAACAAATAAGATGCAAGTAAAAAAAAAAACATTTGGTATACAGTTAAAGGGGACGCGAATACACGTTAATTAGGGAAGTCTAATCAGAAAAACAAGTGAGTATACCAAGGGTATACGCAATTGTTGATCCTCAGAAGTCGTAATACCCAAACAGCTCATGGAAAAAAGTAGGCATACTGAGTATACGTGCGTATAGCCCCGACTACACCACTGGTCCACACGTATTTAAAAAAAAAGTCATTACCAGTCTTAAACAGCGGGTTAATATACCACTGCACCTTTTATACTCTGAAGAAAAAACGCGAATACCTGTTCCTACATCGCCGCCATCTTGGCCTCCCTCCGCGCTACGTCATGTCTAAATAGAACGCGTTCTAGAATGTGCCTCGAATGTCAGAATCAACCTGACGTCTTACAGACAAGACTGAAATTGAGAACACTCCACATTTTGGACACAATCAGTGGAATTGCAGTAAATTTATTATACTTTTGAAAAATATATTTACTGGATATTAAATGGAGCAAAGTATGCTTGATGTTCCTGGTCCTTCGGGACGAACCAGCCCATCATCTGCGCAGAGAATAGGGCCTTCTTCTGGTTTTGGTAACGTTACATTTTAATGTATTTTTTTTATCGTATTGTATTTTTTGTATTGATTTATTGTATTGTTTGATGTTGTTTAACCCATCAGTTGTTGTTGGATCGTTTTCATCCACTCTGGAGTTATTCTGAGGCATAATTTGGCCTCAACTTGCTCTGTTTTAGCAAATGGAATGATTTTTTGATGACAAATCTTATTTTGACACATATTTTGAGAAAAATCCTGTCTGTTCAGGCATAACAAGAACCCGGTCTCAAATTAACATGTTGTTGTTTTTTATCTTTCAGTGCAAAAAAAAGTATGATGTGAGAGGCAAAATAGGAGAGGGCTACTACGGCGAGTGTATATCGGTATCAGGAAATCGGATGGAAAACAGGTAAGTCTATTCTCCCTAGTCCAGTTTAGAGGACATCAACTTTGAAGAAATCATGTTTGATTGCTCACTTATGTTTTATTCTGCTGTTCATCCACAGTTTGCCATCAAGAAGACCGATTACGGAGATGAGAGTGATGTGGTAAGTCTAAAAAGATCATCCGTGATTCATATTTGAAGCTTCACAAAATACACTTAATAGATGTGTCTGTTTACAGCTGTGGTAATGTACAAACTTTATACAATATCTGTCAATTATTTTGTGATTCGTTGCTGTTTTCTGTTATTTACTGTTATGATGGGATCTTTATCTGTGCTCTTGCCGAGTTTTGATGCTGAAAATTCAACTCTGCAGTTTCACAGTGACTTTATTAATGGCCTTTATATTTCTACATATAACAGAAAAAGTACTGGCAGTTTAATTTCCAGTAATCATACAGTATACATCATGATAATGCACAATATTGTCGCATCCAACATGCCATGAATAATTATTATTTAGCGTGTCTTTTAAGAATATTCAGTTGTTGTTTTCTGCAACATGTTGAAGACTTAATAGGACATTTATCTTCAAACATGACGATTTTCTCATGTTAATCTGGGCTACGACATTGAAAATTAGTGACTATTTGTAAGCTTTGTGTTCGTTAACTCAGCACAGTAAGGTCCTCTTGTAACATCAGTTAATTTAACTAAAGTAGTTTAGTTTATACTTTATTTGAATGTTAACTATTGTACATTATCATCTTTTTGCATGTATTTATTAAGCAATACACTAAGTACAGCTTAGATCAATTTCTTAATACCAAAGCTTCCGCAATTGATCACAACATGAATATCTTATACTGTCAGATGCCTAATTACCAGGTTTTTACACCACAATTGACAAAACCAGTACAGATATATATATCAGCTCCCATAATGCAATTCAAAAGCATAAATAAACCCACACAAAAAACATGAATCACAAATAGGGAAAACTGCTGATTTACAGATTTTCTTTACAGTTATATCGAAAAACAGGATTATATGTTGTTGATATGCAGCTAATGTGCACTTTATCTTTAGCCTGGCTACCCGGGAGTGCTACCAAATGAAGTGGCGATGATGACGATTGCAAGAGATCCCCCAGCCCGCTTTTTATCAAACTACAAGAGTGGTTTTTGGAGAAAGAGAAGAAATCGCCAAACGGGGTAAGTCTATTTATTCAGCACATTTCATGCACGATGCACACAGAGAGGGTTTGTCTCGTTCTTATTGTTGTCTTGATTTTGTATCTAAAAGTTCTTAAATCAAGAAGCATTTCTGAACAAGAACATAACTTTGTCTTGTTTTCAGAAAAGCTCGTGGGTTAATAATATGCCGGTGCGGCAAGCGAAATAAACTCGTTTCTACTTTAAAATCTACCCTGAATGTAACTGGAAGCCAGTGTAAAGACTGACCTGAGGACTGCTGTCATGTGCTTTATTTTAATTGATTGCATTTGCTTTCAGGAAATAGTGAAGACGATAGCGTTGGTGATCGAGCATCCCGGCCTGTGCAGAACACTAGCGGATTTCCTAAAGGAGCACCAACAGCTGGAGGAGAGAGACGCTCGAACACTGATCCTGCAGATTGTGAGAGCAGCGCAGGAGTGCATGAGGCGGCAAATTTGTCATCATGATATTCATGGACGTAATATTCTGGTCATGGGCCCGCCTCTGCAAATTAAGCTAATAGATTTTGGATGTGGATTGCACATCTTCGATGGTAAGTCTGATTATTTCAGGAGGAAACAGTACACTTTCATAGTCTCTAATAATCAGTTGAATGGTGTTTTAGCTGATCTGTTTGCTCAACTCTGCACATCTCTTCCTGACAGATCCAGAGAATCACCCGCGGCCAGATACAAGGATATCTCCAGAGAGAGCGCAAAAAAGGACAGCGAATCAGCTGTTTACCATCGTGCAGGATGTAGCAACATATTGTTCCAGCATACCTACAGGTAAGAAGATGACTCTAACACTGTTCAACCCTCCTGTTGACTGATGGGTCAGAAATGAACACATTTAGGGCACAACAGGTGTCATTGGGGTCAAATTTGAGCTGCCAGCTATGAAATCATTTTTACACCACAAAAACTACTGACACACACACTGCGGCTTTTTTTTATGAATACTGTCTTGCTAAACACTCTTTACACTCCTGCAGATTCTGTTATCATGATTAAATTCCCCTTTACTGTAGTGAGAGTCGAGTGTTGTCCACTGAGTGAACACTGATGAGGGAAACCCCAAACATTCACAGAGTGTGTGTGATGAAAATCAGCTTGTTTCTTTATGCTAAATAGATTTGAGTATTAAAATTAAACTGATCTGCTTTATTTTAGAGATTTAGAGACAACAGGAGGGTTAGGTCCTGTGTGTGTGTGTGTGTGTGTGTGTAATGTTTTCACACATGTCAGTTGTGTCCACGATTAACCCACTTTCTCTTTTAAATGGTTACAGAATTTATGGAGTTTATGGTTACCTGCTGGTCCCCTATTGCTGAAGAAGAGGCCCCGCATACAGTGGAGGAGATTCTGAATCAGCCATGGCTTACAGAATAAAAATAAAGACTGTTTTAAGCAATTCACAATCATGAGTAGTTTATGCTTTAGGACCTGTTTTAGAGGAGCTTTTAGAGCACAAGTGGTTCAGCATGACGTAGACCCCATCAGCAGCAGGAATCAGGTTTTCACACTTCCATTTATGTCAAATAGTTTTGCTGTTTTCCGCTTCTGCTTCCCAGATTCTGCACTTCCTCCTGCGACTGTTGCAGTCAGATCTGCATGCAAATGAGGGCCGGCTGAAGCGTCCCTATTGGTCTATTAGCTCTAGATTAACAGCTCCTCCTCCAGCCAATCAGGTGAGGAGGGAAGCTGATGTCACTCTAATGGCAGCCGAAGCGCACAGGCGACGTCGGAGATTGAGTGTTAGCAAAGACTCTAGAATACACAAGACATTTCACTCGTATACTTTTGAATGGGGAAAAGTGTAAGTCAATCTGGTGAATGAAGCCCCGCCTTCTAGTACAGGAGCCAATCAGTGATCGCCATAGAATGACAATTCTCCGGGGGAGGGGCTTGGACCAGACGTGAGTTTCTGCAGATTTTGTGTGATCCGAACATTCAGAACTGAAACTAAAGAGACAGCTGTTGTTTAATTTTATGGGTTATTCGTCATATGTAATGTAATCGTAATCTTGGCAAGTAGTTTTGGAGAATTTGATGTTTCCCCATTCAAACAGAATGCCCGAGCATACTGCCCAAGAGGTGTTTCAAAGATGGCCACCGAGTGAAATGACTTGCCTTAAATCCTGCGTGTTCTGCTTTTTATGAATGCGGCAAACGCGCGGCCACAAGTAAACATGGCCACGTCCATCTCACGTTACAGATCACGATCACTTCCACGTTTATGTGAATTGGAATATCAGGATAGGATGCTGTAGATAGCGCTGACGGGGCAGGATTATATGGGCCAATAAGCTAGAAATAAGAGCCTCCTGCCACAGACATATTTTACCCCAGGTGTGGATTTCTCAGATCTGATGAGGATTATTTCTAGTGCTGCTTTTCCAGCTGTAAACATTTTATCTATTTTTAGGGTCGGGGTGTTTTTTAGGGTTTGGTTAGGTTAGGTTAGGGTTTGGTTAGTGTTTGATTAGGGTTAAGTTTGGGTTAGGCTTTTGTTTTTAGGGTTGTTTTAAACAACTTTTCATTGCTTTGCTTTATGTTTGGTGTATTTAGTCTCTCCTGTCTTTCTTCTTCTCCATCACTGTTGTGTGTCCACTGCACAGATTGTTATTTAAGAGCAATTGTTATTATTATACACTTCTCTGTCCTCGCCTGTGGGCATTGGCCGCCTTTAGAGTGACGTCAGCTTCCCTCCTCGCCTGATTGGCTGGAGGAGGAGCTGTTAATCTAAAGCTTATAGACCAGGGGTGCTCAACCCTGTTCCTGGCGATCGACCTTCCAGCTGATTTCAGCTCCAACCCTGATCAAACACACCTGAACCAATTATTTAGAACGTGAGGAGCACTTGATAATTACAATCAGGTGTGTTTGATAAGGGCTGCTACTGAAAACTGCAGGAAGGTCGATCGCCAGGAATAGGGTTGAGCACCCCTGTTATAGACCAATGGGGACGCTTCAGCCGGCCCTCATTTGCATGCAGCTCTGACTGCGACACTCGCAGGAGGAAGTGCACAATGTGGGAAGCAGAAGCGGAAAACAGCATAATGTCAGAAAAACAATGAAAGTATGAATTCCTCATGATTTTATTTTGTCACTGACCACATGTGTGCTGCTCTTCCTGTCATTTCTGTGAAATTGAGACTGTACGCAGAGCGGCCTATGAACCCCATGGAGTGTGTTGAAGCTGTTTTCTGCTGATCAAACTGTAAACTATTGTCTTCAATAAATTGTATCTCTGACTCCTGGTCTTTGTTCATCACACCGGCTCCCTGCATTAACATGACTGAAATCATTCAGCTCGCTCTGTTTGCATAGATTCGCAATTTGCATTTTTACTATCAAATACCTCCACATTTGCTAAATACTACTTAGGGGGAACAAACCCTAAATACATTTTATATAACATTTAACACTTTATACAAATAAATCTACTTTAAAACGTTCTGTCTCTCGAGCATCCGCCTGTTGTTTGTAGCTTAGCCTGCTACCACCGCTAGTCAGCTAAAGCTACCGACTGCTTTCATTCCCTTTTTGGCTGCGCATGCTTGAGTGACGTCACTGCCATTGTTACGGCGACACCCGGCGACCACGGCCCCTGGGTGCAGCCGCGTAGGGTGATCAGGAACCCCCGGGGCAGAGAATCTCCTCCCGCGTTCGAGGTCTCCACGGAGAACCGCTTCGCCCCTCTCCGCAAGACGGGTCACGATGTGGCTATCATCGGTGACTCCATCGTCCGGCATGTCTGTCCTGCTTCCACTTCAGGTAATAAAGTACGCACATTCTGCTTTCCTGGTGCTCGCGTTAAGAATATTTCTACACAGATTCCGAGTTTCCTGAGCGCTGGCGAGAGCCTCGGTGCTGTTGTTCTCCATGTGGGGACGAATGACACCGGGCTCCGCCAGTCGGAGATCCTGAAGAGGTACTTCAGGAGCCTCATCGAGACGATTCGACGCACCTCACCCGCCACGCAGATCATTGTTTCTGGACCGCTTCCTACCTACCGCCGAGGAAATGAAAGGTTCAGTAGACTTTTTGCTCTGAATGAATGGCTATTAACATGGTGTAATGAACAGAAATTGCTCTTTGCCAAAAACTGGAATCTTTTCTGGGAGCGTCCTAGGCTTTTCCGTGCTGACGGGCTGCACCTTAGTCGAGTTGGAGCTGAACTGCTGTCGGACAACATCTCTAGGATGCTTCGTTCTGTCTGACTAGTAAGTAAAAATTCACATTTAATCCATATAGACTCTTGTTCGTCCCACTTAAATTACAGTAACACATCTCTAGCTTACCCCATAGAGACTGTGTCTGTTCCTCGTATTATTAGATCAACAATTAAATGTACTGTGTGCTCTAGAAAAAAAATCTATTAAGAATAAAAGCTGAAAATCCAATAAAACGTGATAATACAAACTTCGTAAAGCTCGGTCTCCTAAACATCAGGTCACTAGCACCTAAAACGCTTATCATAAATGAAATAATAACAGATAACAATCTAAATGCACTCTGTCTCACTGAAACCTGGCTGAAACAAATGACTTTATTAGCTTAAATGAAGCAACTCCTCCAGGATTTGCATATAAGCATAAGGCTCGTCAAACTGGTCGTGGTGGTGGAGTTGCAGCAATCTTTAGTGATATTCTTAATGTTAATCAGAGAAATGGACTTATGTTTAACTCCTTTGAGGTATTAGCTCTTAATGTTATGCTACCGGATATTATGCAAAAACCTATGTTATCTCTCGCTTTAATCACCATATATAGACCCCCAGGACCCCATGTCAATTTCCTAAAAGAGTTTTCTGATTTTATTTCTGACTTACTAGTTAAAGCTGATAAAATACTAATTGTAGGAGACTTCAACAAACACGTAGATGACTCCAATGATACATTAGGGCTCGCGTTTATGGATCTACTACATTCACTTGGGATAAAACAAAATGATGTTGGTCCAACCAATCGCTTAAAGCATACATTAGATCTAATATTGTCTCATGGAATTGAGGTCTTTGATGTAGACATTATACCACAAAGTGATGATGTTACGGACCGCTACCTCTTGCTATATAAGCTGCGTTTACCTAAAATTAGCAGATCTGCACCAATATACCGCCCTGGTAGGACTATTGTTCCGTCCACCAAGGATGAATTCATAAATAACTTACCTGATCTTTATTTATTTTGAAATACACCCGCAAACGCAAATGACCTTGATGTAGTAACCAGCAGTATGGATGCCATCTTTACTAGCACACTTAATACAGTGGCACCCATCAAATTAAAAAAGGCTAGAGAGAATAAAACTGCACCATGGTACAATAGTCATACTCGTTTTTAGAATTGCGTAAAAGACAGTATGTCCAGCTATAGGAGGCTCTTAAATCTGCCAGGGCCGAGCACCTCCGCAAACTGATTGAAAATAATCAGAACAATCCGAGATTTTTATTTAGCACCATTGCTAAACTAACAAATAATCGATCATCTTTGGAACAAAATGTCCCACCGCAAATTAGTAGTGATGACTTCATGAATTTTTTCAGTGATAAAATAGAAGGCTTCAGAGAGAAAATAGATGATGCTAAACTTTCTGCACCACCTTATACTCCAGATCCAGTAAATATTCCACTGAATCAAAATAACCTACAACGCTTCAAAATCATAGAACAAGAAGAGCTAGATAAAGTTATAAATAGTTCTAAATCAGCTACATGTATGTTAGACCCAATTCCAACAAAATTACTGAAAGAATCGCTACCTGTTATAGGAGAACCTCTCCTTAATGTTATCAACTCTTCTTTATCTTTAGGCCATGTTCCAAATCCTTACACGCTAGCTGTTATTAAACCTGTTATTAAGAAACCACAACTGGACCCCAGCAACTTAGCTAACTATAGGCTATTCCAAATCTTCCGTTTATGTCTAAAATACTAGAAAAAGTTGTTTCTGCCCAATTATGCTCCTTTCTGCAGATGAACAATGTTTTTGAAGTGTTTCAGTCAGGTTTCAGGCCTCATCACAGTACAGAAACCGCATTAGTAAAAATAACCAACGATTTACTCTTAGCTGCTGACCAAGGGTCTCTCAATTAGTTCTACTTGATCTTAGCGCCGCATTTGACACCATCGACCACAGTATTCTCATAGACCGCTTAAATTCTACAGGTGTCCAGGGACAGGCTCTTGAATGGTTTAGGTCAGGGGTGCTCAATCCTGTTCCTGGAGATCTACCTTCCTGCATAGTTCAGCTCCAACCCTGATCAAACACACCTGAACCAATTAATTAGGACCTGAACAGCACTTGATAATTACAGGCAATCTGAAATTCAGAAATCTGCAGGAAGGTCGATCTCCAGGAACAGGATTGAGCACCCCTGGTTTAGGTCATACCTAGCTGACCGTTACCAGTTTGTGAATATTAATGGACAGCTTTCACAAGTCAGGCCAGTAAAGTACGGGGTCCCTCAAGGATCAGTTTTAGGCCCTTTGCTGTTTACAATATACATGCTTCCCCTGGGGGACATTATTAGAAAACATGGGATCAGCTTTCACTGCTATGCAGACGATACTCAATTATACATTTCAACTAAACCTAATGAGATGTCTGAACTGTCTAAGCTAACCGAGTGTATTAAAGATGTTAAAGACTGGATGACCAACAATTTTCTTCTCTTAAACTTAGACAAAACAGAATTATTACTTATTGGGCCTAAATCCTGTACACAGCAGTTCTCACAACTCGACCTGCAACTAGAGGGATACAAAGTTAGCATTAGCTCTACTATAAAAGATCTGGGTGTCATATTAGACAGCAATTTAACTTTGAAAAATCATATATCCCATGTCACAAAAACTGCCTTCTTTCATCCGAGAAATATCGCTAAATTGCGAAGTATGCTATCCATCTCAGATGCAGAAAAGCTAGTCCATGCTTTCATGACTTCTAGGCTAGACTACTGTAATGCTCTGTTTGCTGGTTGCCCAGCATCCTCTATTAACAAACTTCAGCTAGTGCAAAATGCAGCTGCCAGAGTTCTTACCAGGTCTAGAAAATATGATCATATCACCCCCAATTTTATCCTCCTTACACTGGCTGCCTGCTAAGTTTCGTATTGAATGTAAAATATTACTCCTTACCTATAAGCTTTAAATAATCGAGCTCCTGTTTATCTAACCAACCTCCTGTATCGCTACAACCCAACCCGCTCTTTACGATCTCAAAACTCAGGGCTTCTGGTAGTACCTAGAATAGCAAAGTCGAGTAAAGGAGGTCGAGCCTTCTCATTTATGGCCCCTAAACTCTGGAATAGCCTTCCTGATAATGTCCAAGGCTCAGACACACTCTCGCTCTTCAAAACTAGATTAAAGACTTATCTTTTTAGCAAAGCATACACTCAGTGCAGTACATAGCGGTATGACGCATGATGTGCCCCACACATGATTTTGCTTCTTGTTTATATACACTATGAACAGCAGCTACGCTAATTATTCTCCTTATTCTGTATTTCCACCTGGGGGTACTCATCTTGAGGCCCTCAGACTATGCAGTGCCACTGACACGATTCGAGACCAGCGACGAGATGATCCCAAGGTTTTCTGGACCAGGCCGTATCCTGAGCAGCTGCTGTGGTGGTCATCGTGGAGTGAGAGCATGAGACTGACTCCTGTGATGCTCCAAGGACAGACGAGTCTTCGCTGAGGTCCAGCTTCCTGCGCCTAGACTGCAGCTCTGCACAAGACGTTTGGCCATAGGGGAAATGGTCGTGCCCAACTGAGCCAGGTTTCTCTCGAGGTTTTTTAAATCTTCACTTTCGCCAATTGGTGAAGTTTTTTCCTCGCCGCTGTCGCCACTGGCTTGCATGGTCCGGGATCTGTAGAGCTGCGCATCGATGGATTTGCTCTTCAGTGTTTGGACTCTCAGTAGTGATTATTAACCCACACTGAACTGAGCTAAACTGAACTGAACTTAATCTCTGAAAACTGAACTGACACTGTTTCAATTCACTATAATCTTCCATGTGAAGCTGCTTTGACACAATCTACATTGTATAAGCGCTATACAAATAAAGATGAATTGAATTGAATAGAATAGTGATACGGGACTGTAATGCACTCAAAACATGCCTGAACTACTTTATCTGACAATAAGTGTCAACACAAAACAATACATAGAATATCTTTTTTACTAACTGCAGACTCACTTTAGCCTTTATGTAACAATATTTAAGCATCATGTAATGTTTAAAGCACATTGCCTTGCCATTTGTAGGAAAATGTGACACTCCTCACATCATTCTTTAAAACTGTTCAGATACTGTTCTTTCTCAAGCCAACATTAGATTTTTTTCTTCACAACACAAGAGTTTTTTTTTATTAAAATCTATAAATATATTTATATATTACTTGTGATACAATTTTGTCCTTTAATACAAGCAGTCAGATATATGAACTGTACCTTTAATTTGACCTGCTCACAGAAAACACTTTTTGAATGTATGAAACAAATCTCCAATACATGCACAGAACAGCATGAGCATTTATAGCAGATAAACTAACTTAATGTTAAACCGCTTGCTTTTTGAGCGCTGTCAAATGAGGTCTTACACCCGTATGACTGGTCATTGTCTTCAACAGAAAGGGCTGCGATTGGCTTTAGAAATTAAAGCACTGTTCACCAATGAGTGAGGTGGGAAGAACAGCCGCGGTTACAGTCTATATGTGCATAATACGCGGTTATCACAGGTAATCCATAATAGACACAGTGGAGAAAACTTGCACCACAGGCACGAGCGTGTAATGAGTGCATTACAGTCTGTGTCTGGATCCACAAGTATCACTTTAACAGCCATGAGGAAAGGAAAAAGTTACCTCACGAACACGCCAGCGGGTAAGGAGCGGTTTATTTACTCGCCCTCGCCTTCTTCGCCATAGTATTCTACTGCAACATCGCTCATAAGAGATAAATGACGTCAGTACGTCATAACCGGTTATGATTATTACTGAACCGATATCGAATTGTTCCCGTCTGCATCGCGGTGCATGGAAGAAACAATTAATTTTGACACCCCTAAGCGTTAGCGTCATCTATGTGGATGTTAAGGTCTCCTGCAATTAGTATTTTAACAGTTTGAACTAGTAAGTCCGAAATAAAATCAGAAAACTCTTTTAGGAAATTGACATGGGGTCCTGGGGGTCTATATATGGTGATTAAAGCGAGAGATATCATAGGTTTTTGCATAATATCCGGAAGCATAACATTAAGCTCTAATACATCAGAGGAGTTAAACATAAGTCCGTTTCTCTGATTAACATTAGGAATATCACTAAAGATTGATGCAACTCCCCCACCACGACCAGTTTGACGAGCTTCATGCTTGTATGTGAATCATGGGGGAGTTGCTTCATTTAAACTAATATAGTCATTTTGTTTCAGCCAGGTTTCAGTGAGACAGAGTGCATTTAGATTGTTATCTGTTATTATTTCATTTATGATAAGTGCTTTAGGTGCTAGTGACCTGATGTTTAGGAGACCGAGCTTTACGAAGTTTGTATTATCACGTTTTATTGGATTTTCAGCTTTTATTCTTAATAGATTTTTACTAGAGCACACAGTACGTTTAATTGTTGATCTAATAATACGAGGAACAGACAGTCTCTATGGGGTTAGCCTGACATGCATTACTGTGATTTAAGTGGGACGAACAAGAGTCTATATGAATAAAATGTGAATTTTGTGAATTTTCACTTACTAGTCAGACAGAACGAAGCGTCCTGGAGATGTTGTCCGACAGGAGATCAGCTCAAGCTCGACTAGGGTGCAGCCCGTCAGCACGGAAAAGCCTAGAACGCTCCCAGAAAAGATTCCAGTTTTTGGCAAAGAGCAATTTCTGTTCATTACACCATGTTAATAGCCATTCATTCAGAGCAAAAAGTCTACTGAACCTTTCATTTCCTCGGCGGTAGGTAGGAAGCGGTCCAGAAACGATGATCTGCGTGGCAGGCGAGTGCGTCAAACCGTCTCGATCAGGCTACTGAAGTCCCTCTTCAGGATCTCCCACTGCCGCAGCCCGGTGTCGTTCGTCCCCACGTGGAGGACAACAGCTCAGATGCTCTCGCCAGCATTCAGAATAGTAGGAACCTGCGCAGAAATATTCTTAACGCGAGCACCAGGGAAGCAGTGAGTGCTTACGTTGTTACCTTTGGACGAACGATTGAGTCATCGATGATACCCACATGGCGACTCGTCTCACGGAGAGGGGTGAAGCGGTTCTCCATGGAGATCTCGAACACAGGAGGAGGAGACATTCTGCCCCGGGACCTGGTAAGCACCTTACGCTGCTGCACCCAGGGGCCGTGGTAGCCAGGTGCCGGCGTGAACGACGCCTGGGCGAATCGCGTCCTCTGTGCGCTGGGCCTGGACAGAGAAACACGCAGGGTTGAGGTAGACGGAGTATTGAGATTGTATCGCACACTTACCTCAGATGAGCGAGCCGCAGTGCGGGGCACACCGAGCAAGGCCCGTTGTTCCCGGAGCTGCGCCCGCTTCATCTCGATATTGCGAATCTGGCTCTCCACTGCTTCCAGCTCCAGGTCCAGCGCCTCCATCGATGCTCCTCAAGAGTTGTTGTTTTGCTGTCGCACTTTGCTCCTGACTGCTTCAGAGATTCAACGTTAGAAAATACCAGAAGTTACTCTTCATCCACGTCATGCAAGTATCAGATCTCCTCAGAAATATTCTCCTCTTCGCTTCAAACAATCTCTCAAAACTCTCTTCAGCAGATTAAAACTTTGACGATCTATTTTCTTTGTTTTCTATTTGCAAACCAGCCGCTCTGCCGTTAGCGTAAACTGTTGAGCTATGTCGTTATGTTGTTTGTCTTATTTTCCTGTCTGATTTTGACCTGCCCTGAAATTTCCCTCTGCTATTTGTCTGTTACTTTCTTTATATGTGATGCATAATTCCCATCCATACTCCAAGCATTGATCAATATTAATCAATTTTCTGGTCTGATCTCAAGCCTTGGCAAATAACTGAGAAAGCACCAATCAAAGGCCACATTTTTATCATGAAGACTTCTTAAAAAATATTTTACAGTATTTTAAAAATACAAAAATACAAGACTGTTACGGCCCAAAACTGGCTCGCATGACAACATCAAAGTTTGAGCCGAAACATAATGGACACAGACGCTTGAATTAATTAATTGACATCTTGTCAATAATTTTTCATTCTCCAAATCAAAGGTTTCAAAAGATACAACAGAATATAAACAAAATCATGTAGACAGGTAGGGTAGCTAAGAAAAACAGGTCCCTGACTACAACTGCATTAAAATGGGCATCTCTTACCTATTCCTCCCGAGAAAAAGGAATATAAACAGGTGAGTCTTCCGGGCCACTGCTTTCCTTCACTAAACTAAATAAATACAAAATGTGCCTATAAAAAATAATCCACTACCTGCTACGAAAACAAACAAAGTATCAAAATAAACCAACTAGAAAACACATTGAAAAAGCTAACGGATTAAGAATATAACTAGAAACAAAACACTAAAGAGAGCGGCATGTAGACCGATCCTGGCCTGCAGAACGCCAACAGCCAGACCGCCCGAGCGCAGGCCACCACCAAGCACAGTGAGCGAGAGAGAATGAGCCGCCATTGCCGGCAGCCCTAAATACAGGAAATCCCGGTGACGTCACCAGTGTCAACCAATCCTGGAAGAGCCATTTAGAAAACTCCACCTACAACTCAAGCAGGCAGAAACATACAGCCGCAACAAATAAATAGAATAAAATAACACAGAACCACGTAACAAAGACATTAAAGAATTTTGAAACAAAATATTAAGCCATTTTCATAAACCCCATAAAATACAAATGACTAAATACTATTGTGCGTTTAAAATACAGATTTAAATACTTGTATCATAAATACTGCCCATCCCTGATTATAATTGATGCAAGTTGCAGCTCTATGCCTGAGAAAAGACGACAGCAGTCTGGAGCCGAGAAGAGGAAAAAACTACAAGATGAGTCCTGAGCATCACTTTAAGGTAACTTCTGTCCATCAATCTGGAAAACATATTTTGGTTGTTCAAGTAAATGAATGAGGCTAACGTTTAACTGCGCCACAACTATGTTTGTGCACCAGCTACACACACATGCACTGCTCAGTTATTTCACTGTATGTAGTATTTATTATAATTCAGTGCCGTTATCGTTGTTTATTGTTTGTCTATTTCTACATTTCTTATTGCTGCTGTTCTCTGAGAGCTGCCAAGTTAATTTCGTTGTATCGCTGCAATGACAATAAAGTCTCTTTAATCTTTATATTGGTGTTTTTAATTGGCCAGGTCTTCATTTCTGTACATTACTGTATAAAATAACAAAACTGACTAACATTCTGTGATTTCTGAAACATCAATTATTGCATGGATTATTCAATTATTCAAGTATTGCATGGATTCTTTGATGATTATTTTTTGATTATTTATATTTTCTGAATGTTAACAATAAGTTTTTGTTTAAAAGTACACTCATTAATCATTAAACAAAGGCAAATGACTGATTTATACTGACAGTACAGGTCAGTTTTTCTCACCATAGATTATAGTGCAAGTTAAATCCACATGTTGGTTAAAGTTTAGAAACATTATGATTATCCCGCTGTCTTAATGGCGTGTCATGAGTTATTCTTTAAATGACTAATTTCTTCTGTATTGTACATGGAGGTTCAACGCTGAAATTTGTCACAAAAGAAGATGAGGTGTCCTGACCAGCACTGCTCCAGAGGCACCAGCAGCTGCACAGGTACAGACACCGGATTCAGCATTGAGGACCGTCCATCTCTACAGGTACAGAGAGGGTTTATTCCTTACCTTTTGTAAATGTTTGAAACTAGAAATGCCTCTGCAGAAGACATGTCAGTGTTTATTTTGATGTAAACTAATTATTTTATAATGTAAAGATTTGAATGTTCAAATATAATTATGAGTGTTTATATGCATATAAATACATAAATACAAGTTTAAATACATACGTTTGTGTGTTTTAGTCCCTCTGTCAGGGCACCAAAGTAAAATTTTGCTTAGGGCGCCATTTTGGCCAGCAGCGGCCCTGAAAGAGTGTATCATGTGTGTATATTTAAACTCACTTTCTGATACATTTACTTGGCTTTTATATTAATTCATTCATTTTCTTGTCAGCTTAGTCCCTTTATTAATCCGGGGTCGCCACAGCGGAATGAACCGCCAACTTATCCAGCACATGTTTTACGCAGCGGATGCCCAGCTGCAACCCATTTCTGGGAAACATCCATCCACACTCATTCACACTCATACACTACGGACAATTTAGCCTACCCAATTCACCTGTACCGCATGTCTTTGGACTGTGGGGGGAAACCGGAGCACCCGGAGGAAACCCACGCAAATGCAGGGAGAACATTCAAACTCCACACAGAAACGCCAACTGACCCAGCCGAGGTTCGAACCTGCGACCCAGCGACCTTCTTGCTGTGAGGCGACAGCACTACCTACTGCGCCACTGCGTCGCCTGGCTTTTATATTTAGCTAAAAAAAATAAAAACAGTGCATCTATGAATAGGACATTTAATAATGTGGAAGTGTTTACTTCAAACAAAGAGCTTAAAATCTCCAAGAGGCGACACGTAATGGAACGTTCCACTGCAACAGCAGCGCCCAGCAGCAGCCCCGCCATTCTGCCATTTTGGAGTAAAAGCGATCGGCCGTCCATTTGATCTTATTGCTGTCAAGATGGCAAGCAGCTGCTTTGATTTTAATTTATTTATTTAAGAAGCGCATTAAACCTGAAATACAACCTGACAGACGACACTTAACATCAAAGACTGGTGATTATCAGCACTTTTAATAGTTCATTTTACAGACTTGTTTCATATATTTTAAACATTTTTAGGTAAAATTACTTTAAATTACTTTAATAGTTTACGCACTGGCATAATATAAATGAATACTGCCATGTTAAATTAAATGAACATGACTTTAAAAAATTTGTTAATAACAGATTGACGTTTTTGTTGCAGTATTATATGTTATAATAGCATATAAAAATGTCCAGTGTTGTCTGTTAAAGAAAGACTAATAAAGCTTCTATGTGAAAAGCCACTTTGTCCAAAATGATTGAATTCTGACACGTAAATTCATCATTATTTATTCATGATTTTTAATGCTGTCATTACATCATGGAGGCCATACAAACTAGATAAAGTAGTTGTTGTGGGGTATACTCATTTTTGTATCACTCTAACTCAAGCTAAAATATAAAATAGTCATCTTAGTTATTTTATTAACCCTACTTTCATGTTATAAATGAAAAAGATATGTTAGATACCAGATATAGTAAACTTAGTCTTGTCAACATTTTGGAAATTGTCTGTTTTCATTGAGATATTATTTAAAATGTTACTTTTCAAAGGGGGTGTACTCATTTATGCTGAGAGCATATATTATAATATTTTAACTCATATTTAACTCAATGTTTTAACTCATTCTGTCTAACGTTAGTTATCCGTGCTGCTGTTCTGTTGGAATTTTCATTCCAAAATGGCCGCAGCGTGACACTAGCGGCATCTAGTGGCTGTTTTCAAAATAGCAACAGAGTGGCGCTGCAGACGCCCCATATAGCCTCTTGGTGATTCTATGCTCTTTGCTGCAGCTGTATTATTTGGCTATGTATATTTCATCCCCCCTACAGGACGCAACAGGAACCCATTGATCAGGAATCAGCTTGGATCCAAGTCTACAGACGCCCCATATAAACTACAAACGCAGGTATGGTGGTAAACTACAAACATGGCGGACTCGCGCAACCAACGCTCAAGTAGAGAGGCTTCAGTAAAGATGTTTGAATACTGGAAAATATTTAAACAACGTTTTCCGCGATATATTTGATCAGGAACAACAATGTGAACTTTTAAAAAGACGTGTTTTAATTTCTTGAGGAGATGATTGACAGGACTCGTAACTAGGCAACATAACGGTCCGTTGAAGAGGAATAACGGTAGTTTGTCCCAAAGCTTGCGTTACACACTCAAAAGTACGCTTTCTTTGAGAAAGTTCAGACTCTGAGGACGTCGTATAATAAGGTCAGGTCTTACCTTATCTGGAAGTGTCTTTCTCTCACTTCTTTACCGTAATAATCGCCACAATCCACGGTGACGGTAGCTGTTCACAACTCGCGAGAGTCTCAATGGCGGCCAATAACGGAATATTGGATAAATCCAGCGAACAAAGCAGTTATTTGATACTCCAAGAGGACATTTCTGCGATCATTGACTCAACATGTCTCTTCACACAGTTCTCCTGTCCACAACTGACAGTGAAATGTCTATTTTCTCAAAGCTGCACCACCGGTTCAGTTTCTCCACCTTTATCTTCCGGAACTTCCGGTCATCCGTCTCGACAACAGGTAAGCACTTTTTAATTAACCCATTTAATCCCACCGGTCACAATTGTGACCACAATTTTTGCTTGCATATTTTTCTGTAGTATTAAAAAGCAACTCCTATTATAAAGCACATGTTCATATATAATGACAATTTAAGATGTCTAAATGAGCTCAGGGCAGGTCTAACATGATTGGGTAGTTTGGCCATGTGATCATACACATTCATTTCCTAGTACTGCCATCGGAATGGAAGGATAATGTCAAAGCTCATACATTTGTTATTTTTTGTAACAAATTGAAACATTTACATTACATTATATCACATTACATGCCAGGGAGCAAAACAGAAATGTATCTTTTAAACAAATTCACAGTTTTTACAGCTTTCTTGTTAGTAGATTCAGAAATCAAAGACATATAAAGATTTAGATCTTCAAGAAAAATCTGAAAGAAAGGTTTACGCCTACACAATTTACATTTGTGTATAAAATATTTGGCCAAAAATATAATAAGATTAAATAAATAAAAAACATCTAGATGTTCATTCTGATGGTTATAACCTAAAATAACATTTTCATATTTTAACATAACATCAGGAATTATACCACTAAATATACCTAATATATTTTTCCCAAAAGTTTTGGTATACTCACAATTCCAAAAAAGGTGAGACAGATCTTCAGTTTGATGTTCACAGAAGGAGCAATTTACATCAAAGTCTTCAGAAATAACCTTCGTAAAAAACTTTGTAGGATAGCACCTATGTATTATTTTATAAGACACTTCACGGATTTTATTGTACATTAGGAATTTCTGGGGTAAAGTCCATACTCTTTTCCAGTTAATATTACCTATATGTCTGTTCCAATAATAGACAGCATTAGGACAAGAGATTATCTCACGCTGAAATAGAGAGAGGATATTTTTGTTATTTGGCTTGTGGTAAATAGTAATTTACCAAGAGCTGTTTTTATCTCATTTAGATGTGGCACAACCTGGGGAGACTGATTGTCCCATCCCTTCATAAGCATAATAATCCCTGAAGGGATTGCTCCAAAAACAATAGCAAATTCTTTAGTTGTAATTGGGTATTTATAATGGGACAAAAATTCCTCATATTTAAAAGGCACTCCTCTGTTATTAAATAATTGTCTAACATAAATTATATTATTTTTCGCCCAATTATCAAAGTAAATAGACTTATTTTTGTACAGTAAATCTTTGTTGTGCCAAATTATATAATTATGTGGGGGAAAGTTGTGCTTGTAGATTAAAGACCATGATAACAGACATTGTTTATGAAATGAAGATAATTTGGAAGGAATTTTCTCAGGATTATAATTACACAAGAGCAAAAAATTTAAACCTCCTAATTTAGAGAAAAATAAATTTGGTATAAAATTCCACAAAGAGGCAGGATTTTTAAGATGCTGATTAATCCAATTAATTTTGAATGTATAATTAAGATTAGCAAAACTGATGAAATTAAGACCGCCATTTTCATAATGATTCAAAACTACAGATTTTCTAATATAGTGTTTCTTATTTTTCCATAAAAAATTAAACAAGGATTGATCAATTGTCTTAGAAGATTTAGTATCCACATAGAGTGATGCAGCAGAATAAGCTAGACGTGAAAGACCCTCTGCTTTAGAAAGTAAAGTTCTACCCTTAAGAGACAAATCTCTGTGGAACCACATGTTTAGTTTTCTTTTTAGTTTTTTCCAAAATTGGCAACAAGTTATCTGCACATCTGTTCTTCATATCTTTTGATACAACAATGCCTAGATAATTAACTTTGTCTTTCACTGGAATGCCATCTATACTTGTCAAAGAGCAATGTTTTTATTGACAATAACTCACATTTATTAATATTTAAATGCAAGCCTGAAGCCTGAGAAAATAAACTGATGATCTTCACAGCTAAAGGGATTTGAGACGAATTTCTCAAAAATAGTGTAGTATCGTCTGCAAGTTGACTCAGTAAGACCTGCCTATCAGCAATATTGATACCTTGCACAGAGCTTGCCTTGAGATGAATAGAAAGCAGTTGCCCAGCTAACAAAAATAAATATGGTGAAATAGGGCAGCCTTGTCTAATTCCACGCTGCAAATCAAATCTGGAAGAAGAACCTGTTTTTAGTTTAATAGAACAGTTTGCATTAGCATAAAGTGTTCGAACTGATTTAAATAAAAAAGGACCAAAACCAAATATTTCCAAAGCACAAAAAAGAAAATTATGCTCCACAGAGTCAAAAGCTTTATAAAAGTCTTAAAAACAAAATAAACTCGGTCACACTTATTTTGATGGTCCGTTAGTTGAATTTAAGATACATTGCAACTAATTCTAAGTAGATTATAAGTAGGTTGTTAGGTTGGGGTTAGGGTTGGGTTAGGGTTAGGTTTAGTGTAAGTTGACGTGTACTTGCAACGATTCTTATAGTCAGTTAAATGTCTGTTGAAGGACTGTTAAATGTCAGTATCAACAGATATTAAGCAGACAGTCTACTAATACTAAAATGGACCAGCAAAATAAAGTGTTACCTAAAACTCTCATCAACAATAAGGTCTGAATAATCAATAATATCTAACACCAATCTAATATTATTGGAAATATGCCTCCTGGTAAAAAAAAACCAGACTGAGATTCATCTGTTATAGAATCAATTACTCTTTTGAGACGCTTAGCAAAAATGAAAGCTAAAATTATGTAATCATTATTAAGAAGACATATAGGGCGCCAATTATCAAGAAAAAGAACATCTTTTTTGGGCTTTGGGAGTAATGTAATAAGACCTTGTGTAAGTGTAGGAGGGAGAGAGCCTGTTAAATTACATTCTATGAACATTTGTAAAAGGAAGGGAGCTAACTGTTTTGCAAATAATCTATAAAACTCAGAAGATAAGCCATCCACGCCAGGAGATTTGTTGAGTTTGAGATGAGTAATGACACATTTTTGAGAAAGGAGTGTTATTTTTGAAATTACATCATTTTCTTCAGACCTCTTTTTCTTTGCTAAATCACTGCCATATTTTCTAAAAAAAATTCCCACCTCAAATTTAAATAATTCCCAATGAAGACAAACTTTTTTTTCTATATATTTGAAATTAAAGTTTTTAATACTTGATCTAACAAAGTCATGTTTCAAATGTGAATTATTAAGTTTCCAAAATGACGCTCTATAATTATAATCCTGAGTAAGAGACAAATTAATATGTATGGCTTTATGATCAGTAAGAGGGGTCACTAATATATTTACGGATGAGTTATCAAAAAACTGTTTGGAAACTAACCAAAAATCAATACGTGATTGATAAGAGCCTAATTTATTTTGCCATGTATATGATATTGTCGAAGGAAATTTTTTCCTCCATATGTCTACAAGTTCAAAGCGCTCCATGAATGCCTTTAATATAATTTCCTGAGGACAAATGACGGGGTGGCCATCTATCAAGTGAGTTGTCAAGGACAGTATTAAAGTCACCCCCCATTATTATTAAGGCATCGGGATATTTATCTAGCCAAAAGAGTAACTTATCTTCAACCGAATCTAAAAGAGCTTCATTTTCAGATTTTAATATATAACCATAGAAGTTAAGCAAAATAATCTTAGGACTTTGTAAATTAGGTTCAATTATACAAAAAGAAAGTGACCTGTAGGATCCGACTCATTGTGCAAAATGGAACCAGAAAAATAATTTTGAAAGGTGCAAACGCCTGCTGACTGTTCTGAACCATGTGAAGTCCAGAGATTATGCCCCACTGCGATCTCCAAAAGTTTTACATCATGAGAAGTGGAATGAGATTCTTGAAAAAAAACAAAATCTGTTTTAAAAGTTTTAGTGAACAAAAACCGTGCCTTGCGTTTAACGCTGCACCTTAGGCCCCTGGCATTTAACGAAACAATAGGTCAAAGCTTATAATTGACTCTATGCACGAACTCTGCTGACGTATTTCCGGTAGAATATTAGCCAGTGTCTCGATTTCCGCATAGCGTGTTCTACAGCGAAATCTAATAGCGGCAAGACCTAAATGCATCGGAGCATGGCAAAGAAGGGAGATTTACACTTAAAGTAATGAGGATCCTGTGCCTTTGGATGCCCAGCATCTGGAACATCATTATTGTTCAGTTCCACAACCAACTGCAGATGATTAATACACCAGATCAGGCTGACAGTCTCCGTGAAGAGGTGGAGTGACTGAAAGGAGACTGCTTCGATGCTGCTTTTGGTGATGTTATACGGCTCTAAAGGTACGATAAAAAATGATGTACTAGAATTTAACCCAGATGAAAGAAGTAACAAGTTGTAATTGTATTTTATATTATATAATATTACGTTTTTAACCATACTATAGTAAATTCTATTATGAATTATGAAATTCTATATGGAAAATGGTAGATTTGGCCCAAATGACTGAGGAAAAATGTGGGCCACAGTTGGCAAAAATGTGACATAGTCATCTAAGGATAATCTGGGTCTAAACCTAAAATGACTTAAATATGTAGGTGCAAATGTGGTGCAGTTATCTTAAGACATCTGGAGCCTATAGTGGCACAGAAAAAGATATGGCAATTGTGGCCTAGTTATCCTAAAACATATGTGGGCCACTTTTGGCAAATATTCGCCACAGTAAGCTATGGCTAATGTGGATTTGAGCCTATAGTGGCACACAGAAGATATAGCAAATGTGGTCCAGTTATCTTAAAACATATGTGGGCCACTTTTGGCAAATATTCGGCACAGTAAGCTTTGGCTAATGTGGATTTGAGCCTAAAGCGGCCCAGAGAAGATATGGCAAATGTGGCCTAGTTATCCTAAAACAGGTGTGGGCCACTTTTTGGCAAATATTTGGCACAGTAAGCTATGGCTAATGTGGATTGAGCCTATAGTGGCCCAGCAAAGATATGGCAAATGTGGCCGAGTTATCTTAAAACATATGTGGGCCACTTTTGGCAAAATTCGGAAGAGTAAGCTTTGGCTAATGTGGCTTTGAGCCTAAAGTGGCCCAGAGAAGATATGGCAAATGTGGCCCAGTTATCTTAAAACATTTGTTGACCACTTTGCATTTCATGCATTGCAGCATGAAATATTTTAATTGTTACCATTGTTGAGGTACTAGGTCGGATTCTTGAGCTCTGAGGGTGTCTTTACCATTTCTGAAATGTTTTTTCTTTCTTTAAATTCACTCTCTTAACTTGAACATGAACATGAACGGATGTACTGTAAGTGTAGGCCATATCTGGGCCAGAATAAAAGCAAACTGTGGCCCAGAATAGGGTCAGTTCTGGTTCATTTGGTTGAGTTCTGGCTAATATGTGGTATTGCTTTGGCGTATTTGTGGCCCAGATCTGACAAACAGGAACATACACCCTAGTGCCATCATACCATTCAGTATGTGGTCCAGATGTAAGTGTCTGGTGTGGGCCAGATCTGGGCCAGAATAAAAGCAAACTGTGGCCAAGAATAGGGTCAGTTCTGGTTCATTTGGTTGAGTTCTGGCTCATATGTGGTATTGCTATGGCTTATTGTGGCCCAGATCTGGGAAACAGGAGAGGACCACCCAAGGGCCATCATTCCATGCAGTGTGTGGGCCGGATGTAAGTGTCTGGTGTGGGCTGGATTTGAGCCACGTGAATTTTGCTAGCTTAGTATTTATTTCCGTTTATAATGAAGTTTATAGTAATTTACTACTATAATTTGTCATTTTGTCATCATTTTATTTGAATATTTGTGTTAACCTGTTGCATAAGATTGCTATTTTGTTATTTTTGAAACTGAGCCAGACAATGTTTACTTCTTGTTATTGAAATAAAACTAATTTTAACAAGTTAAACTAGTGTTTAAACTAATTGCTGGCTAGAGATTTTTAATTTTGTAAATGCATTACACTATAGACCTAGACTCCCTGTGTTCTACTACTGGTCACAATTGTGACCAAAGATGAAACCCTTTTTTTTTTAATGGACTTTTCAATTATTTTTTTAGAAAATTTACATTGATTGTTTAATATACTTACAAATGCCACACAAATTCATATATGTCATCTCTAGGAAAAATTTGGGATGGGTTAAACACAGGGGAGAGGGATGATTTATGTCAGGAGGGAAGTTGTTCCTCCTCTTGTTTCTAGAAACCATAGAAGAAATTGGTTATGTGACCACATATCTATGATGTGACCACATTCTTTTGAAGAGCCCTCCATTTTACCCATCCATCCTCCAAAGAGAGACACTATCGCATGAGTGAAGTACATATGGCAAGCCGCTTTGACATTTAATCGATAAACCGCACTAGTATCTTTTTTTTATGTTACAAGTACTTATTTTTTAGATACTAGTATCTTTATTCCATTAAATACTAGTACTCATTCATTAGATACTAATATATGGCAAGCGTATCTTTTTCCATTAAGCACTCGAGCTTATTTGTTAGATACTAGTGCCTATACTTAGATACTAGTACTTTATAAAAATATACTAGGGCTTACTCATTAGACACTAGTTTCTTTTTATTAGTTACTAGTATTCATTTTTAGATATTAGTATCTATTAAATACATACTACTTATTCATTAGATACTAGTACTTATTAAATAGATACTAGTACTTATTCATTAGATACTAGTACTTATTAAATAGATACTAGTACTTATTCATTAGATACTAGTACTATTAAATAGATACTAGTACTTATTCATTAGATACTAGTATCTATTAATAATGCTAGTTCTTATTTATAGATACTAGTACTTTATTTTAATAGTGGACTAGTAACTATTTCTGTTGTTAGTAATAAATTAAAAAAAACATCCATTGATTTCTATGGGCTCTGTAATTGAGATATCAACTATTTCAGTTGACTATAGGCACTCTCAGAAATAAAGGTACATTCAGAAAATTGAGGTCACTGGGGTGGGACCTTTTCAAAAGTACACATTGTACTAAAGGGTCAATATTTGGTACCTCAAAAGTATTTATTAGTACCTAAACATTTTTAAGAGGAACACCTTTTGTTACTTTTAGGTACTAATATGTACCCTTGAAGTATTAATATGGACCTTTAAGGTACAAATTTATACCTTTTGAAAAGGTACCACCCCAGTGATAGCTCGCGTACCTTTATTTCTGAGAGTGTGTATTCCAGCTGGGACTTGTACATATTTTTATACTAGTAGTTAATCATTAGATACTAGTACTTATTAATTAGATACCTACTAATAGATACTAGTGCTTATGTATTAGATACTAGTCCTTATTCATTAGGTAATAGTACTTATTCATTAGATACTAGTACTGATGAAATAGATACTACAAACTTATTTAAAAGATACTAGTGCACATTTAATAAATAATATAGTACTTGTATAAAATGTTACTAGTAAAAAAAATTAATTTACTAGTAATATGTTTAATTGAACTCTACTCTTCCATTTGGACTAGTCATAACATAAGACGAGTAAAAAACAGGAACTGACTAGTAAAATAAGAATTGTTATAGTAATAATTATAAAAGATACTAGTGTCTAATAAATAAATACTAGTACTACTGAAAAACTACTAATATCTATTTAATAGACACTAGTCTCTAATGAATAAGTACTGTAAAAGTCCATCTATTAGCCCAATGACGAAACTAACAGCATGGTCGAAGGTTAAATGCATGTAAGCCTTTTCCAGCGCTTCTGAAAAGAATTCTGTTATTTATTAGAGTTTATTTATACTCATTTTCTAGCTCCGAACTTTATCTGACTCCATTTTTAAGTGATCGTAATATTTAGACTGTATTTCTAATTTTAGGAACGGATCACAATAATCATTTATGACTTAATTTAGAGTTTTGATCTATCTGTTCCCATACTCTTCAGTTTATACGTTCATTAGTGGCCAATCGCCGCACAGAGTTTCATGCCCCGGGAATGCATCAGAGCTCACGATCAGAATGCCGGCACTCTGAAATTAGTCAGAGGATACGGGATGAATTAATATTTAATTAGGCTGGTTGTACAATACTAACACATGCCAAAAGAAAACATCTCACTTAATTCAAGAACCGCACTTGCTAGTTCCAGTGGTTAAGGATTTAAAAGATCTCTATGATACCGCGTGCGATACTGCGTGTAATCTATATGTCTAGAAAATTCCAAAATTTATGCCGATCATAAAGGTAGCGAAAATGACTTCACATAATCTACTGGATATAAAAGATTTCAGGAGAATTCAGGATGAGTCAAAACTTAACATTTTATTCGTCAGGTAAAATTGTATAATGCCAATTATATAATAAAACAATCATCAAGCCAATTCAGAGATGATATCTGTAACAATGTAACATCCATTAACTCAAATATAGATTACAGAATTAAAGAATGCATACCTGAACAGAGAAATACATTGCAGCACAAATGCGTGCCTACAATGGGGGTCTTGACTGCAAGAGTTCCCCCGAGCAGTTTCACACCTCATCCTCTTATACTCACTCAGAACAAACAGTCATAAATTCAAGACAATAGAAGCGTCACAGAGACTCTTGCCTGGTTACTTTGAGATGTTAATCATCTCTAGAGAGGGGGGAAACATCTGGCAAAGATTATATCAAAGTCAAAAACCAAATCAACATATAAAAATGAAATATCATCGTGAAATTAAGACCACTTTACCAATCACACAGAGACATTTAAAATGATACCAAACATGAATACAGTGCTATAACATACATCATATTAAAACCTTGAGCATTTTATGTGGACTGTGAATTATGGAGAAAGGTAGCTTACAGGTCAAGAAGGGGGGCTTGAGGTGAAATGAGACCTTGAGGTGAAATGAGAGGGGGGTCTTTCTCGCATTACCCCCTGGAAATGTTTGGATGGTCAATAGTAATTAAAATAGAACAGTGGGAAATCTGTAATCCTTATCTTCTTAAACCCGAGAGATTGTTTTTATTGCATCTCATGAAATTCCATATCAGCTCTCAGGATCTGCCATAGTGAAGAGGTTAAAAGCCATCTTACAGATCCTTACAGTACCAATACCTAATGAATAAGTAGTATTTAATACGTAAGTACTAGTATCTATTAAATAGGTACTATCTAATTAATAAGTACTAGTACCTAATGTATAACTACTAGTGCATAAAAATATGGACTAGTTCCAGCTGGAATGCATACTAGTCAAAACTGAACAGTTGATATCCCAATGACAGATCCCATACAAATCAACAGAAAACATTTATCCCACTTGGTCTTATCTTGCAACGTCATGGTCTAAACTATCACTTCTACGCTGACGATATTCAACTTTACTCTGTCTGTACACCTACTCCATCTGCCCAAATTGATAAAATCTCTGCTTGTGTGAAGGACATTAATGATTGGCTTACTTCAAATTCCCTGAAACTCAACATGGACAAAACTGAGATCATTTTCATTGGCACCCCTACACTTACCAGCAATATTCCGACCAGTTTCTCCTGTGAAATTGCTGGCTCTCACATTAAAACATCTACTTCTGTCAAAAACTTAGGCGTAATTTTCGACGCTCTCCTTTCAGTCCCACATTAGATCTGTTATTAAATCTGCATTCTTTCATTTACGTCGCGTTTCCCAACTGCGTCCCTTCATCAGTAGCAAGGATGCTGAGACTGTCGTCCATGCATTTGTCTCTTCACGCATTGACTACTGTAATGCCCTTTCCATTGGTCTGCCTGCCAGCCTCATCTCCAGATTACAGTATATCCAAAACTCTGCGGCCAGAGTACTCACTCATACCAAACGTTCTGCTCACATAACCCCAATCCTGTATGACCTCCACTGGCTTCCAGTTGCATACCGTATTAAATTCAAAATTCTCCTCCTTGCATTTAGATCCTTAAATAGCCAAGCTCCCTCTTATCTCTGCAATATGCTTGTCCCATACACCCCAACTCGCTCATTACGTTCCGCTGACTCTGGCCTTCTCGCTCTCCCTCGGTACCGCCTTTCTTCAATGAAGGGCAGATCATTTAGTGTTATTGCACCCAAACTCTGGAACTCTTTACCACGCTCACTCCGTTCTGCTAATAATATCTCTGAATTTAAATCTTTACTTAAAACTCACTTATTCTCTGAATGTTTCACTTCTGAACTGACAAACTGACCACTTTATCTGATCCACCTGCACTCTGTTTATTTGTCTCTTAGGTCTTGTTTTAGTATTTCCAGTTTGTTTTATTTGACTTCCTGTATGTTTGTGTATCTATTGTTGCTGACATTTATCTGCTTGTGTTATTTTTTCTTGTCGGTTTTTTGTAAAGTGTCCTTGAGCTCTGGAAAGGCGCTATATAAATAAAAATTATTATTATTATTATTTAAATGTGTTACTAGTAACACAACAGAATAGTTACTAGTCACTATTACAATACATACTAGCATCTAATAAATAAGAACTTGTATCTATTTAATAAGTACTATTTCTAATGAATGAGTACTAGTATCTAATAAAAAGAACTAGTGTCTAATAAGCACTAGTATATTTTTTATATAGCACTAATATCTAATGAATGAGTACTAGTACTGAATGAAAAAAAAGACACTGATATGTAAAATAATAAGTACTAACATGAAAATAGATGAAGAGTTCAGATGCAAAAACCTCTAAATACCATTGAAAATGTTCACCTAAATGAGCTTTTTTAATCAGCCTCCTGTGTTTATGTTCAGTTATTTCACTTGAAAGGCAATGAAAAGAACTTATTCATCACTATAAAAGTGAAATTACTGAGCCTACACACAGGAGTCAGAGGAAAAGGCTAATTTTAGAAGAAAATATCAAATGGCTTTTAGAGGTTTTTGCATCTAAACTCTTCAGATAGTGTGGGTTATAGATTCAATGTCAAAACGGCTTGCCATAATTACATTTGAGCATTGAAAACAGTTTTTTTTTGCCTTTCAAAGCAATTTTATATGATCAAGGCTTTTTAATTGTTGTGTCAAAACAATTATAGAGAAGTTTGAGGATATCTCATGCATGTTTTAGTACTTTAGTAGGCTACACAGTAAGTCTGTACAGTTAGCAAGATGTTCTAAACTGCTGGATCATGCTAGTCTTACATCATTATCAGGCTGTGGTGAATTGTGCCAAGGGCCTGGGTAAGTTGGCACAACTTACCTCCATTTATGATTAATTTTATCTTATTATTTTATTGTAATTGTATATTACCTTCTTACATTTTACCACTTAAACTTTGTGACTTTGTCATTGTGAGCTTTGCTGGTGAAAACAAATCAAATAACTATGATGAATTGATGGAAAAGATTGATGATGCAAACATCAGCGCAAAGTGATGCAAAAATGATGAAGGAGTCGTTCCTAGACGTGATGCGCTCAAGAAACGACCCACTACCCAAAAACCTGCTGGTAAAGCCAGAAGCGAGCAGAAGTTCACATTCCCCTGCAGCGTCAACAAGCGTGGTGTAAAGTAGTAGGCCAGATCTCAATTGTTGGTCTTGTTTGTAACATGTGGTTCCACTATCGCTAGCAAAGTATGAAACTGAGCCGTGGACGTCCTGAAGGAAAGGTTGAAGGACAATTCCCCAAAAACTAAATTTACCTCGTTTACGCAACACTTGAACACAAGTGAAGATATTTTGAAGAATGCTGCAAGCTGGCACTCATCAACAAAATACAATAGTTTTCAAATGTTGTTCAAATCTGTTGTGAAATGAAGGCATTTCCATGTTAACCATTGTTATTTGACTAAAGCTCAACATTTGCTGGTAAGACATTGAGAAACCCCTGACGGTAGTTCAGTAGATATTACAGAAGCTTTACTCAAATCAACACTCTTATATTTCACATTTTCCTACAAATGGCAAGGCAATGTGCTTTAAACATTACTTGATGCTTAAATATTGTTACATAAAGGCTGAATTGAGTCTGCAGTTAGTAAAAAAATATTCTATGTATTGTGTTGTGTTGACACTTATTGTCAGATAAACACAGATAAAGTAGTTCAGGCATGTTTTGAGTGCATTACAGTCCCGTATCACTACGCTGAATGATTTCAGTTATGTTAATGCAGGGAGCCGGTGTGATGAACAAAGACCAGGAGTCAGAGATACAATTTATTGAAGACAATAGTTTACAGTTTGATCAGCAGAAAACAGCTTCAACACACTCCATGGGGTTCATAGGCCGCTCTGCGTACAGTCTCAATTTCACAGAAATGATAGGAAGAGCAGCACACATGTGGTCAGTGACAAAATAAAATCATGAGGAATTCATACTTCCATTGTTTTCTGACATTATGCTGTTTTCCGCTTCTGCTTCCCACATTGTGCACTTCCTCCTGCGAGTGTCGCAGTCAGAGCTGCATGCAAATGAGGGCCGGCTGAAGCATCCCCATTGGTCCATTAGCTCTAGATTAACAGCTCCTTCTCCAGCCAATCAGGCGAGGAGGGAAGCTGACGTCACTCTAATAGCGGCCAATGCCCACAGGCGAGGACAGAGAATGT